>CM076682.1:60567810-61167810 GCA_038501925.1 Xenopus petersii
TGGAGAATATTACCTGCCGTGTTCCCTAAAAAGCAAATAATTGTTTTGAGAAAGGGAATCCAGAATTATATAATTCTGGTTAGAGGGCTTCATCTCTTATAATAAGAAAGCAAAGACCTCAACCACTGAATCTATTAAAAATTTTAACTTATAGCTGTCTTCTGTATAGAGATTAATTATCTCTGATTAATAAACGTGGTTATTTCTCATTGCAGTTGCATGCTCTGTAAAATCTATTTCTTTGTTCTTCAGTCAGTTCAGTGTGACGATATATATTTGTAACAATCAATCTGAGCTTCCTTTTCCATATGTGTGTGTGTGTGTGTGTGTGTTATATAATAAATTCTCAGTGTGAAATAGGGAATCTCCAGCTAAAAGGTGTGTATTAAAATATGCAGATAACTAATCTATCATATAATGCATTAGTAATGGGATTTAGATCACTGATATAATTTTGAAAAAAAATATATAAAATTGAATAGAGAATTTTACTAAGGCTTTACAATTCTTTCAACTATTCTGAAGCTTTATGTGTAGATATCTTTGGATATAGATAGTGTTAGGATGCAAAGGCAAACACTAAAATACATTTTCATTATATTAAAGTTTCTTTTTGGTCATGTGGCTTAGAATATCAGTGTATCCTGAATGCTGACCCACCTCAGTTTAGATATGTCGCTGCCTGGTACTTCTAGGATATACATCCTTAATTGTAGGCCATGTGACATTTTTCTAAATAACGATACAGTCCGATATAGTGCCACACAAGTGTTATAGATGAAAGAGAAACCCTGGTTTGCAAAACCTGACTAACAGTCAGGTCCTTGACAGCTAGCACTTTCAGTTGTTCAATATATGACAGTTAAGCAGTTAATTGCTTTATATTAGGACAGTATTGCTTTTTTTAATGTTCAACATTCCTTAGTAATAACCATTTCATATCTGCTTAATTCTGCCTTTACTATAAGTATAAAACAAAGAAACAATAATTTTAGAATTGCATTTATATGTACAAAGATGAGAACATTTTTTTCTGACCTTTTCATTTTTCATTTTTCAGCGTATGTTCCTGCAGAAGAGTTAAAGGCAGCTGAAACTGAAGAAGATAATTTGGAAGATGATGGCCTTTCCCTAGATGTTCAGGATAGCGAATATTTATACAATGATGAACATGAAATCAAAGAGACTCAGAGCTACCAAAACTCTCCCATTAGCAGTGCAACCAATCCGGATGCTGGCTATGGTTCGCCATTTAGTGAGGCAAGTGACCATCTAGCAGATTTCAAAAGTACCTCCTCTAAAGAGGGACAGGATAAAGAAGATGGACAGAGTACAGAAAATGCGTCTTATCCTACAGACAGCTTGGCACAAATCAAAGCAGTGTATACAAATTTACTCTCAGAATGCTGCTGGTCTAATTTAGCACTAGATTTGAAAAAATCTAATGAAAAAGCAAGTCCAACAACAAACACAGATAAAAGCAGCAAGAGTGAGGCAAGTGGTCCAACATCTGATCCTGGTACACCTACTACTATCACAAGCAGCAGTTGTACAAATACAAGTACTAGTATTAGTGTTACAACAAGTAATAGCACCATTAGTAATACTGCATCAGGATATGATTGGCACCAAGCTGCTTTAGCCAAAACGTTGCAACAAACTTCATATGGACTTCTGCCAGAGCCCAGCCTCTTCAGCACAGTGCAACTCTATCGACAAAGTAATAAACTTTACGGATCTGTTTTTACTGGTGCCAGTAAGTTCAGATGCAAGGATTGCAGTGCAGCCTACGACACTTTGGTAGAACTAACTGTACACATGAATGAAACAGGTCACTATCGTGATGACAATAGAGACCGGGAGGCAGAAAGAACAAAGCGTTGGTCTAAACCCAGAAAAAGATCACTCATGGAAATGGAAGGGAAAGAAGATGCCCAGAAGGTGTTAAAATGCATGTATTGTGGACATTCATTTGAATCATTGCAGGATCTCAGCGTCCACATGATCAAAACAAAGCATTACCAAAAAGTGCCTCTGAAAGAGCCAGTACCAGCTATCACAAAACTCGTCCCTTCCACAAAAAAGCGAGCACTTCAAGACATTGCTTTGCCAGATTCACCTGAACAAGCAGGGATTTCCCCTGGAGCTTCTGTGAGTGAATCTGCGAAGGACCCAAAAGCTGCCAATCCTTATGTGACTCCTAATAATCGATACGGCTACCAAAATGGTGCTAGTTACACTTGGCAATTTGAGGCAAGAAAAGCGCAAATTTTAAAGTGCATGGAGTGTGGCAGCTCCCACGACACATTGCAACAGCTTACTGCTCATATGATGGTCACAGGTCACTTCCTGAAAGTGACAAACTCAGCCTCCAAGAAGGGAAAGCAGTTAGTAATGGATGCAGTCTTGGAAGAGAAAATCCAGTCTATACCTTTGCCCCCAACAACGCATGCACGCCTCCCAGCAACCTATATAAAAAAGCCACCGGATTCACCCACTGGATCAACCCATTCTGAGGAGAAAAAGGATCCCGAAAAGGAGAAAGTAAACATTGGTGAGGTAGAAAAAAAGATCAAAGAGGAAAACGAGGACCCTGAAAAGATTGAACCAGCAACTCTTTATCAGTACCTCAGAGAAGAGGATTTAGATGACAGTCCAAAGGGAGGACTAGATATTTTAAAATCACTTGAAAACACTGTGTCCAGTGCAATCAGCAAAGCTCAAAATGGAGCACCTTCATGGGGTGGATATCCCAGCATCCATGCTGCTTATCAGCTGCCAGGTACTATAAAAGCTTTGCAGCCATCTGTTCAGAGTGTTCAGATTCAGCCATCATATGCCAGCAGTGTAAAGACCATGTCTTCTGATCATAATGCTTTGATCCATTCTCCTGGGAGCTTAACACCACCACCTCATAAAAGCAATGTTTCTGCAATGGAGGAGCTAGTAGAGAAAGTGACAGGTAAAATCAATGTTAAAAAAGAAGAAAAAGTATTGGAGAAAGAGAAGGTGATTCCAGCAAAACCACCATCCCCAATGGCAAAAGAAAACAAGGAGATACTCAAACCAGAGGAAGCAAACAGCAAAACACTAAAGAAACATAACGAGGCTGAAATTCAGAAACCCAAGAAGGAGACTCCGATAGAGTCCCATCCACTCAATGGTACAGAGCCGCTTAAAGCTAAAGTTACTAATGGCTGCAACAGTTTAGGAATCATAACAGACCATTCACCTGAGCAATCTTTTATTAATCCTCTTAGTGCATTGCAATCCATCATGAACACTCATTTAGGTAAAGTCTCAAAGCCAGTAAGCCCATCATTGGATCCTTTGGCTATGTTGTATAAAATTAGCAACAGCATGCTAGATAAACCTATTTATCCCACAACCCCCATGAAGCAAGTAGAATCCATTGACCGCTATTATTATGAAGATAGTGACCAGCCAATTGACTTGACAAAATCCAAAAACAAACCTCTTGTGACAAATATCACAGACCCTGTTTCATCACCCCTGCGGGAAAGTGCACTGATGGATATTTCTGATATGGTGAAAAACCTCACAGGTCGTTTAACTCCAAAATCATCAACTCCATCCACTGTGTCGGAAAAGTCTGACGCAGATGGAAGCAGTTTTGAGGAAGCTTTGGATGAATTGTCACCTGTACACAAAAGGAAAGGCAGGCAATCCAACTGGAACCCTCAGCATCTCCTTATTCTTCAAGCTCAGTTTGCTTCCAGCTTACGAGAGACAGCTGAAGGCAAGTATATCATGTCGGATCTCGGTCCACAAGAACGGGTACACATCTCTAAATTTACCGGCCTTTCAATGACTACAATTAGCCACTGGCTGGCCAATGTCAAATATCAATTGAGGAGGACAGGGGGAACTAAATTTTTAAAGAATTTGGATACAGGTCACCCTGTTTTCTTTTGCAATGATTGTGCCTCTCAATTCCGAACTGCTTCAACATATATTGGTCATTTAGAGACACATCTAGGTTTTAGCTTGAAGGATCTGTCAAAGCTTTCACTCAATCAGATTCAAGAACAGCAGAATGTTACAAAAGTCATCACCAATAAGGCTTTAAGTTCTGTAGGACTCATTGAGGAGGACTCAGGCTCCACATTCCAGTGTAAGCTCTGCAACCGAACTTTTGCAAGCAAGCACGCAGTTAAACTGCACCTTAGTAAAACACATGGGAAATCTCCAGAGGACCATGTGATATATGTAACTGAATTAGAGAAACAGTGACATCCAGTTATGCAGCCAGGTATGCAAGTGACCACAAGAACATTGCACTAAACGTATTCATAATACTGCACTAGGCCTGACTTGAGCCTCAGAAATCAGTCTTATTTTTGTTGCTGAACTGCCTATCTGGAATTTTTTTTTTCTTACACATATTTTATATTTATATTTATATTCTCTTTTTGTCTGATTTGTGCATGTTTTCTTTTTGTGAGTCAATGTCTGACCTTTAATTTTCAACATCTGTTCTTGATGTTAAGCTATCTTTTGTAGATTGTGGTGGGAGACACTATTTGAAAGACATTCATTTGGCCACAAAGAAACACAAAGAACAATGATTTAAAAAAAAAAAAAAAAAAAGGAACATCCTAAAATTATCAAGTTGCCATGGCAATAAAGGTCAGAAAATCTTGTGGTGTCATGTTAACCCTTTGAGCACTGCCGTAGCATTTCTGTGCCTTTTGAAACAAAAGCTAACAGGAATTTATTTGATTTTGTCAGTTCTGTAAACAATACAGAACATTTTACAACATATATATATATATATATATATATATATATATATATATATATATATATATATATATATATATATATATATATATATATATATATATATATATTATTGGCAGAATGCAAAAATCTAGCTGTGACTCTGGGACAAAGGAGAAAAGCTATTTAGTACTTTTGGGTTATGATGCCACTTAAGGAAAAAATACTACAAAATGTGAAAAATAGGATATAAATTCTCTATATATACAGAGCAAATAAAGATGCCATCATGTTCTGAGTGCTAAAATTCCTCATTCAGGCAAAAATGTATGCAAATTTTATTATTCAAAAATGTATAAATGTTTCTATTCTGTGAAGTAAATACTGTATCTAGATATTTGCAAAAGTAAGCTTTGGTACAAGCTTATCTTCCTACAGCGTGCTGCATTTATATCCCCTTTGCTACCAGCAGGTTAAATACATATTTCATTGCTGACATAATAACAGGATATTCTGGGGGCAAATATTGGATTCTGTTGCTTGTAAATAGTAGACATTAATTTAAGAGTACAAGTTACATATCTCACCATTTGAAACTGTTGCAGTTTCTTTATACCTTCTGGCTGTCTGCTTTCACTTTGGAAATTTTATATTGTCATTTTATATTCAAATCCTGTGTATATAAAATGTAAAAAATAAATAAAAAAAAAAATCACAATTTTTTAAATAAAAAAGTTTAAAATTCCTGCAGATTGACTTAAGCGGAGAAATTTTACTGGCACCTGCATCTTTAGATGTACGTACAAAAGAAACTACAAAAAAAAAATCAAATAAATACAGATAAAGCAATGCACTATGAATTATACATTTTTTTTGATGTTCTATCATTAATATTGTACAGTACATTTCGGTTCACACAATTAAATCCACTGTTTTCTCAAGTGTGAAATAAACCCACATGCAGTTCTTGATTTACATACATTGTCATGTCGTCATTATTGTGCCTTAGAGGTGTTCTTGCTGCAGCAAGAGGTATTGTTTATGCAATCAAGCAAGATAATGCTATTCAGAATCATCTATTCACTATCAGTATCCTGACATATTTCATTCAGGCTGGAACCATTAACATGTTACAAACAAGTCACAATAGTTTCAAACACTGACATTCACAGACTTTCTTCTGTTTTAACATCTAAATAAGCATTTGTACTCAAACACTAACATATTACAGAGCTTTCAAGTGATAATATGAGTGGTACAATGCTTTGGTACAAGATATACAATATACAGTTATTATCAACATATACGTCTATATGTATCAACTAAGGCTTAAAATATTGGGGCAGATTCACTAACCGGCAAATTTTGGCCATCGTTCGTTTCGCACCATTGCAACACTTCACCAGGCGCAAATTCGATCAGAGTACGCCAGTTCACTAGTATGCGGAGTTTCTTCCTGGGCGTTGAACGCTGGTGACTTTTTGCTAGCGTTACTTGCGCTCAGGTCAATTTGCATACGGTGGTAATTTAAAGTTAGTATGGAGGTCCTGTTCGATAGTGAATTGGCACCTGTTTGTGAATTGGCGATGTCCCTGTGGGTGGCAACGCTGGAGAAAAGTTGCTACCGTTAGCCATTCGCTCTTTAGTAAATCTACCCCATTGTGTATTTAGGAAAGTACTACATGTATAAAGAAACCTTCCAGCACTCTATAGGGCTCGCTCTTCAGAGAAAGATGAAAGATTGATCCTAAATAAAAGAAAGTTATGAAGAATGCTGGTAAAAAAATGTTTGGCTATCCGGCCTGACTCACAGTCAATCAGTCACCAATTCATCCCACAGGTGTTGGTTATTATTATTATTATCTTTTATATTATAGACATTATGAAGATTATACATTCACATTAGTTCAATGTAGAGTTTAAAAATGTAAGGTCCCTATCACATTCAAACACAATATAGGAAGGGACAGTTAATCTGCATGTATGTTTTTGGAGAATGGGAAGAAACTGGTGGACATGGGGAGAATATACAAACTCATAGCTGATAGTGCCCTGGGTTATTGACTGGACTTTTAAAAAATCACAAATTTTTCGGAATTTATTAAACCCTGAGGATGGAAAAGTCTGAATCCGAAAAACCGGCATCTCAGACCTGTCGGGGTTGCATATAAGTCAATGGAAGAAGTCCCAATGATTTTTTGATGTGTGTTGGGTTTCGTGCAAAACCCTGAAGTTTTCCCAAGTTTTCAGGCAAAAAATACAAGAAAATCCGAGTTTTAGGGGGGAAAATCCAAAAAAATCTTGAAAATCGTATAAAAAATCATGAAAATCGGATTTTTCTAAATTTTTCAGATTTCTTACTCGCAAAGGAAAGTGTACTAACAAAAAACCCGTGCAGATTTAGTCTGAGTTTTTTGAGATATATTTGGACTTTTATAAATAACCCCATCAAAGTCGTTAGGATTTACACACAGTTGGGAGCAAGTTGCACAAAACATGACATGGGCTGGGAAGGAAGTTATTCCTCCCAAAACATTGTGCTGCAAAAAGCCTGCAAATAAAAAATACTATTTTTAATTTGTCACTAACCATGTGTGTAGTGCGTTTCGTGACTGTGTACAGTATATGGCCTGAGCAAATCATGGTTTGCTGAAAAAGAACTCCAAGCACCATCACTTCTAAATGTGTGAGTGCACCAACCATTATCCAAGTCCAATGGGTCCATTCTGTGTCCAATCACTTTAAATACATTGGTTTAGCCCAAGTAAGCTTTGTTTATTGACACCAAAACTGCACTAAAAACAAACATCCTTGGCCGTTTAGGATGCCACATGCTAAAACAAGTCCCATTGATGGAAAAGTAAAAGCTTTAATAAAACAATGTACAGATGAAAATGAAAAGATGCTGAAAGACAACTAGACACAAGCGCAGACCATCTATCAAGCTCAAAGTGAAGTTAACATCTAGGAGAGACTGTGCCCTCTGGTTATCTGTAGCTCCTTATACCAATGAAACTCAAACTCACTGTACATTGTTTCAGCATTTTAAACCTATGGGTTCAGTGAATCTGCAGACAATAGTCAGATGAGACCAGGGTCCCATCCCCCATTATTTGCAGTGGGATTCTGAACTATCAAGACAGATACTGTAAAGCTTTTGAATGAGTCTGGTAAGTGGTAATTCTCTTGCAGTGCTATGTACAATGTGTCCTTGAAAATGGCAAAATACCAGCAACCCAACAAGAGGTAATAGATGGACAAGAGTTTGTGTTCGTTAAACAGGTTGTGCACCTTTAAATTAACTTTTTGTATGATGTAGAAAGTGATATTCTATAACATACTAAAAGTTAATTTAAAGGCGAACCACCCCTTTAAACTTGCTCCAAGCTCCACCCAGTGGGGTCAACTGGAACTTCTACAGCCTGTTTTGGGAATTTACATTTTAAATACTTCTACAGCAGTTCCCTCAGGAGGAACCTAATTTGAAAATCCAGTATACTAATATACTATATATGTGTGCTTTTCTAATTCATATCATATAAAAACACAAAAGACGCTGAGCCATTATCTGGTCATTTATTTTTAAATATTTAGAACAGGTATAGGATCCCTTATCCGGAAACGATATCCAGAATGTTCCGAATTACGGAACCCATAGACTCCATTTTATTCAAATAATCCAAATTTTTAAAAATGATTTCCTTTTTCTCTGTAATAATAAAACAGTAGCTTGTACTTGATCCCAACTAAGATATAATTAATCCTTATTGGAAGCAAAACCAGCCTATTGGGTTTATTTAATGTTTACATGATTTTCTAGTAGACTTAAGGCATGAAGACCCAAACTACGGAAAGATCTGTTATCCGGAAAACCCCAGCATTCTGGATAACAGGTCCCATACCTATATATTGCAGTTTGGGATGACAAATGACTGCTGATGAGCAACAGCTAATAAGGCATTGATTTCAGATTTCTGAAATAATGTATTCTTCACTTGTGGGCCCAGTTGGTTCTCATATTAAACTTGTGCACACTTTTCCAAATTGGGTTACACAAAATGGTGTGTGGTTCCAAGCCAATAACGTGTTATGGGAATGGTTTATATCTGTAAACTGTGAAATAAAAAAGTGCCTGTACAGGTATGGGACCTGTTATCCAGAATGCTCGGGACCTGGGGTTTTACGGATGACAGAGCTTTCTGTAATTTGGATCTTCATACCTTAAGTCTACTAGAAAATCATGTAAACTTTAAATACACCCAATAGGCTGGTTTTGCTTCCAATAAGGATTAATTATATCATCGTTTGTATCATCATCATCATCATTTATTTATATAGCGCTGTCAAGATACGCAGTGTTTGTATCAAGTACAAGGTACTGTTTTATTATTACAGAGAAAAAGGAAATATTTTTTTTATTTGCATAAAATGGAGTCTATGGGAGCCATTCCATTATTCTGAGCTTTCTGGATAATGGATTTCCAGATAACGGACCCCATAGCTATAGTAACACTGCCTCTGTTGTGAATGGGCAGGGGTGCTAACAAAAATGACCTGCAGCAATGTGACAAATGAATCAGGCACGTATGGTGTAAATTTGAGGTAGCAAGGTCATAGCATATTAAATGACATAGATATTAACTGGTTTATTAGAATTTCATGCCATTAACTCAGCTATGTATTTGCCTACAGACTTCAGCCTTTACATTCAACCTTAATGTTTCCTTGAACTATATCAGTGACAAACTGTTTAAAGACTTGCTGTAAAAGTCACCAACCTAAATGCATCTTCTTATAGTAATAAAGGCTTAAACCCAGTTCACAGGTTGTTTCACTAAGAGCTTAATTTGATTTAGAACATGCCTATGCCCTAGAGATAATGTAATCTCACAGAAAACAATATTGGCATTAATGTCTTAGAAATGACTCAAAGACTTATTTTTGTGATAGGTTGGGACATGGAGCACACTGTTTTGGATGTAGATATTGTTCCGTATGTAAATCATTTCCGTCTTATTTCCATATTCTAATTATTTGCTTGTCATTGAGTGTTGGTGGAGATTATGTTGGTTTATCGGATCCCTGTAATTAGTAACATAGTTTAATACTGTCATGTAACAAATGCATGTCATGTCAATTAGATTTTAGTGTTCATTTACCAATACACATCATGATTCTGGCATTCAGAGGGTTTCAAGGAATTCATTTCTCTTTGCATACTAGTGAAACAGAGAAAGAATTGCTATTCTTATACAGTACATGATTTAGAAACACTCAGTCTGACTTTTTTTATAAATTGCTTCCAGTGAAAAGCTACCTCTAACCAAGGATATATGTGAAAATGTACAGGGAGACATATATATATATATATATAATATATATATATATATATATATATATATATATATATATATATAATTCCAAATTAGAAAGCACTCACGGCAAATCACTCACATCAGCGTTGGAGTAAAATTATATATTTTATCTTAATCAACGCGTTTCGATCTGTAGAAGATTGTCGTCAGGATCTTCTACAGATCGAAACGCGTCGATATATTTTAATGAACGATTAAAATATATAATTTGACTCCAATGCTGATGTGAACAATTTGCAGTGAGTGCTTTCTAATTGGGAATTGTGCTACTTATTGTGAGCACCCGGCCCTTGGTTGAGAACTGTGCTGAGTGCAGATAACAATGAAGGAGATATATATGTATATGTGTGTGTGGCCATATTTAAATATATATGTCAGGTGTTAGTTTAGTTAGTACAGAAACCTGTTAACCACAAAGTTCCGAATTACGAAAAGGTCATCTCCCATCTCCATTTTATCCAAATAATGCAAAATTTTTAAAATGTTTTTTCTCTATAATAATAAAACAGTACATTGAACTTGATCCAAGCTAAGATATCATTAATCCTTATTGGAAGCAAAAGCAGCCTATTGGGGTTATTTAATGTCTACATGATTTTCTAGTTGACCCAAATCAGGGAAATATCTGTTATCCGGAAAACCCCAGGTCCTGAGCGTTCTGGATAACAGGTTACATACCTGTAAAGGTAAAGTCATATAAAGGGACAGCAGCGTAGCGAAAAGCAATGTAAAACAAGTTTGTAAATATGACCAGGATCATGTAAATAAGATCATGTTTTAACAAAACATGTGAATGAAACATCTATGCTGACCTAAGGGCAAATCAGAATTACAAACTTGCTACAAGGGTACCGTTCACTTGTCCCTAAATCTCTAAGATAAGATGCAGTCAAGAATACTGAATAAAATAATTGCAGGGTATGTTTCTTTTGCATTGGCTTGTTTTACTAAAGGATGATTTTCTATTAATTAAATTGGTAGATGCCTTGCAGATTTTTTTCTTTCCTTCTGACCACAATAGAGTTGCACCTGTATCTCCCTTTTACCTCTCTGGTCATTTTGTCAGCATTACCTGCATTATCAGTGGCTAGCATTTACTATTTCCACAGCAAACATGTTTTTATCAAAAATCTCCTATTCCCAAAAATTAATTGAGGCCCCCAAAATTATTTTGCTGTTGGGCTAGTTATGCCCAAGTAGGCTGAGAATCTGTTGTATAATAGATGTCAGTTTTTAATGTACCACCTAAACTTGTGCCCATGCCTATATACAGTTTTACTAGTTAAAGGGGATGTAAAGGCAAAAAAATAAAATCCCATTTTTACTTTCTTAAATGAAAAAGAAACCTATCTCCAATATACTTGAATTAAAAAATGTTTTTATTATAAACCAGACTGTATGCAGTGAAATTCTCCCTTCATTTACTTGCTCTGACTGCTGCAGATAGGAAACTTCAGACGGTCCCTAACTGCTCTGCAGGGAAACAATCATATTTTCAAACGGCAGGGGGGGGGGACTTCCCAGAACTGGAGCAGTTTTGTTTGTTTCCCTGCAGGACAGCTGGCGACCATGTCAAGATTTATATCTGCAGCAGTCAGAGCAAGTAAATGAAGGGGGAATTTCACTGCATACAGTCAGGTATCTTATAAAAACCTGTGCATATTTTTTAATTGAAGTATATTGGGGACATGTTTCTTTTTCAGTTAATAAAGTAAAAATGGGATTTTATTTTTGCCTTTACATCCTCTTTAATGTTTCCAACAGGGACAAAGATCCTGGAGCCAAATTTAAAGAGATTAACTTGGATTCTATTTGGATAATTATTTTACTGCAGCCACTTGTTCTGGAGAGTTGTATTGAACAATAAAAAACTATAACATCCACATTAGATTACATGACAAGACGACCCAGTGCAGTCTGCATATTGTGATTATTAATCATTGCTGTATCTGCTTCTATGGGAGATATATTTTGACTTGTGCTGTTTTGATAATTAATGACGATCCCTAAGCAGCAGCCCAGACCACACTGAGCATGTGCATGGTCTTGGTCTTGCAAAGATGTTTAACAAAGTTACAAGATGGTGACCCCTGTGGCCAAATTTGAAAGCATAAATCATTTGTTTAATAAGGCTTCTGGTGCAGTAAGCTTATGTTTAGTATACAAACTACACCATTTATAGCATTATTCTATTTTAAACTATTCTATTTTAAAGTTTCCCTTTAAGTACACAAAAATATGAATGTAATAAACGATGTTAACAGAAAAGGTTTTGATGTTTGCATCTGCGTGTTGTGTATATATAAAAATGTTTTATTGAAAACACATTTATTTTAATCTAAAAAATGTATTCAAGAAAAATGTACAACTACATATTTTACCTACTGCCATAGTTACTTATATGGCTAAATACATGCAACATCATGCAGTTCTGTTAAATTTGTAGAGTCAGTATATTATTAGTAGCCTTGCAACTTAGATTTTCTCATTTGTAGCCAAAAGCAACCACCGCCAGCATATTGCCAAAAGCAACCACCTGCCAAAATATTTAAATAAAAATATTTTTATAAAGGGACAGAACTAGGGTTAGGCACCAGCAGTGGTGGGCTGAATTTTTTTTGGAAGAGGAGGGGATTCAATTCAAAAAAATGTATATACTGTATTGCGTTATACACATCAAAAAACAATATTTTAGCAGCTCATTATTAGACCAGCTCTCTCAGTCTCTCCTCAGCCTTACTGTGTCACCAGATCTGTATCCATTACTTCTTTCAGCAGTAGGATGTTTGTGGGGGCAGAGATAGTCTTCCTTTTCTTGGATGCGAAAGCTCCTTGGGCCTGTTCTAGTTTCACTGTATAAGAACATTAGACAAGTAAAAAAACACTTAATTGTTGCTCTACATGCTTAAAGTACTGCTGCTTAGTGCAGACGTTCCTTAGAAGAAACACATGTTTTTGGATTGTAACTGATCCAAGTCCAATGGTCCATATTCCCATCTGAAGTAGCGTTATGGGTGTCCTACAGTATATCTCTAATCCCTTACTTGGCAGTGGATTGAGGGATAAGAGGTGGGGTAGTGGTGGGAAGAAGCAGAACATTTTCAGAATAGTCACATTTTATTTTCATGGAGGAGATGATGGAAAAAAGAGAGAATCTTTTGCATGCATGCATGCATCCAACAAAGTTATTTTGACGTTTGATAATAAATGTACTTTATCATAATTGTGTCCAGGGCTCACTGCACATTGTAAGTCCTAAAACCCTTTAAAGTGGATTTATTTACTAGAAGTCCTTTCCAAATAATTTTAGTCTAAAAAAGTTTTGTTTGTCTTAAAGTTGTATCACCAAAAGAAAAATATTAAACTCCCTGAAATATGCATATTCCCTGCTGTTAATTCATAGGGAAGTGTCTGTATGTAAAATACTTGCCTCTTATTTGATGACACAAATGCACAATTGCTTTTGATTGCCAGGACGAGTCCATCCTCTCTACAATAAGGCGTATTGGTTAGGAGGTCAACATTGCTCTGTACATTTTATAATAATGTATAATTACATATTTCCCTCCAGACACAGGTTAAAAAAAATCATTGCAGCCCATAAGACAGGAGCAGGTCTGGGGAAGTGGAGGAGTGTATGTTAAAGGCATGACTGATGATTATATTATTTGGGAAGGGGTCCTCGGGAACCTAAACTGATTTATTTATTGTAATACAAATTGATGCTGCATGGAACATCTCTTAACCATGGTGATACATCATTTACCAATGACTTCTACTAGTATAATCAATGTTGGTGGCAAAACAATCATATATGTTTTTAAAAATCTTTTTTTAGGAGCCTTAAAGTATTGCAGTCCACATTATGGAAATACTCATATCCCAAGCATTTCAGATGTTCTTATTTAGATCTATTTTCTCTGATTTTGTTGTTGACCTAGTTTGAGCTAACAGTTGGCATAAGAATAATCTAATTTTATGCTTGGCTTGAGCCCTTCCCATTTCAAAAATGCATAAACGCAAAAAAAAAAATAATAAAAAGGTTTACAACAGGCACCTGCACTCCAGTTTAACAGGACAAGTCAGAGGGCAGCATTTAAATGACACTTTGCTTATTGAGAAGGCTGTCAAAACGGCATTTGTTCTAACTAGGAAGAGCGTCTTAAGAATGCCTATGATAACCATATGCAAATATATTTAAAGGTCAATGTAGAGAACTTTCATGGGCATATTTACTCACAACATGCATGTACAAAAGGTCATACTTTAAGGTCAGAAATATGGTTTTCTGCTACAGAAAGAAAACTCTTTTCTTGTAAGTTTTATAGTATAGATTGTATAGAATCATTTCATTTTTTAGGTTTGCAAGATTATGCCCACTTGTTTTGGGATAATTTTTGCATTTGCCTACCACAGGAGCAAAATGACTATGTTCAAGATCAAGAACATTTGTTGGAGCTGCAAAAATTTTCTCTACAATTGCAAGGTCTCTATAATTATAATTCAGAGGAATTTAGTATCAACTGGTAGGATGACTAATGTCCCCAATGAGCACATTAAGGTTTCTGGGTTTAACTCCACAGGACACTATCTGCATGGTAAGTGTTCAGTTGCAGCTTCCAGCCACATTGCAAAATCAGCTGAAAATTTCCTTCCAGCACTTCTAAGGAATTGAGCATATTGTCTGTATGTGTGTGAATCATACCAGACCTCAAAAGAGACCTCTAATATTAATTGTTTGTTAGGAAAGAATGGTATTTAACAATACATGACCTGTACTTCTGGACTAAAAGTCTAGAGAACATTATAGATAGCCAGGGCATCTGTTTACTATCACTTAGGAATAAAGAGTAGAAAACAGGCTTCTGCAAACAATCATTTTTAAAAGTTTTAGTTGAATAATCTCTGAAAAATGTGATGATGTTCATACTCTTAATGAGTATCACAATTATTTATATCTTCAATGGATAATGGAAAAAAAGAATATTTACTATGGCATAAAAGCACTCAAATTTATCTCACAAGTAAAGGCATGCAAACCACTTTCTTCCATTGGACATATGTTATCATATTATGCATGTACAAAGACTGGTAATCATAGTAGTGGTGGGAGGCTTTAATGTAGATTTAAAGGTGACTTACAAGGTTTTTGTTTTGACAAAACATTTTGATTGTGTGCTACAACAACTGAAAAAGAAAACTGAAACCGAACTGTGAAAACACATTACGAGGGGGGTAAAGCAGTCAAGGTAAACCCTATAAAATTAGAGGAAATTAGACACATTTATGGAAACTCTAACCCTAATTCCACCCTAAGTAACAGTGCTGTTCTGTCTTGATAATAACATTAGTGAAGAATTGCAGGGTGTGTTCATGTCTACCAGACATTTCCATATAAAGTTCCTTCATCATCTTCAAAGAAGAATGGTTTAGGGCAACACCATGAGCTACCATTGTCCTTCTACTGGATACTTAGGGGCATATTTATCAAGGGTCAAAGTGAAATCAAGGGAATTTTCAAAGTTAAAAAATTCGAAATTCGAAGTAATTTTTGGATACTTCGACCATCGAATAGGCTACTACGAGTTCAAAGTTCGATTCAAAGTAAAATCGTTCGACTATTCGACCATTCGATAATTGAAGTACTGTCTCTATTCGACTTCAATACTTTGCCAACTTAAACCTGCCGAAGTGCTATGTTAGCCTATGGGGACCTTCCAGAGCAAAGTTTTTTGTATTCGAAGGAAAATCGTCCGATCGTACTACGATCGGAATACGATCATACGATGCAAAAAATCCTACGACTTTGAATTTCATAGTATTCAAGTCGACGGTCGAATTTCAAAGTATTTTCCACTTTGAAAGTCGATCCTTGATAAATCTGCCCCTTAGAGAACAAGAAAATAAAAAAAAGAAATTAACTTGAAAGGTCTTCAAGATCCAAAGAGTCCTTTTCTTCTCAATGTACTATGAGAACATTTTAGCAACTACCTATATATGCTACAGAAACTGCCAACATATTGTTTTATTGTAATCCAAGAGAGCTACTGTACAAGCACGCAGACAAAAAAATCATGACCAGAGGATTAAAAAGAGATGTTTGTAATACAGAATTCTAAATCAAAGCCTTCAAATTCTCTCACAGAGGTGGCAAAGCAGCAGAATTATTGGAGAGCAGAGTGAAGATGTGGGTGACCTTGTAGGTGAAAAGTGTTGTACGGATATTAAAATAAATGAGTGGTCAAACTATTATTTTAAGGTTTAGAATGACTTCATAGTGTAGGGGGATGGCTTCTTCTGTAAAATGGTGTATAGTTGCTATAATATAAATGTCCAAAAAACATTCTAAAGATTAGACTTTATACTCACATCCTCTCCTATATGCATCTTTTATTCTGTCAAACACCTGGATACTGGTGTCATTAGCAGTCTATGTATATACTGTTAAAATGTTTTAATTTTAACTGTGGGTTACATTATACTTGCATTTAATAACTTGCCAAACATCTTACATCTTACCAAACAGGTTAAAAATGACTAAACTTCCATAGTTTTAGAACTCTTCTATTCTAAGGTGTTACTAGCTGCCTATAAAGCCTATGTGTTATGTTTCATTCTTTAGCAAAGGGGTCAAGCTTTTCACTTGGCTGATCCTTACCTTTTTTAAATTTAAATTCATGTCATCAACTATGTTTTTTGTAATCTAGAAAATATATTTTTCTAATATCTTGTCGAAGAAAATCATCCCAATACAAGAATGAAATAGTAATGGATGTATGATTTTGCTCAAGTCATATCATGGGTACAGCGTAAAGATAATGGCTCAGAGTCTAGAGCCCTCTCTATTTTTCCACCATTTAAAAAAAAAAAAAAAAAAAAAAAAATGGTATACTCTATTCAAGGGGTTAATGCTCCTGGGTTACAAGTAAAATCTCCTTTTGTTCTATCTAAAATTTAGATTTGTGACAGTTTCATGGGATGAGAATAATAAATAGTTGGTTAAAGCTTTTATCCATAATAAGAGTCCAAATGTCATGTATCAGTATTTTATTAAAGGTTTCTGAATAATGCAGACTATTTTTAGTCACTTCAAACATAATAGTCACCCTATTCTTCTTAACAGACTTAGTGTTTAAGCATACTGTAATTCAAGGTTATTCACAAATCCCAACTGACATACATAATTTATATATTTTAGGAATGTTTCACAAGTGTCAGCTCCTATTTAATTTGCTCAATCTGTCTGAAAATCTGTATGGATGAATTAGACTTCAGTCCATCTTCTTTGTCACAAAAAGTGTGCCAAGGTCTGCTATACCTGTATGTACCCAGGAAAGAAGCTGCCTGTTACAGAAGGGTTGGTGGAGCTGCATTTCATCAGTAGGAATTAGGCATCTTGCTAAAAATAGAAGGAAGAAAGGATAGTTAAAAATAGAAGTACAGGTACAATACTGCCAAAAAAACATTTCAATGTGCTGTTAACGGAATCTTGGGAGAAATTTCATTTTTCAGCAGGACAGTCATGCCAAACACCTAGCTATAATAACTCTGGAGTGGCTCCAAAACAAAAAAATCAACGCAATAGCACAATCTAATCCCTTATCTCAATCCATCTGACATTCTGTGGCACTGTTTAAAAATTGGGGGTGCAGGGGCCAACGGCACTACCACACAGTTTACAGAGCTGTTATGTCCATGTTTCAAAACAATTGAAGCTTTACTGCAACCAAAAGTAAACTTTGGGGGTGGAGGTGGAATGCCTGCTTTTTTTAAATTAACTTTTGCCACCTTCATGTTATGTATGTTGTTTCAAATGGCAAAGAATTCAAATAAAATCCATATAGTTCAAGATCGTATATTTATTCGTACAATGTGATCTTTGTATTTGTGGCCAGCTTTAGGGGGTTAATTACTAAACTCCGAATGCAAAAAAAACGGAAAAATTTGTGTTTATTTTAGTTTAAAATCCGAATTATTAGTGGGAAAAAATATCACGATTTCTTCGGGATTTATTATACCCTGAGGAAGGAAAAAGTCAAAATCTGAAAATCCGGCATCTCAGACCTGCCGAGGTTGCATATAAATCAATGGTAGAGAGGCACAAAGAATTTTTGATCTGCGCTGGGTTTCTTGCAATAACCCAAAGATTTCGGGGTTTTTGAGGCAAAAATCTGAAAGATTCGGCAGATCCGAAAAATTCATACGATTAGTATTTTTCAGGGGTTTTTCCTCATTTTTTCCCGCAAACAAAATTTTTGGGAAAGTGTATTAATAAATAAGGTGAAAAAACCCGTGCAGATTAGGTTGGAATTTTTTTTCAGACTTTGATAAATTATTGGAGAGATTTTGGCCATGCAAGCAATTTGGCAAACCACTCCCAGATCACTTTTACTCTGAGAACCATTTGTTTGTCTTTTAGAATATTTACTTTTCAACATATATTATATATCTATTGATGTAGAAATGAAATTTTCCCTTCTGGCTCATACCAGTTTTTAAGGCTTTGTTTAAGTGATGTATATCTAAGTTAATAGCAACTAGAATATTGTTTATTTCCAAATTTTCCAAGTTGCTTTATCTAAAATGTCAACATTGCATTTCTTTCTATTAGGCTGATAGATTTACCACGTTTGCTTCCTTGTCAGAGTCTAGTTACATTGTTTTGCATATAAATATTCTGATTCTGCTTCTAGAATGCTGTGTGACCCTTCTTTCAGACATTTTTGCACTTGAATACTGAAGAGAATATTTTGTCCTCTCTGGCATTAGTTGGTCGGTAAGCTGGAAAAATGATCAACATGTAGAATTTTTTTGTCAATGTTGTCATCAATTTTATATTTATATTCATTTTTAAAAATGTTACAAAAGTCTTTAGAAAAATGTTTGTCTGATTTTTCCCATTTTGCCCAATTTATATTAACATCTTCCTGAACAAAAATATCATTCATTTGTTGTTTGTCTACTAGCTCAAACCTAGTGATATACTATTATTTTCTATGTCATGATAAAGAATATATTTTAATATATGAAAATAAATGGTTTTTAGTATTTTTTCACACCCAATAATTTTGCTAAAATGTTATTATAATAGCAGTATCAGTTGTGTGTCTATGTTTTTTCAATGTACAGTTAACATTGCACTTTACAAATAAACCCCTGTGTGCGTGTTTGTTGGAATTTGTTCAAGTGCTTTAACCCCATCCTGATGCAGAAGTAATTGCTAAAGTATATAATATTTATACCAAAAATATTAACTTTATAACAAAATACAGGATCTGGTAAAGTTCTGCCATGGGACAAGGAAAGAAGAACCCTGCCAAGGCTCACCCCTTAAGAACATAACCTCTGTTTTGTTAATGAAAGTTCTCCTCTTTTGGTGTAGGAGAACCAACAGCAACCCTTGCGGCCAGTTCCAAGGTGCCTTATACAGGTTGCAGTTTTCTCACATAAGATATGTACTTCTCTCTCCAAATAGCTGTAGGCTAATCAAACTTAAGGGAAAACTGACAATTTCATATGATGGTCAACTTTCTAAATATAGTTAATAGGGATGGGTGAATTTTTTCGTCTTGTTTCCTGCGGAAATGACGCCCATAGACTTGTATGGCGGTGTGCGCCAAAAAAAAAGACGCGCGTCAACAAAAAATTTTTTGACGCCCATAGACTTTAATGGGCGTCGGCACCAATTCACCGGCAGCGAATTTTGGGCGAAACGAAATGGCTCAGATTCGCCCATCCCTAATAGTTAATTAAAAACTGTTTCGGAAATTACTCTTCTATAGCCCCCACTCACCAGTCTTGCTCTCTTCATACAGCAATTTGAGTCAGCTACCTTTGCCCCGACAATAGGGGTCATTTACAATTGCAGTATGTTCTTTTACCCACAATGTAGCAATATATCACATTGTATAAAATCAGCCACCCTATGTGTACAAATACTTTTTTGATGGATTTGCAAGTCCTATAATGCAAATTAGCAAGAAGGCTCATTCATGTGTTTGAGTGTTCTGTCTGTTTGTCGAGTGTGGGCATACCAATTACTAAAGTCAGAGGGGATCAGATGTAGGTCCCCATGATTGTTGTCTAAAATAGTGTACGTATCTCATATCCGCTATGTGCCCTGTAGACCAGTTTTTACTGGCATGGCTGACTCCATGGCTTCACAGCACCTTATTTATATACCATACTAATATAGTAATTCTTTTGAAGTTGGGAGTGAATTCAGTTAAACATGCTGTTTGTTCATCCTTAAATTATTTATGTAAATAGCTAATGTGTACAGTGGTGGATTAATGAGATGTGAGGCCCCTAGGCTACACTTTCCACCGAGCCCCCTAGCAATGTGCTATCCTGACAGAGCCTTAGAGAGTTTAGGCACACACTCCTTACTGACACACACAAGCCTACAAGTTGCTGCCTCGCCTCCTGGCTGCCTAATCTTCACCCAACAAAAAGGTACTGGCCATGCACAGCACCCAGGCCCAGCAAAGTGCGGATAAAAATATATTTTTTAAAGAAAATAAAAATAATAATTGAAAAAGCTTGATGGGCCCATGAGAACAGTGGGCTCCTAGGGTATAGCCTAGGGTAGCCTATTCATTAATCCGCCCCTGAATGTATATGGTTATCAGTAGTGGAGTTATTGGTAGTGTTGGGCGAATAAATTCGGCAGGCACTAATTCGCTGCAAATTCCAGAGTTTTGCCGCTGGCGAATAAATTTGCGAATCTCTCGCAAAAACTTGCCAGTGAATATTCGCCTGCGGCAATTTCCGATTTTCACAATTTTTATCGTGAAAACATTCGAAATGCTCAATTTTTTCCGTGAAAAGGTTTGAATTGCTCGACTTTGCTTGAAAACGTCTGAATTTCACGAATGTTTCGTGAAAACGTCCGAATTTCACAAATTTTTCGTGAAAACAGGAGAATTTCACAAATTGTTTGTGAACTTTCCATTTCCACGATTTTTCACAAATTGTTTGCCGTTTCGCAAATTTTTTGGGAAAATCGCGAATTTTTCAGGCGAAACAGGAGAGATTCGCCCATCACTAGTTATTGGTCAATTTAACATTGGTCATGCATATCCTTTTTAAATACAGCCTTATGAAGGCTTTTTAAGGGTTTCCATTTATCACATCTGAAATGGACCATGCATATAATGAAGAAGGTAATGATGAACTTGTCTCTTTAGGAGACAGATAGTTGGGTTTATATTGACCTCTTCTGATCTGGTGCTCCTCCTAGATCAATCATGCATTTTTCTGTAACCAATTACTTATAGCACTAAACAAGCCACTCTTGAACACATATAAATAAGTAATTTTTGCAGTGTTGAATGGCTCTTTACATGTGCAAGTGCAGTGGACATCTCAAGCTTTTACCTACAGGGAGTTGCAGCTAAAACCATTTCCAAGGTATGTTGGATATAGTCGCCCTCAGCACCACCCCCAGCCCTTTCTACCTTCCAGTTCACATTGGGAGCTGCTGCACCTATTGACGCATGGGAACCCTGGAGCTACTGCCACCATCTGACCAGACTGTACCTCCAGCATTCCTTTCACTCCCTGCATCAATAAGTACAAAGGTCCCCAAAAAATATTGTTATGAGAAACTTTCCTGCACTAATATAGAGGGTTAATATAACCTATGGGTTTCATATATTAAAGGTGTAGGGGGGTTAGCCTTTGTTTTCTCTTCACCCCTTCTATTATCATTGATACTGATTTAAACCTTAAAAAACAGTGTAGGTAGTTACATAAGACAGTCCACCAGATCCTGGGAACGGGAAGCATGAGATAAACAAATGGTTGCACTGACAAGGCTTATGATAATCAAAAAAATATTGGAAAAAGCCAACTTTTTGACCAAGTCCCCAGTTTTGATCAAGGTGATATTATAAACTAATGTGGGGACATGCTGACTTCAGTTAAGGTAAATATCACAATAGACAAGTAACCATGGAAGAATAATCTCTTAGGTATGGGACTTGTGAATCTTGTGTCTGGGACCTCACCACTTTACTCCCAAGAGCAGCTGTTAACTCTGAAATGTGACAGTGACATTTGCAATAAAACACATCCAATAGCGGTGCCTCTCCTGATTTAATAATCTACCTTACAGTAAACTATTTGGAACCAGTTTATCCCAAGGATTTGCAAAGAATTTTATTTACGTCAGGCAATAAGCAATATTGATAAGAGTCATAGGTGAATTCCTTCCTATAATTAGCAGTGGCTCATTTTTTACTTAAATGACTACAGTAGGTATCCAGTAAGTTGAATATAAAGGCTGGATAACTGGGGATTGTCTAATTAGGCAGTTACCTACCATATAATACATATATATGACAGTAAGTCATTATTTTTTCCCTTTATTAAAGAAAGATTGTACAGATTATACATTTTGACAAGTGATGAGCGAATTTATTCGCCAGCCATGGATTCATAGTGAAATTCCGAATTTTGGCAAGTGCGAATAAGAAAAAGAAAGAAAAAACACCCATTGACTTTAATGCATTAGGACAAATAAAGTCACCACAAGAAAAAACACCCATAGTGCATTAGGACAAAAAAGTCGCCATAAAAAAAAAACGCCCATTGACCTTAATGCATTAGGACAAAAAGTCACCATAAGAAAAAAACCCCCATTAACCTTAATGCATTTGTAGTGAGAAAATGGTGGCGTACAAAAACGCCCATTAAATGCGTTTCGTGAAATTTTGCCGTTTTCACAAATTTTTCGGCTAAGCGAAATGGGACAGATTCGCTCATCACTAATTTTGACATCTGTAAACCGATTAGCAAAACCAATTATATTGCCAATTCTGCCCTCAAGGTGTTGCCATATTCCAAGGCAGTAACCCTACAGTAACCCATCTACATACAGCCATATGAAAGCGTGAAACACTCTTGATTCCCTAAAATGAACACACAATGATAAACATCTCAACCCCCCAACAAACTTTGGATTCAGCTCTTCAGAAAACAGTAATACAAAAATGGGGGGGTTGTGGGTGCACACCTGAGGCCAATTTCAAAACGTTTAGAGCCCTGTCTAAATGATTCCAGTAAATATGCAAGTGCATGTAATTTTGAAACAGGGTTTTTTTGTTACAAAGTTATGATCATAATATTGATAAGCCACCATACCACGTCAAGGTAAAACCCCACATGGTGGTCCCTAACTTATTAACCTCTAATCATAGTAAAAAAGGAATTTTACCTCTCTGTTTAGTAACAATTCTTTATGTAAACATCTCCTGTGCCTTGGTTTCAAACTGTGTGCTAAATCCTCCCCCGCCAACTGCTGAGCGGCTTTTAAGAGGGAGAGACTGCCTTAACCAACGCCCATTTTAGAAAAAAAGTAGTAAAGTGGTGTAATTAAAAACAAAGTGTAGTGATATGTGCAGTTGCACAATAGTGTGTATATGTGAAATGTGTAAGTGTGTATGGTGGCGAGAAGGGGAAAGTGTGTGTGTATTTGGGAATGTGTATGAATATGTGCATAGAATGAAAGTGTGTAAAGAAAAATGAAATGAAGAATACAATGGGGGCCACTTCACCAAGCTCGAGTGAAGTATTCGAAGTAAAAAACATTGAATTTCGAAGTGTTTTTTGGGCTACTTCGACCATCGAATGTAAGTATTTGCCCGAAAATCCTTTGACTTCGATATTCGAAGTCGAAGGATTTTAATTCCCAGTCGAATATCGAGGGTTAATTAACCCTCGATATTCGACCCATGAGGAATTTGCCCCTACGTGTATTGTGTGAGTACATAGAAAAGTGTCTAATGGGACGTTGGTTTTTTTGAAAACATTATACTGTATTATAAGGCCTTGCAAGAGGTCTGTAATGCTGTTTCTTCCTACAGCCCTTTTTTTTTAAAATAAATTTGTTGTAAATTTCCTTTTATACAATAGTAAAGTTCTACTTATAGCATACTAAGAGGTAAAACCTCCCCTTTCACAGCCAATAATTTCCTAGTTTAGAACTGGAACACTTTCAGTTAGAAAAGTATATTACTTTAGCCAGTTGTTTAGATTATTGATTATTTATATGCTACTCGTGTATTGTTTTTCTAATGTTGAAATGTAACGTTTCATTTTTCACCTTCTTTTGTCTTTCTAAAGCAGCTATGGGAGGGGGTCACAGACTCTGTAAACTGTTCTAAATATACATTTATGATGCATTTACATATAAATGATACAGTTAGTTATTTAGTTGATACATTTATATTTGGCCCTGCTGATCAGAATCTCAGCATATGATTGAAGGCACCTGGTATAATTAATATAATAGTTGCTAATACTCCAAAAGAACTGCTGAGAAATGAATCAACTATTGTAGCAAATTGTAACAATTCAGAATCTGCACCCGGGTGGATTATTGAGCTGCCAGACTGAAACACCAGACAGGAACATTACACTTTAAAGGGGTTGTTTACCTTTAAATTAACATTTAGTATGATGTAGAGAGCGATATTCTGAGATAAGTTGCAATTGTTATTCTTTTTTAATTATTTGTGTTTTTTCAGCTATCTAGTTGTTAAGGTTCAAATTACCCTAGCAACCATACATTGATTTTAATAAGAGACTGGAATATGAATAGGAGAGGGTCTGAATAGAAAGATGAGCAATAGAAAGTTGCAATAACAATACATTTGTTTTTACATTGGGTCATTTGAAAGTCAAAAAAAAAGTCAGAAGAAGGCAAATAATTCAAAAACTATAATGAAGAAAAAAATTAAGAACAATTTAAAAGTTACTTAGAATGATCCATTCTTTAACATACTTAAAAGTTAATATGAAGGTGAACCAGCCCTTTAAACTTCAATTTTGGAAAAACGATAAAATATAAAAGTGGAAAGCAATTGGCTAAAATGAAATAAGCCTGTCAGAAAGGTCTATATAAATACACCAGTAAACCCTCAAAGTAATGCTGCTCGGAGTCCTCTGTCATAAAAAAACACCACCTTTCTTTCCTGTTATTGTGTACACATGGGCTTCTGTATCAGACTTCCTGTTTTCAGCATAAACTGCCAGGACTTGGGCTTGAGCAAGCTCAGTTTGTTCCTCCCTCCTCCCTTTTCCCCCTCCCACCTCCCCTCCCTGTTGTAATCTGAGCCCAGAGCTATGAGCGAGCAGGAAAAGACTCAAGTAGGAAGTGATGTCACACCAAGCTAATATGGCAGCTGCTATCCTAAACAAACAGAGAGAGCTTCTATATCTATTTACTCAGGTATGGTAAACCATTCTGCAGAATAAATATAGCATTCTAGCTTGCATATTGTAGCTGATCTATTGGCAATAAACTGCTTCGGTAGCTTTCCTTCTCCTTTAAAATTCAATGAGAATGCCCATATTGATCTGAACTAAAATATATTGACATTTTAGATTATTTACAATTATCAGTAGAATATATTGCTTTTTACAGCCTAAATGTAAATGTTTAATATCAATCACTAGCAAACCACAATAACAGAAAAATAACACTTTCACAATCTAAATGGATTTGAATAAAGGGAATGGGACTGAAATTCAACTAAAATCACCACACCCCAGCAAGAAAGGGGTTATTCTCTTTTTAGAGGTTTACTTTATATTCTTTACAGTAAATACATCTGATTAGTGTGTTACATTCATTAGATGAAATGTTAACTGATAATTTATGAGTGATGTGGTTGTTAATGTTGAGCATAACCAGTCTTCCTGATTTGCTTATTCACGTACGTGTCTTGATGTTTGATTAATTAGAGAAGAGCAGTGCCTTGGAAGGCTTTTAACGTATCTGGTGATAGTCAGTTGAAGATTAAAGAACTAATTTTAACATTTATGTTAAAAGAAAATTGACATTGCTGGTAAACTCACATGCACAATGCATGTCATTTGTTGTCATGGAAGCACAGAAATGTCACAAACTGAAGGATTGGGGCTTGTCTAGAAATCGCATAGTTCAGAAAGCCACCATCACTCTCTATTTTCAGAGGAAAAAAATAGATTTTTAACGAGGATCAAAGTTTGACTAATGTTCCATCATTTGAATGAGCAAACTCCTTCAACAATAGTTGCTTTCTGTCAGTAAATGGTTTTGCCATTTAATGGGTCTCTTATTTTATTCACATAATAAAGTTTTGACTCTGGGTCTAGTTATAATGTTTTTCTGTTCATATATTTTGTAATTGCAGAAAGATGAGTTATGAAAGAAATATGGCATTTATTTTAAATAAATGCATCTTTAAATAGAAACACCTTGGGTCAGCTTTACATTTATTCACGGTCATGATTTTGTCATTATATTTGCAAATCTCTCCATGACTTTTTTTTCAATTTATGAAATCAAATTGGTAAAAAATGTAAAATAAAAATCTTGCCTCCTTAAACCTAATAACCAAGATGTCATAGAAGTCAATGCAGAGTCTATCCCAAGCAGTCCAAAAGATGATTGGGGTTGTTCACTGTTAAATGAACACTTAGGGGGTTATTTATCTCAATATTTTCTGAAAAGAACTCCAATCGAAACCAAATTTGCACAGGTTTTTTGGCCTTATTTATTAATACGCTTTCCCGTAAATCTTGTTTGCGGGAAAAAATCAGAAAAAACTTGAAAATTTTAATTTTCACAATTTTATCGGATTTTTCATCAGATTTTCACCATTTTTTCAGATTTTTCACTATTTTTTCGTAGTTTAATAAATAACCCCTTTAGTCTGATGTATAGATTGCTATTATGAGTCAAATAGAAATTTGTTTTAATTTTTTATTTGTGGTTTTTTCCAGTTTGCAATTTCAGCATTCTGGTTGCTAGGGTCCAAATAACCCTAGTAACCATGCATTACATTGAAGAAGAGTCTGGAATATGAATAGTAGGGGATTAAATAGACAGATCAGTAATAAAATGTACCAATAAATTTGTAGCCTTACAGAGCATTTGTTTATGGTATGGGGTCAATGACCCCGATTTGAAAGCTTGAAAGAGTCAGGAGAAGAAGGCAAATATTTAAAAAACGATACTAATAAATACACTATAGCATACTAAGGGGCAGAATTATCAAGGGTCAAATGTAGAGTTTATGGGAGTTTATAAAAACTCTGTAAACTCAATTTTTTTTTTTAAAAAAATGACCAATTTAATTTTTTTTAAAAAAATCTAATTTTTCAAATTAGGTGAATGGGATCAAACTCAAACCGAATTTAATCAAAATCCAATTAAATTCAAATCAAATTCAATTTGTTTTTCCTCTAAAAAAACCTTGATTTTCAAACAACTTCAAATTGATTACAGGACATCCTCCATAGGCTAAAAACAGTAATCCGGCTGGTTTAAAGTGGCAAATGGTCGAATATGCATTCTTCAAGAGGCAATAAATGATAAATTTCGAAATTTGAATTTTTTTTAAAAACTTGAATCGAATTTTAACTATTCCCTACTATGACTTACAGTAAAATAATCTCAAAAATTAAAATGTTTGATTTTGAAATTAAAATTTTCACTTAGACCCTTGATAAATGCCCTAAAAAGTTAACTTAAAGTCAACTATCCATTTAAGGCGTTTGAGATGTTTGTTTTTTTTTTTTTTAAATATCAATATCACAGTAAAAAGATGCAACCGCCAAAAAAGTGATTGCTATTCATATTTAAAATATTTAAATATTAATTGTACTGCTTGCAAGGCTGATAAGTAATTGGTTCAGATTGGTATTGAATCTTAGAAACCAGTGCAATGTGCGTTACAATTGATAAATAATGAAACAAACAGCACTGATCATTTTTAGATACCCATCCCTGATTTATTATCATACTTTATAAAGCGCTGACATATTCCACTGTGCTTTGCATATATTATATATCCTTCACATCCGTCCCTGATGCAGTGGAACTTACAATCTAAGTTACATTTACAAACTGTGGTAAGTTTATGAGAAGACAACTAACCTGCCTGTGTATCATCAATCAAAGTACTCACAGAAACCCTTGTCAGCCTGGGGAGAACATAAAAACGAAAAAAGACCACCCAAGATCCTAAGATGCACTCACAAATCAAAAACTACTTGTGTCTATATAACCCAATTGGGTGGGAGCATCCACTGGGCAATAAATTACTACTGAACAGTAAAAAAGGAAAAGAAGAAACCCCAATACATATAAGAGCTACACCAAGACAAGGTACCAAAATATCAAAAAAATTTATTAGATAGCAATATTTTTAATTCTAAAAACATTCACACTTTAAAATAAACCACATACTTGGTGAATATGTAAGTCAGGTAATACAACATCCCATAACTATAATAGCACTTTCACATATCTACAAATGTTTATTAGAACCCAGCTACATGTTGGATATGCCCAAAACTGTACACATATAGGTGTGCCGGCTTATATGAAAAAACGTACAGCAAAAGGCATATCTAACTTCACATTTCCCAAATGCAGGTGGTCAAAAAAAAGAAACCTTTTTCTAATAGGTAAAATAGTCACAAGACCCAGTTTTCCCCCTCTGACAAAGTGTATGACAACTGATCAGGCTGAATATCCACCCCTTTTTATCAAGTGAGGGAATACATGGTTATTGACGATAGCTCATAGTACAAGTTGATCCAGGGACTGGTCCGATTGCCATCTTGGAGTCAGGAAGGAATTTTTTCCCTCTCTAAGGCAAATTGGAGAGACTTCAAAAGTTTTTTTTGCTTCCTCTGGATCAGGGCTGTCCAACTGGCGGCCCGCGGCCCCCCTACTGTGGCCCCCCACATACTGTGTCTTTTTACCATATGTAAACTTTAAAAGGTATCACTACAGAGATTAACTGGCCCCTGCATTGTTTAAACCTCAAATTCAGACTCTAATCCCCTGTATTGTTCACACCTGTGATCCCCCTGTATTGTTCACTCTTGTGACACCTCTATTGTTTCTATCCTAAAGGCCTGTACTGTTCACACCTGAGACCCAGACTGAAAGTGCCCACATTGTTCACCTGTTCACACCTTATTCAAAATGCTAATGGGGCACCAGCACTGTGTCACTGTATGTAGTACCTGCCTTCCCTCCCTGTGTGCCATTCTCTGCTTGCCGAGTGCTGCTTGTGTGTGCCATTCTCTGCTTGCCCAGTCCTGCTTGTGTGTGCCATTCTCTGCTTGCCCTACACTACCTGTGGGATGTAAGCCTGTTAGGGGTTTGTTCTTGGGGTTTGTTAGCATTTGGAAATTGTTGTTAAGGGCCCCTATGGTGTTTAATCATGTGTTGGGGGGGGGGGGGGTTGCTGTATTATCCACAGGGGAGGATGAGGCATATGGATTTAAGGGTATGTTTGTAACATGACTTAAATTTTTCACATATGAGTGATGAGGGATTTCCCTGCAGTGAGCACCAACCATTTGGTTTTTTGGTGTGCTACCACCGTTAATGTGGATATGATCTTAAAAGTTCTTCTGGTAATATGGGTGTGGTTTAAAAGGGGTAGTGGCCAACACTGACTTCCATTATCGGCCCTCCACCACATAGGCCAGTAAAATTTTGTCCCTCGGTACCACAGAAGCTGGACAGCACTGCTCTCGATCAACTAGCAGTTAAGCAGGTTATGTATAGACTTAAGGATGAACAAATATTGTTTTCCTGTGCAGGATGATAATTCTTTAAACTTAGTGACCTTATCTATCCACTCTTTGGGCTTGAGGGGGGGGGAGTGGGGGATTTCCACAGTCTGGGGATCAATATCTTAGCGGCATTCAGTAAATACCTTTCTAAAGTGGAGTCCTGGACATTTTCTGCATTATCCCCATCCCAGAACAAAAGAGCCCAGGCTGGTGTGTCAGGCATTACTCTACCTAGGGTCTGTGAGCATATCTGAAGAATTGTTGGCCAATAGTTTGTGAGGTTGGTGCATTCCCAAAAAATGTGAAGGGTTGTGCCAGCCTCAGATTTACATGTCCAACATACATTACAGTCCCGTTCCCATGACTTTATAAAGGGTTATGGTTTTATGGCCGTTATGAAAGTGCATTACCCAAAACTGATATGAAACGAACGCAATAACAAAAAGACCATCAAAGTTACAAATTACAAATACAAAATACAAATTTCTCTATCCTTTTATCCAAACAGCAGCACATCATACACCTTACATCAATGCAATCTCTCATTGGCACTTATTGAGAGATTGCATTGATGTAATTAGTTAATATATTGAAGGTGGGTGGAGACAGACCAGGACACGCAGTAGCTATGTTGCACATTTCCTGGACGGGATACCAGGAGCAGACAAATTTGGATTAAAAGTACTTGAAACGAGTGATTTGATGTAATTAGTGATGGGCGAATTTGCGCCGTTTCACTCCGCTGAAAAATTTGGGAAATTCGCGAAACTGCGACAGCATCTCGTTTTTGACGCCGGCGCCTGTTTTTGACGCGAAAAATTAATACCACAAGGGAGGGATCTTCAAGTGGGTGAAGGGGTTGGTTTGGTGTGTGGCAATCCTTGGCTGTATCAGATAGAAGCATAACTTGGCCTATGTGCCAAATTATTACCATCTGTGTTCCAATCGCAACCTTGAATTAACTCAAGTGCAATTAGCACATTCCCCCCTTAACCCGGTGTTGCTGTGTCAATCAGCCTCCTATACCTAAACTCATTTTTAATGTTGCTCTCTAGACTTTGTTTTAACGATTTATTAAAGGTTAAGTTTTATTAATTTGCTTCACAGGAGTTTTGGATTTATGGATGGGTAGGTGCAGTTATGTGGGTCAGTTGTTTTTTCTTTTTTCAATTATAATTACTATTTGACCCTGTACACCATCCTCTATGTTTGATGGGCGGTGCTCCCCAACCACTAACTCTCTATTCCACAATTAATCTTTTTTTTCTGCTGCACACTTTTTTTTAATTCCTTTTAAACCACCCCAAAACAATAACCAGCCCATCAAATACCTTCCAGCAATCAGACCAGCCTTGGAAAAGTAACAAATAAATCAGCAAAAAAAATTATTTTGTATCAAATTCAGAAGGACCATGAGAATGTTCAAAATAAACATAAGGGGGCTAAGACGATTAGCAGAATCCTTCTACCAAACTCTTTGGAAGGAGTGTGTAAATTGCTCCAAGTGTTTGCTTTACAAATTTGATCAGTTGAAACTTCAGTATTTCTTATTTAAGAAGTAGTATCAACCGTGGTGGAATGAGCTTTAACTTGCTGCATCTGACCTGCTCATAGTATAATAGTGAATAGTATCCTGAATCCATATGGAAACTACGTGTACTTATTTCTTCTTTAGAAAAAACAATCTAAGCTCTTGTTCCCATGATGGTATTAGATAACTTCATCAAGAGAATGCTCTTTGCCAGTATCTGAATCTGGATAAAAAGTACATTAGGCTAAAAAGATGAAATTGTTCTAAAATAACTCCATCCTGAAGAAGCAGAAAGTAAGGCTGCATTATAGCCAAGGCTTACATTTAGCCTAAGTGATTGCAAATAAAATTATGATTTTGTGGAGAAAAGCTCAATGTCAGCCTGATCTAGCAGTTCAGTTGTAGAGATTATTTAGTACTAATTTCAAGCCACAAATGGGACTCAGATGCTGAAAGATCACTCATTGAGGAACCAATGCTTCTTAATGAATAAATAGCTGAAACATAATCCCGCATTCAAAAAATAATCAATGGATCAACAAGGATGAGTCTCCTACTATGCAACAACATTTCTACCACTTAGAATAAATAGACCAGATTGAGTCAATTTGCACCTGTTAATCACATACTGTTAAAAGTAACCCCCCATCCCAATGCAGACATAGACCCTGCACCATTACCTGTGTCCCATTAATGTTCGTAATATTGTGCGTGCCAAATGTTCTTGCAAAAATATCCATCATTGTGCCTCTGTCTATACAGAATCTTCCATATAGGGATAAGCAAACTGCCTTGTACAGTTTAGCAGCTATATTTGCATTTTTATTATTGCAATTTTGCTATGGGTTTTGTTTTGCTGGAAAAAAAAAATACAATTTTGCACTGAAAAACAAACAGAGGAAAAATGCAGAAAAAGGTGGTACATCGTGATCAGATTTCTCCATGTGCTTTGCCAGAAAAAAATGTTTTTTGCAGCTTAAAAACACAGAAAAATGACAACCTCATTATTAGAATTTCTCCATGTGTTTTGTTTTGCTGACAAAATAACACATTTTTGCCCTAGAAAAAACACAGATGGCTTCCCAACTGACTTCAATAAATTTAGTTACATTTTGCCTAAATATTTCATCAAGGCACAGGAAACGTTACCGAACCAAGAAGGACCTCATCCACTCCATCCCATTTAATGAACACACCATTGCTTAATAACTCTTATGTAAGTGGATTTCAATTTTTTTTTCAAAATATGGATTACCAGCAAACACCAGCCTTCTTCTATAATATGTACCGAGCTTTTAAATAATGGCCAATTATTCATTAACTTTATCGTTATTCAAAAGATGTTTGTTTATTTCCAACACCGTGCAGGCATGGGTAAGTGCTCCACTACATTTTTGTGGGGTTTGTCATATGTTATTTAAAAAGAAGACACAATTCCAAAAAAAACAAAACATTTTGAATGTTATAAAAATAAACAACTAATCAGTTAAATAATAAAACAATTGTCTGGAGAAGGTGTGAAAGCTACTGTATATGGCAAGATTCCTTTATAACGGTCAGTAGAAATGTTATGCAGAATAACCTTCTGCAGGTCACATGGGATTAAAGAGAAAAGGCTTGAGAGACGATTTCTGTAATAATTTATGGAAATGCTGTGCTCTCTTTGAAGATTTGATGTCACCACATAGCACTCCACAATGTTCTCTGTCTGCACCTGTCAGACAAGAAGCAGCTCAGACAGTTTCACTGTTGATTACTTGTTAATTGTCATTAATAAGTGACAAGTGACATTACAGAGGTTTGGTCGTGAGTGCACCAAAAGGAGCCACAGATATTCTAATGAGCTGACTCTTCGGTGACCTCTATTGTTATCAAAAGGAGGAGATCCTGCCAGTGTTCAAGTGATTGTCTTCAATTGGACTGAAATATATTCTCTTCTCATTTATAGATGCAAAGGTAAGCTTTGGTGCAAAATTGCTTATATATCTCATTTTTGGGATCCGTTATCCGGAAACCCGTTATCCAGAAAGTTACGAATTACGGAAAGGCTGTCTCCCGTACTGACTCCATTTTATCCAAATAATCAAAATTTTTAAAAATTATTTCCTTTTTCCCTGTAATTACAAAACATTACCTTGTCCTTAATCCAAACTAAGATATAATGAATCCCTATTGGAAGCAAAACCAGCCTATTGGGTTTACTTGATGTTTACATGATTTTCTAGTAGACTTAAGGTATGACGATCCAAATTACGGAAAGGTACGTTTTCCGGAAAACCCCAGGTCCCAAGCATTCTGGATAATAGGTCCCATACCTATTATTTTGTATGAACAAAAGAAATGAATGCAGACTGAAAAGTTGTTGATGTAATGAACTGCCAGAAAAAGAGTCCAGCCAGCTTGATAGATTTACTAATTTTTCCCCAATGTTTATTGCAGCAACATTGGAAACAAAGTGATTCGGCTACAAAGTATTTGGCTCTGGATATCTCTGTTGTGTTTCTTACAAATCACTCAGCAAGAGTTGCAGTTGATTTGTGGGTGGCGGTTCTTTCCTCTTTTCTATGTGTATGCTATTCATACTATCTAAATGCAGGGCTGGAGATGGCAAAACTTTGAAATGACCAGTATAAACATATATGCAGACCATAACAGTATTGCATCACCTCACATCAACAGTATATGGTGAATAAATGACCAAAAACAATAGACATACAGTAGAACAACACCCTGGCTTCATTTCATGGGTGCCCATATACAGGTACAGGACCTGTTATCCAGAATGCTTGGGACCTGGGGTTTTGGGACCGGATCTTTCCATAATTTGGCTCTACTAGAAAAGCATGTAATCATTAAATAACCCCAATATAATGGCTTTGCTTCCAATAAGGATTAATTATATCTTAGTTGGGATCAATTACAAGCTACTGTTTTATTGTTATTATTTATTGTTACAGAGAAAAAGGAAATCATTTTTAATAACTTGAATTATTTGTATAAAATGGAGTCTGCGAGAGACAGCCTTTCTGTAATTTGGAGCTTTCTGGATAATAGGTTTCCAGATAACAGATCCCATACCTGTACCTCTAACCTCCTGCCCCTTATGCAGAATGCCAGGGAATGCTAAATACAGAGAGAACACTCAATTCTAGAAGCTCACAGTATTGCACCACATGATTCTGTATGCATATTGCCTTAGGATAAGGTAGGCACGGTAACCTTTTTCACCTTCTCTTTCCAGAGTATCCGCCATTGCATTATGTACCCTTAAAAACAGAAGTATGTGGGCTGTAGTATTACTTTCCCTACGTGAATCGACCGTGAGGATACTCCCACCATCATGTCCCCTTATAGACAACTACACAACAAAACCACTTGTTTAGCATTAATACAGAGTTGATTACATTATATTGTATTCAATATAAATTATAAAATTAAATATGTTTTCCTAGATTAATTGTTATGATGCTAGGGAACATGTTTTTTCCCCACAGAATAACCTTAAACCCAATGCATTTCTGTTCAATGTTGTAGAATGTATGCTGTTTGCAGGGAAAGGGTAAATGAGGGGATACTATTAACCCCCAATTTGCCCTTTTAAACAATATTTTAAACACTTTGAATTAGTGATGGATGGTTCTCATTTGGTTGATATATCTCATATTTATTAAATTACATATGGAGCTGGTTCTTTTGCCACGCTATGCTTCCTATTTCAGTGACTGTTAAAGATAACTAGAAACTCTCAACTATAAAGAGGGACTTTAATCAAAATATCATGATATTATATAAGTGCAAAATGTCTCCAGATCTAGAAACCCACAGCAACCAGTCAGATGTTTGCTTTACCACTACAATCAATAAATGCTACTTGTTTGCATTTGTTATTAAACTGGTCCCTTGTTATTTGATAGTGTCCCTTTTGAATCGTAAAGCAGACCAAGATAAATTGCTAGTGTAAAGATTTGTTTGTTGGTGTTTAGTTGCAGCAAAATATGTTTAATAGCCTCCTTTAAGCTGGCCATAGATGCAAAGATCTGATCGTACGGATCAAGGATTGTTCGATTTTCAGGCCGTGTGTTGGAGAGTTCCGACATTTTTCGTCCGGCGGACAGGTTAAAAGATTTCTGTCGGCAACAATAATATTTCTGCATGTATTGCCGATCGTACGATTTTCAGAGGGAGACTGTCACTAGCTTTTGTCAGACATAACTATCGTACAATTGCTGTCAGGGGCAGAACATCGGCTGATCTGTTCTTTTGTACTTTATTTGAACGGAATGGTTAGTGGCAGGTCGGGAGATGGGGAAAGTCTGATCATCGGATCATTGCGTCTATGGCCACCTTAAATTTCCTACTGTAGATAATTAGAATCACCAAAATCATGGTATGAGTTTCCCACGGAAATACAAAAAGCATCTCGGTTAGGTGACAGTTTGCAAATGTGAATTATTTATAGTAATTCCAAGTATACACAATGGGAACAGACTGAAGCCAATTAAACAGATTTTATTGGCAATGCTTTTTCTTAGTCAAGCTGCAAACGCTGACAAATCTCCTACTACAATATTAGTCCACAGAAAAATAGGCCCCACAATGTGGTACTTGTGTAATGGTGCTGCTGTAACAACCTAGATTCCTATCAGCCCTATGATAATGAAGCCTTTCTATGCAATAGAACTGTGTTTGCTTCTGTTCATAGAATCTGTTTTTCACTTCGGCTCAGGGGCCCGATTTATGGGCCCTGATCTATGGGGCCTCATTGCTAGTTTAGAGAGCCCAAAACAGTGTAAATTGGGCCCTTAAAGTGAAAGGCTGGACTTTTGCCTCACAGAAAAGTGAAAATAACATTCTCACAAAGTGCCAGTTCTGCAATGTGTCAATATGCCAGTGTTCTGCACCTTTAGAACCAACCATTTATAGCATAGTGCAAAAACTCCCATAGGTAGTACAGCTATCGGATCCGTTATCCGGAAAGTTCTGAATTTCGGAAAGGTTGCCTCCCATAGACTCCATTTTATCCAAATATTCAAAATTTTTCAAAATGATTTCCTTTTTCTCTGTAATAATAAAACAGTACCTTGTACTTGATCCCAACTAAGATATAATTAATCTTTATTGGACACAAAACCAGCCTATTGGGTTAACTTAATGTTTACATGATTTTCTAGTTGACTTAGGGGCAGATTTATCAAGGGTCGAATTTCGAGGGTTAATAAACCCTTGAATTCGACCCTCAAAGTAAAATCCTTCAAATTCGAATATCAAATTCAAAGGATTTTAGCGCAAATGTTTTGATCGAATAAAAATCGTTCGGCTGGAACGATTCGAACGATTTAAGCGATCGATCGAGGGATTTTTATTCAATCAAAAAAAGCTTAGAAAAGTGCTGGGGAAGGTCCACATAGGCTAACATTACGCCTCGGTAGGTTTAAAGTGGCAAAGTATGAAGTCAAAGTATTTTTTAAAAGAGACAGTACTTCGACTATGGGAGATATTCCCATAAATAGGTACTAGATGCAATTAGGCAAAGACACATTTTGAAGTTACAGTGGTTTTAGCCTAACAAATATCCCAAAATATTTTTGAAAAATGCCCAATGACAGCAAAATTGAGCAGCAAATGTGCCCAGGCCCCACACATAGAGGCCTATTTATCAAAGGTTGGATTTTAGTGACCATAACTAAACTCACTTTCTTTAAAACCACAAATGTCATGACATTGTTAATAGATCTTTTTAATAGATTTAAAAAAAAATTGTGAATTGAAAATAACACTGAACGATAAAATACGAATACACTGAAAACCTTTAAAAAAGTTTTTTGGACAATTCCTAGCAGAAAAAAATTCCGAAAACCTCTAAAAGTCCAAATTAAATTTTAACAATCAATAGGGTCAACACAGCTCCCGTTGAGTTCTAGAGGACCTCGACTACTTTTACCTGGTGAAGTATATATGTTTAAGAGGGTTTCATGGTTTTTAAAATTAACTAATGTCAATTTTTAAGGGTTTTTTAAAAAAATGGGAAAATTTTTGGGGTTCATGGAAAAAAATTTTTTAATTCTATTGTTAGTAAATGCACCCCTGAGCGATGCATAACAGTAAATAAACAAAAATGTTATTGCATCTTTTTCAGGAATTCAGCAGACACATTTCAGCCTAGAAAATGTTAACTCCGTATCATATTAACATTGAACCTACTGAATTCATTTGAATGCAGATAAATTACTTGTTACATTTGAAAATAATGAAATCAATACTTGTGTTTCTAGATACAACGCCGCACTTTCTAAAATGAAATAATATTCTGTAATAACCATAGATCACATTATCCGAAACCAAATACTAAATACGTGACTATGAGGTTATTTATAGCTTTCCATGCCTTACCTGTAAATCAGTACAACTGTAAACTTTCACTTCTTTTGCACTTAAAATGACACATTTACCAGCCAATTAAACTTTGACCTATGAGCACAGTCATTCAGCTGTAGAGAATGTTGTTCCCCTCATTTACCTGTCATGTTCCCTTTTTATTTATCCAGTCATAAAAAAATAATAATAAAAGATCACATCTCTTGTTTCCAAGGTTAGTGAAGGCTAACAGATAGCATGGTAGGATATCTTAAACATATTGGGTATAAACATATATAATGCCAAGTGTATATGCAACTAAAGAGGATAAATGAATAAACATCATCCTTCATGCTTTGGTAATTTAGTACTTTTTCACATGTATGAGATTAGAAAAAGATTTCAGATCATATTGTCCAACAGCTCAGGTAGGTTATAAAGTTTTAGAACTGAAGGTATGATTGATATACTTCCATCTTCAAAATATGCATAAAATCATCTCTATTTCATTTTATTTATATATATCAAGCATAATGGTTTAATTGGTGGACTTCTACCAAATGATTTTTGCACTATGATAAAATTGAACTATAAGAATTGTGCTTATATTAAGAATTTTGTCGGATGGATACAGATGTCTACACTGTAACCTGTAAATACCAAACACTTCCCTTCATGTTTTGTTTTTAAAATGCATTATTAATATAAATCAGTATGAACATTTGTAATCTCTTGTTTGTATTTGTTTACATTTGGATAATGGATTTTCTGCTTTTTTGCCCTGAAAAAGCTGCAAAATGTGTTGGTGTATGCTAAAATGATGGAGTCAGCCAAGAGCATTCTAGTAGAATCCAGAAGACGAGGATGAGGACAAGATGGGGTGAATTGATCTCAGTCAAACCATTGGTACTATGTTTGATGTGATTTTGCCTTTTGGTCATATCTGTAAATTTTACAAAGTACTTAGATATAAAAACCCAAGTAAAATTATAGTATAAAATCTTGGTACTGATCTTCATTGCATATTCTAGGGCAGTTCCCACTGTGTTGTTGTTGCACACCTTTAACATTGTTGTCTTCTTTTTTTCGCAGAAAGGAAACAAAAATGAGCAAAACAAGGATCTGTGCAGACGACTCATACACACTGCAGGTTTTATCACTCATAGCTGCTATTTTCCATTATTAGAAGCATTTTCTCCTTGATAATTATGAAAAGTAACAAGTGATTCTTCAAGATATTTCAGAGGAAAGAGCTCTAACAAACCCATGTTCCTGACATTCTTCTCCTGAATAACCTGGCTCAGATATAAGTGAAATATGGGCAAGTGAAGGAGTTCCTAAACAGTAATGAGTTTTTATGTGAATGACCCCCACAACTTGACATACAATTTGTTTATTCCACTAAATATATATTCATTGGGCCAGATTTACTGAAGAGGGAATTGTCGCCAGCGGCTGCTTCACACCCATTGCACCACTTGGCCAGGCGCAAATGCACTACGAATATGATAATTCACTAAAATGCAAAGTTTCGTCCTGGGCGTTGAACTCTGGTGACTTTTCGCTAGCGTTACTTTGGCTGTGAGAGCGAAGATGCGCTAGCATTCATTTGTGCCTAGCGAAACTTTGCTATTGATCTTGCGCTTAGGTCAATTTGCATATGGCGGAAAATTTAAAGTTATATGGACATCTTTATTATAAATGTTGCTGCAAATGGTTTAAATTACTGGTTTACATTACACATGTCCAGGGAGCCTTAATTAAGATAAGAGAGTTAATATAATGCCCTACACATGAGCGCACTGTAAAATTAATGTTCCATATGTTATAAAATGTCTGGAGAAAACCAGTTACCTAAAAAAGTAAGTTAGGACTTTTGCAGCCAATCCCGCTTAAAAAAAGGAAAAGTCACCAGCGTTTTTTGAACTTTAATGCATTTTCAGCACACAGGATATGATGTAAGTGAAGATTGAGGAAGATTTAGCTTCTTTTTAGCACTTTGCCTGGTCTGAGGTGGCGAAGTCAACTCTGGCGAAAGAGGTAACGTTCAGCAATGCATTTTAATGAATTTGCCAAGTAACGTCCTTTCGCCATTGTGAAATGTCGCCTGACGATAGAGTGTGAATGAACGATAACGACGGTCCAGTACGCTAGCAAATTGGCGCCTGCGTCTGTTAGTGAATTGGTGATGTCCCTGCAGGTGGCAATGCTGGCGAAAAGTCGCTAGCATTAGCCCCTTCGCTCTTTAGTATATCTGCCCCATTGAGAGAATACCAATGTTTAAAAAAAGAAAACATTAAGAATAAAAATCTCAAAGGGATGTATACGATGGTTCTTTTTAAACAGCATGCAGATATTCAGAAGAAGGTAAACCAAGCAAGCTTTCTGCCATATTTTCATGATAATCAAGTCCCTGTAGATGCTGTATTATTAAAGCTTATAGAAGATATGTCAGCTAATCTCAGCTGAGAAGGGAGTAGCATCTCCCGCACTCATTAATAAATGCAAATATGAACGTCCAGAATAACAAATGCTTGTTTTGCTGAACATTAAAAGACATCTTAAGTTACAGTAGCCAACTACTAAATCCGCTTTGACATAAGTACAGGTAAGGAACCTGTTATTTGGCACCTGGTGTCTTCCGGATAGTGGATCTTTACGTAATTTGAATCTTTATACCTTAAGTCTACTAGAAAATCATGTAAATCTTAAATAAACACTAGGGATGCACCGAATCCACTTTTTTGGATTCGGCCGAACCCCCGAATCCTTTGTGAAAGATTCGGCCTAATACCGAACCGAATCCGACCCCTAATTTGCATATGCAAATTAGGGGTGGGAAGGGAAAACATTTGTACTTCCTTGTTTTGTGACAAAAAGTCACGTGATTTCCCTCCCTGTCCCTAATTTGCATATGCAAATTAGGATTCGGATTCGGTTCGGCCAGGCAGAAGGATTCGGCCGAATCCGAATCCTGCTGAAAAAGGCCGAATCCTGGCCGAATCCCGAACCGAATCCTGGATTCGGTGCATCCCTAATAAACACAACAGACTGGTTTTGCTTTCAAATAGGATTAATCATATCTTAGTGGGGATCAAGTACAAGCTACTGTTTTATTATTACAGAGAAAAAGGAAATCAATTTTATCAATTTAAATTATTATATTAAAATGGAGTCCATGAGAGATGGCCATCCCATAATTTGGAGCTTTCCGCATAACGGGTTTCCACATAATGGATCCTATACTTGATTTATTAATGTGTGCTTTATTGAATTCAATGTACTTGTTGGCGGAATGTATTTGTATTCGGAAAGCATCTTGGAAACATATAATAAAATGGATTTCCTTTGTTTGCAAATATAACAATGAAACTGTTATTTTTTAAACCATGAAATAGGAGTTAGTATACCTACAATAATATAAGCTCCAAAAGGACTGGAATATGTTGGTTTCATATAGATACACAATTACTATAATATACCCTAGATTTGTTCCTTTTATCCCAGTTTAAATGGCAACTGTGATGGAACAAATAAACATCCAACATAGGGAATTTTTTGTATAAAAATTGTTTGCCTTTTAGCACAACCGTAACTTTTATCTGTCAGTAAAGAATTTTACTCTCTCTAAACGTAATCTCAGGATAAATGCTACTAAGCAGGGAAGTAACTATAGAGGAAGCAGACCCTGCGGCTGCAGGGGGGCCCAGGAGGTAAAGGTGCCCAATGAAGTCCTAATTCATCTAAAATTTAAGTAGATATTGGTAAAACTGGTCAACCTGGGGGACTAAAAAAAAATTTGCTGTGGAGCCCAGTAATATCTAGTTACGCTACTGCTACTAAGAATGACATTTTGTACCAACGATGCCGTTCCCATATACAGCTGCTGTTTTAATAATTGTTTAGAGAAGTGATTCCTCCAGTATGTCTTTTCTTGATATAATCTTAACAAATATCACTTTGTATGTCCCATTCTGAAACCTGACTGAGATATATTATCTTCTGTGTGCTTTGTGAATTCTTACAGTACCTGATACCATTTACCAGAAATTACTCTCCTTGCTTTTTTCTTCTACATGTAGATTTATCTGTACTTGGAGTGACTGATTGTGTTTTACCTGGAGTAAATTATATTTGCACAATTCAGTAATTGCAGAGGGCCTCATAGAGAAACAAAGCATTAAATGCAAGAGCAGGTAGATTTCCCAGGTGAATCATCTTAAACTGATACAGAAAAAAGGTCTGCAAGCCATTAATAACAGAAAATATAATACAAGAAATACATTGTGCAAGGGAGGAATACGTTTATGCAATGCCCCGAGGAGACGTTGTCTGACTATTTGGAAGTGGGCAATAACACATTGCTACTCTACTCAAAACAGAGTAGCAGCTTTTTAAAAAAATATTTATTATCTATGGAACACTTGTTATTAGTTACAAAATGTTTTTACATTTCCCTTTATGATGGTGTATTTTTAACATGCTGTTTGCAGTGTTGTTACAGCATTCATAAAATAAATATGATTGTCTGTCAGCATTGTTGAAGTGCTCTCCACATTTTAAAACAGGAATTTGTATTCTTTTACATTTTTATTACATATTTGTAGTACAGCTATGGGATCTATTATCCAGAATGCTCAGGACCTGTGGCTTTCTGGATAAGGGGTCTTTCCATAATTTGGATCTTCATACTCTACTAGAAAATCATGTAAACATTAAATAAACCCAATAGGCTGGTTTTGCTTCCGATAAGGATTAATTATATCTTAGTTGGGATCAAGTACAAGCTACTGTTTTCTTATTACTAGGAAAAAGGAAATAGTTTTAAAAATGTGGATTATTGTTTTATTATAATGGAGTCCATGGGAGACTGCCTTTCTGTACTTTGGAGCTTTCTGGATAAGGGGTTTTCGGATAACGGATCCCATACCTGTAACACAAAAATTTTTTTTTAATGATTTTAAAAGTGCCCATAGATGAGCATTTTTCAGGTACTCTCCTAAATAATTTGGCATTTGAGTGAAATAGCTAAATAACTCTTTATAAGCACAGTGCTAATTCATGAAATGCTTTCCAGTGTGCTGAAATTTCCTGTCAGTCTTGAAGGGGTTAATAATGCCACAATTCTTGGAAGCCATCTAAATTCGTCTGAGTTTTAATTGTCTAAAAGATCATTTGTGGTCCTTAAACTGCGTTTGATTCTTTATATTATACAGATATGGGACCTACTATGCAGAATGCTTAGGACCTGGGGTTTTCCGGATAAGGGATCTTTCTGTAATTTGGATCTCAATATCTTAATTTTTCAAAAAAAATCATTCAAACTTTAATTAAATCCAATAGGATTGTTCTGCTTTTAATAAGGATTAATTATATCTTAGTTGGGATCAAGTACAGGTATTGGATTTGTTATCCGGAAACCCATTATCCAGAAAGCTCCAAATTACAGAAAGGCCATCTCCCATAGACATCGTTATATCCAAATAATCCAATTTTCTAAAAAGGTCCTTTTTCTCTGTAATGCTAAAACAGTACTTTGCATATGATTAATGTGGGGAATGTAATAAAAGGTGCAATTTTGCCATGATGTAGTACCAAATATCAGCAACAATAATCCATTTGCTTTCAAACAAGTGACTTGTAAATGAAGGGAAAAAAAAGAAGCACATTTATTTAACAAAACATTGAATACAGAGCATTATGCGTTTCATGCTTAATGCAATGACTAAGCACAAATCTCGTAAGGCTCCATATAGCGGGTTCTATTAGTGTCTACCCCATTTTTTTAAGTGTTTCCCTCTCTCCTCACTTAAGGCATTGGGCTTGAGCACCTGCACCTTGTGTATCAAATGTTATATTCCTGTGTGTAATGATGTACCATAGTGACTAGATCAATAGTAAATTTGCACCCTTATCACTTTACCCCTAAATATATTGTAAAGACAAGAGAGAAGAGGTCCTCTGAATTCAACCCATTATCTATCAATATACTAAGGACATTGATCCATTTTGTGCATTACTCTACTAAAAATGTTCTTTTATTTAAACAAAACAGGGATTGTTTGTTCATATATTGCAATATATTCAATAAGTCATCCCTGGTCTGGCAGATCTTAGGACAGGCTCACACGGGCAGATTCAGGGAGATTTAGTCACCTGGCGACTAATCGCCTCTTCTGCGGGGCAACAATCTCCCCAAACTGCCTTCCCCCTGCCTTCTATAATGAGAAAATGCCAGCGCCAATGCACTCGCGGCTCTACGATTTCCTAAGTCGCCCGAAGTTTCCTCGTGATGCAACTTCGGACGACTTCAGAAATTGAAGCGCCGCGAGTGCATTGGCGCTGGAGTTTTCTCATTGTAGCAGGCGGAAGGCAGTTCGGGGAGATTGTTGCCCCGCAGAAGAGGCGATTAGTCGCCAGGCAACTAAATCTCCCCCAATTTGCCCGTGGGTGGATCCAGGAAGTGTGGGCAGCAGCATGACACTTTTCATGTGCCCTTGCTACAGGGCACTCAATCCTCCGCTTGGCTCATTGCCTAAGGAGGGTGAGAATTAGTGGGAACGGGGGGATGAAAAATCTTTCCGAAAAATGTATATTAACATATTCATAAGTGTCATGATTTGGATCTTTAATGAATTAGCCCATAGATGCTTTGCAATAAAAAAAAAAACTAGGATATTAGGACATTTATTGCATATATAATAACTAAAAAGGTGGGTGTATATTAATATATTTGAAAGTAGCAACTCTGCTACATAATTCACACATTTATTCTCTCAGTCACAGAGAACCTCTGCCTTGTCTGAGCTGGAAAAGGCTTTTAGAGTACTGCAGTTACAACTGTGCTACGGGAGCACTAAAACCTTAATGTGGTTGCACTATTAGTTCTGGAGTTGTGGAGAGTTCCAAACAATTTGAGCTGAGGTTATTATAGGAATCCCTCCTTAACTGAATAGAATGCATCTGGTTTTTTGTCTATCCATGATCTGTGAATGTTTTCAAGACTTTCAGTGAAACGTACACCTGGAGAGGACATGTTTGATGTTTGAGGATATGATAATATGATTTAAGATATATAACATAATTAATTGTGTCAGTCCATGCTAGACCTGCTGCACCAAAAATATTTAGTTTTGACTGGATAGTTGAATGCTTTTATTTATATAGGCATCTATTTGAATTATCATTGCAATACCAGAAGTTTATTCTATGACTTTACTTATTGAACCTGTCTAGTATCATACAAATGAACACAAAAGCACTGATTCATGGGAACTCTGAAGCTACCACCACCTTCAGCCTATCAGTAATTCCAGACAATAGACAAATCTGAAATATGAATAAAATAGTAAAATAGTTAAAATAGTGGCATGCTGAAAGCCGCAAGGTGTATCGTGAGCAGGCCGGGAGGGTGGCCTAGGGAAAAGGGAATATTTCCGCTCTGTAGATATTTTTGTGGGGGCCCAACAAGCCCAAGTTACTCCACTGCACACTACAGTCGTAAATAAGTCGTAGTATGTTTGTAGAGAAGGATGGAAAACAAGACTACCCTACCCAAGAGTAATTGCAAAGTTCCTACGGGTAGGGCCCTGGTGAGAACTGAACTTGGAACCCCACACTACAAGGTGGGAATGCTAAACACTGCACCTGCTTGTCTGTAGATACAAGGATTCTAAATAATCTACAACTCTGCCCAAAGTCTGACATAAAAAGCCATGGTTTCTTGAAAAATGCTGTGTATTCAAAATTGCATTTATTAATCACTATTCTCCAATTGTTGCACAGTTTCTTTCTCTTCTCTTTAAATGTTTCCCCTTGGCATAAATAGCTTATGTAAAGTCTGGTATGTAAAGTGGTGTATAATAATGATGTCAAAAATGGTGTTCAATGATGTAAATAGCATAGCTTGTTCTATTAAACAGATGATTCCAAGGATTGCCATGGTTGGTGTAAAATTACAGAAACGGACAGTTATAAGGGGCCGATTCACTAACTTCGAGTGAAGGATTCGAAGTAAAAAAACTTTGAATTTTGAAGTGTTTTTTGGGCTACTTTGACCATCGAATGGGCTACTTTGACCTTCGACCACGACTACGACTTCAAATCAAAGGATTCGAACTAAAAATCGTTCGACCATTCGATAGTCGAAGTACTGTCTCTTTAAGAAAAAACTTCGACCCCCTAGTTCGCCATCTAAAAGCTACCGAACTCAATGTTAGCCTATGGGGAAGGTCCCCATAGGCTTTCCTAAGTTTTTTTGATCGAAGGATATTCCTTCGATCGTTGGATTTAAATCCTTCGAATCGTTCGATTCGAAGGATTTAATCGTTTGATCGAAGGAATAATCCTTCGATCGTTCGATCAAACTATTTGCGCTAAAATCCTTCGACTTCGATATTCAAAGTCAAAGGATTTTAATTCCTAGTCGAATATCGAGGGTTAACTAACCCTCGATATTCGACCCTTGGTGAATCGGCCCTGTAGACTGCTCTGTAAATACGCCAATTTTTGGAACATTTTGTTTTCTGGTGTAAATCATTTTACACTACTTGATAGTTCCTATACTGTATACAAGTTGCAGTGATGAGCTGAGCCATAGACCTATGGCATCTCTTTTTGCGAGTAAACAAAACCTTTGGAAATATACATTCATAATCTATGAACCTATGCCTTTTAAAGGTGGCTGCTCCGAATTTTACCCTATTTCGAGTATCTAGTCTAACCAATTATTTATACATATGTAAAGTTATGCTGCTTTCCCCTGAATTTATTGCACTTTTTATGCATGCAAATATTGTATCGGCTACAGCTGCAGCTGTCGGGAATGGTGTTAACGTGCTGTATACTATTATTCCTAAATCATTTTAAATCTCGAATTTGCCTAAGTTTACTTCATTTACTTCATAAGTAACTGAAAGCTTGCTCATTTCTGTGGCCCAGGTGCATGGCTGAGTTTTATCCATACGGGTTCAAATCTGCCATTTCTCTATTGACTGTACTACAGTGTCTAAACCTGTAGAGTGAAACGTCTGGCTTTGACTCAATTGCCTTAATGCTTAGTGGTCTCTTTAACTGAAGACAGGGCTTATTTTTAACCCCTTAATGGGTTCAAAGTGCAGGCGAGCCCTGCACTTAAAGGGAAACTATCTTGAGTATGAACATTTTATATAAGCTTCATCTCATGGAATCAAAAAATGCAAAATATAATGCATTACTAAAAAAGTTTTTCTTCACTATCCTCCTGTCTCTCCATTGCATCTTTCTCATGCAGCTTTGTGTCAGACTGTTAGCTCTATAATATTATCTAGCTAAAGGGAGCACCCACCAAGGTATCTGACCTGTAAATCAAAAATCGGACTCCGACTCCTGCATGAATAGAGATGGATTGCTGGAAGAGTAATACTGAAGAATAGCTTTCAGAAACAGTTAAGAATGTTTAAATGATTATATTTAAGTGCCTTATTTCCATGAGATGAAGCTCATATTTAATTAAAATGTTCGTGATAGCTCCCTTTAATGTCTATGGCAGTAGTTAAGTGCAGGGCTTCATTGTTCCAGACATCACTGCTCTTGGAACCTTGTTGGAACATGTAAGAAGCAGCCATTCCCATGAATGTAAGTTCTCTATGCACAGGCACTGAGACGCTCAATAGTAAATTAGCCCACATGGGTCTCCATTTATTCAGTGAAGCAAGGAGCAGTAAGTGCACAGTGATGATCATGTGACTGTTAAAGATAACCCGTTTTCTTTTGTCTTACTTCCAGCCTTGAGCAATCTCACCAAAGTATTTTCTCGCTACTCTCTGCTTTGGAACAAAACCTTCTTCTAGAATTGTAGTAGTTGCCCCATACCCTCCAACTGTCCCTTTTTCGGAGGGACAGACCCTCTTTTGACAGCTCAACCTGCAGTCCCTCATTTGTACTGGAAAGTCCCTCTTTTCTCTGCACTGAACAGCCAGAAAAAGAAACAAAGTTTCTCACTTAATTGGCTTTTAGCAGAGAGCCCAGAACAGCTAACAGGTGCAAATAAGATACTTTGTAACAATTTTGAGACACAAAAACTCAGTTTAGATAAGGAGAAATATTTTCAAACTTTCATAACCTGCCAAATTTTGTAAAACAAACATGGTAATTAGGGTGTGTGGCCACATAAAGGGTTGTGGTCAAAAAAATTGCTGCATTACTTCCGAAATGTTGGGAGGTATGGTTGCCCTCTTCTCCAGTGAGTACCCCGCGTCCTTTACTGATTGCTTGTAAAGGGCTTATGGCACAAAAGGATCTCTTGAGGGGGTGATAAGTAAGCTTGTTGCCAAAAAGTATAAAGGCTGAGTTGTCAATGCCCAACCAAGTATTCTTCTATCAGGACAACAGGAAATAAAGAGGAGCTGTGTTCAGAAATGGAATATCAGTATTATATCAGCATTCAAACCTTCCAATCCAACTGATATCCACATGATATCATGTGCCGAAAACAGCACAAAACGATTTCATTGGTATGTCTGTCTGGCTTTAAAAACAGTGGCTAAAACCTGAAGTTAGTACCAGCAGAAAAGTAACAGCCGATTGGAACTAATTCTGGATTATTTTCCTAACATTTCCATTAGTCAAATCCAAAGCTAAAAAAAAAAAGGCGAGTATGACTTTAAAGTCTAATGTAAAAAGATGTGTATATTATTATCTCAATATTCTTTCAAAAATGATTTGACTGCACATGCACATATATGATATAAAGGACTGGAAAGCTGACTGAGAGATGTGTCAATTTCACTGGCATGTACCAGGAGTCCACCAAATGAACTTAGATTTTATTGATGCATTAGGTGAAATCTATTATTATATCTATTGAGTGTAACACGGGCAGCAAGAAACTATGGGCAAGATTTTTTAATGCTCATTCTCTTTCATGAGCAGTAGCAGGATGAGAGCTTCTAATTTACAAATTTTCTCCATTATGACCAATTCAAAAGCAGATCACTTTGTTTACTGAATGGTTAAGCCCCCATTAATAGCACAGAATGGAATCTCATATCATGTTGGAATCGAAATATGGGTCTGCTTTGATAAATGTATCAATTGATCAAACATTTTCCCATCTGGAATGTGTGCATTATTTATCTGAATTAGACATTTCTTGTTTTTAGATTTGAAGCTTGATGACTTACTGTCTGCTGCTTGCTCTTAGTTACATTGATAAATGTAACCAATGGTGGATGTATTTAATGTCAACCATAATTTATAGTAATTATGCTTAACTCCTCTTTGAGTAATACTGGAAGTATTTCTATGTTTTATTTATCTTCAAAGTTATGTCGGAATTACAACATTACACCACTCATAATCAGAGAGTGCAGAGCTGAACGAGCATTCTTACACCGTGTAAAACTGACCTTACTGCAAGGGTCTTTCATAGCCTATAAAATATTAAGGGAACTATATTACCATTTCTATTAATATTTCATTCTTTCAGTGACAGATCAAAATGGTCTAACCTGCTCCTGCGACAACACAGAACACGCTGAAACTCTCATTTAGCTTTGAACACTTGCTTTGGAGAGCAAGTCATTTATATGTTTAGCATAGAGTAATACAGTTCTATGTATCAATTAGTAATTCACTGTTTTACATTATATTTCATAAGTGATAATTTTCTATTTCTCTAACTCCAGAAATATGCAATGCATTTTGTTACATAATCAGGAATTTCTGAGTCATATACACTGTTATAATAAATGAAAGTCAGTTGCATGTTTTCTCAGAATGTCACCCTTTAAAACTGTGTTCACTACACTGCACAGACTTAAAAGTCATCCATAGTACAGGTATGGGACCTGATATGCAGAATGCTTGGGACCAGAGGTTTTCCAGATATGGGGTCTTGATGGAATATGGATCTCGCAATACTTTGTCTACTAAAAAGAATGTATACATTAATTGGACCCGATAAGTAGGGATGCACCGAATCCAGGATTCGGTTCGGGATTCGGCCAGGATTCGGCCTTTTTCAACAGGATTCGGATTCGGCCAAATCCTTGTGCCCGGCCGAACCGAATCCAAATCCTAATTTGCATATGCAAATTAGGGGTGGAGAGGGAAATCGCGTGACTTTTTGTCACAAAACAAGGAAGTAAAAAAAAATTTCCCCTTCCCACCCTAATTTGCATATGCAAATTAGGGTTCGGATTCGGTTCGGTATTCGGCCGAATCCTTTGCTTAGGATTCGGGGGTTCGGCCGAATCCAAAATAGTGGATTCGGTGCATCCCTACCGATAAGATTGTTTTACTTCCAATAATGATTAATTCTATCTTAGTTGGGACCAAATACAAGGTGTTATTTTTATTACTACAGCGATAAAGGGAATATGTTTTACATTTTTGAAAGATTTGATCAAAATGGAGTCTATGGGAAATGGTCTTTCTGTAATTTAGAGCTCTCTGGATAGCGGATTTCTAGATAACGCAGCCCATACCTTTACTGTATACACACACATACGTACATACAACACTCCCTCAGTCTTTTCTGGCATTTTATCTATTAAGCATACATACCTCCCAACATTTTGGAAGTAAAAAGAGGGACAAAAAATGTTTTCGCACATAGCGCAGTGGAAATTGTTGACCACACCCTTTCTGTGACCACACCCCCTAATTACCATGTTTGTTTTACAAAATTTGGCAGGTTATGAAAGTTTGAAAATATTTCTCCTTATCTAAACTGTTTTTTTGTGTCTCAAAATGGTTACAAAGTATCTTATTTGCACCGGTTAGCTGTTCTTTGCTCTCTGCTAAAAGCCAATTAAGTGAGAAACTGTTTCTTTTTCTGGCTGTTCAGTACAGAGAAAATAGGGACTTTCCAGCACAAATGAGGGACTGCAGGTTGAGCTGTCAAAAGAGGGACTGTCCCTCCAAAAAAGGGACAGTTGGGAGGTATGAGCATATGTTATTTTTCCCCATTATTCTTTTATTTGCAATTTTTTTATGATTCACCTCCCACTAGTGATGTACAGGCCGGCCTGAAACCCGTGGGTGGCGGGTGGGTTCGGGCCGTCCTCACACCTCCGGTTGTACTTTCGGCTTCTTCTTTTATAGACGCACCTGCTTGTCCTGCCCCTTTTGTGATGTCATCGACGGGGTGGGGCGGGTCTATAAAAGTAACCCGGAAGTTGCGGGCGTGGGTGGAGATAGGGCAGGTTAGGGTTGAATGCAGGTTGGGTAAAACCCGATCCGCACATCACTACCTCCCACCCATCCCAAATACTACTTGAATAACACAGACAAGTTCATTTATGAGCACAGGTACAGTGCGCAAAGTATTATTTTAGGTGCAAGTCACCATGTTTTTTTTACCCGTAATGCAGGGTAAAAACAATAATTCCAGCGTTCCAATTCCAGTTTCAATCGAATGAGTTGATGGTGTGCCTGATGCCTTTGCACATACACTTTGCCATGAATCTGATGCAATTGTGCAGAAAATGTTCTGTGTTGGGATGTTGTCAGTTACTGTGCTCAGAATGATCATGGCATTTGTGTCCAATTCTTTAGGCACAAGTATGCTGCACCCGTTGATACAAGCCGCTATGAAAACCACTCCTTGGTACCCATATGACAAAAGGCATGCTACACTCGATTTAATTGAGTAGACGGGGGAGGGGGTCACGCCCATATTTGTGGCGAGGCACTAGGAACACTTGGCCCAGGGGCGCGAGGACTGCGCAGAATAGGGGTGTGGCCTAGGGGCAGCCAAAAAGGAAATCCGGCTCTGGAGGGGGTACCATATATCTTTATTGAAACTTGTATCTTTACCCATTCTATAGTGGTCACTCATTACACATTTAGGGAAGAACCATGTCTTATAAGTCTATTCTAATGTTCCTTATATTTTGTATATTTATTGGTGCCTAGTCTGTTAAATATGTCTGCCAAGAAGCCAAACATAAGGTCAGTGGTATCCAATCTCTAGGGTACCCTGCAAGACCTCCAAACTATCATTCACACTTCTTTTCTTTATCACCCTGCTTCTTTTGCTTTCTGTAGAAAAAATAAAAACATAAAAAATGCCCTAGATTAATGTCTAAAGGCGCAGGATGGTCGCATAAAACATGCATTATTTTGTTGGAAACATACAGATATGAAACTTGAGCGTCTACACAAGCTCAAACATATTGCATCAAAGTATATGTTTTGCAGATCCTGCAACTTCGCAGATGTGAGTTGGACGGTTTAATTCAACTATAGGTGCCATGAGATACCTGGTGATTACTGTGGCCTTTGCCAAAAAGTTGCTTTGGCAGAAGTTATTGTAGTGACATGTAAACTGTTGCTATTTGTTGAAAATTGTTATCATTATCTTGTTACCCTATTGAAAGATGCAATTAATACGGGTGCCAAATCTACTATTGCTATGAAGAAAGTAATAATGGCAACTGATGTAATGGACACAACTGTTATGGCAGTGAAAACTGTTACCATCATGGTATTGCCACAGAAAAAGTTGCCATGGAAATCTGTGCCAAATGTATTTTTGCTGTGAAACTATTTGGCATGAGAATCTTGAGTCTACTTTGTGTACATTTATTTTACATTTAAGTCTAAGTCAATGTGTCCTTCATTGTGTTTTTAAGAAAGGCCTGCTATATTATTGGCAGATATGTGTATAATAAAATTTGAATTGTCATTCCATTTCATTGGATCTATGTACCAACAAAATCACATCAATCATTGCACTGCAAGTTATAATTATCATGATAAAAATCTTTGAAAGTGGCGCCCCTGGACTAAAGACTAAAAAAAGGTAGACTCATTCAGCCATAACGTATGCATTAATGGAATGTATAAAAGGGTAGAATTAGTTAATTGAAAAGAGACTCTCTGCATACTAGAGTAAGAACCCCCCCCCCCAAAAATCCATGAACTAGAATGATAGCAAAGTCTTGGGAACGGCAGTGGACTGGTTTTGACAAATGCAGATGTCATTAAAACTTCTCATGTGTGCTAATTGAAACAAAGAATATAAATCTAATGATGTCAATAGCAAAGATGTATCAAGTCAAGTGTTGAGAGATTAAATCAATATCCAAGTTAAAAGCACTGGTATCATTACATTGATTAAAAACTTGTGTTAATGCAAATGTTACTTGTATGATAGCATTTAAAGATAACAAGTGTGTGATATCTTGTACTTTACAGATATATCTTGTATTGCTCAGGCAATCAGGCTTAAGATGGTTTTCCAGTTCTTCGTTTTTGTAGGTAATAAATGAATACACTCCCAGGAATAATCTTTGGGAGATAAGCCAAAATGTTGAAGTTACACTAGATACAACTGATATTATTTTAAAAATTTAGCGCAAGTCACTTTTGTGCTGAATTAAGGAAATAATGCCAACTTGACTTAAGCTGGCCATAGATGTAAAGATCTGATCGTACGAATCGAGGATTCGTACAATTTTCGGACCGTGTGTGGAGAGTCCCGACATTTTTCGTCTAGCGGAGATTGGTCGTTTGGTCGATCGGACAGGTAAAAAGATTTGTACGATTTTCAGAGGGAGACTGTCACTAGCTTTGGTCTGACATAACTTTCGTACGATTGCTGTCAGGGGCAGAACATCGGCTGATCTATTCTTTTGATTTGATCTGAATGGTTAGTGGCGGGTCGGGAGATGGGAAAGTCCGATCATACGATGATTCGTACGATCGGATCTTTGCGTCTATGGCCAGCTTAAAACTAGTTTCAGCCAATTGCATCGGATTTGTGTCACAAGAGCGATTATTGACACATTGGCTGCAGTTGCATCAGGCGCATTTCTTACACTGGAACCATGGGGAAAATGCTGCATTGTGGGTAGAAAACATGGCAAGTTATATATATATATATATATATATATATATATATATATATATATATACAAATTCCAAAAACCGGTACACTACGAAAAACCCGGAGGTAATTCTTGGGTCCTTGATCAAAGGACTTTCTTAATATGTGAAAATAGTTTCTCTTTATTCGATGTTTCGCCCCTACAACTGGGTGATCTTCAGGATGTTAAAACCCCACAAACAAACATCACATTTAAAAGGTGAAAAAGGCGCCAAACTCTAATTACTAGCGTGTTAAGTGGGAGTGTATATCCCCAGTGACGTCAATATCAAAGCATAATAATAAGGGAATGGAACAGTATCTATATCCTATTATGAACCAGTAGGGTGGGAGTAGATACTGAATCCCCCATGTTGTAATATCACCATATATACAACAATATACAAAGTAAAGGCTGCAATCAAACAAAGAAGGGTTAAAATTCATTGAGTCACTGTGCAGACCTTGACACCAACTTAATGCCCACTACTGTAACGTTTAAATGATTTTTAGCAGACTTAAGGTATGGAGATCCAAATTACAGAAAGACCCCTTATCCAGAAAACACCAGGTCCCGAGCATTCTGGATAACAGGTCCAGTACCTGTATAAAAACAACGTCTGATCCCATTCTCAGGTGAATATATGGAGTTTCAATGATAAGATTTGTCTTTGTTTTGGCGTAATTATTTTCATGACAATATGTTTCCTCATACAGATACCGTACAGTAAAATAAAAAAATAAAATAATATTTAAATCTGAAATAAAATGTACAATGAGGATGTTGGATTTGCAAAACTCAGTAATGGTAAAAAAAAACCCCACTGATTATCGTTCTGTGTGATTTATTCACTGTTCTGATGTAAAAGGTACAAGAGTGGCATCTTTCAGATAGCTGTCAAATTAATATTACACAAATGTCACAATAAGTGTAACTGCACGGAAAAAAAGATAAAATAGAGTTTATGTATGAAAATGTTCATATCATTTACAATGAGAAATTGAAAGGCTTGAAAACATGAGACTCTTATTTTATAGTCTCTTTTGCTGTTTACCATTGTAAGAAACAATCAGGTATTTGACAATTTTAAGTTTGTTATGTTACAGAAAAACACTGGTCCCATATTGTGAGAAACATTTTATCGAGCCACAGAAGAGTTTATAGACAACATTTTGCTGCATTGTAGTATATGGTCCCTTCTTTAATATATGGCCCTATCTATTTATCAGTGCCATATTTTCTATATTGGCAACCCGAGGGCACATGATAAGGGCGGCACCTTAAAGGGGGTGCCTATGTGTAAATAAATGTGATCCCAACTGTGAACAGTTCGACTAACTCCAGCAGATCAGCTAAGAGGGGTGGGGGGTACCCCTCTATTCCACAATTACTGACAAAGACCATCCTGCATGTGTGCCAATTAGGAATGGAGCTATTAATGAATAGGCTACTCAACCCAAAGGATTTTAAGTTGAACATTACAAAAACTACAGGAAGAGGTTTTACAAGAATGCAGCAAAGTCAGTATAAATCTTTTTAGGAATACCAAGGGGTAGGTGATTTGGGCAATACAGTGTAGCCTTTTTTGTAGTTACCTTTCTGATGGAGAGAATATCTGCTAGCACAATACTTCACTTGCTGGAATCACTCTGATGCTAATGGACTTGTAGGGGCAGATTTATGAAGAGTCAAATTTAGAGTTCATGGGAATTTGTAAAAACTCCCATAAACTCCCATGACCTCGAAATTCAAAAAAAAAATTGACAGATCTAAATTTATTTAAAAACTTGGGTGAATAGGATCGACCCGCAAACTCGAATTGAATTCGATTCGAGTTTTTTCTCCATAAAAAAAAAGATTTTCAGGAAGCCAGCAAAAAACTCCAAATTGAGCCCAGGACACCCCCCATAGATTAAAAGAACAATTCGGCAGATTTAAAAGTCACATTTTGATTCTTAAAGGGCCAGTACATGATAATTTTCGAAAATTAAATTCGATTTTTTTATAAACTCAAATCGAATCACATCAAAAATTTCAATATTTAAAATTCGAATTTTCTTTTGATCCTTGATAAATCTGCCCCATGATGTTCTTCAAGTAATACAAGCACAGCAGTGGTGCTGACTAGCAATGCTGGAATATTTATTTTGATTCTAAGCAGGTTAGAATGGGGGAGGACTGGTGTATGTTTGCCACAAGTTTGTGTAGATTGCTCCTGGTTCCCTTCCACATTTCAAAAACGGTGGTAGATTTCCCATAGTAGTAAGTCTAAAGCAATTGAACAGGCTGTACATAAGTCCTTTGACTCATCAGTTTATGGAACAGTACCTCCGATTTCAACTCCTATTTTTACAGGAACAGTAACAACAAAAACTGAAAGTATATCAAAGCAATTACAATATAATGTACTGTTGCACCCCACTTGTAAAACTGCCGCCATGTTTGTTTCAGAAACACTACTATAGTTTACTGTATATAAACAAGCTGCTGTATAGCCATGGGGGCATTAAAGCTGGGAAAAAGAAGAAAAGGCACAGGCTATAGTGGTCTATCTGAAGCAAACACACAGCTTTTACCAGTGCTTTTACCAATGTATTTTCCACGTTGATTGAATAAGTTAAGTTCACAACATAAAAGGCATTTTATTGCAGCCAAAGATCAAAACTATAAACCACATCCTTTGGTAATTCTAAACCAAAATCAAAGTCAACCTACATAAACCAAAAAAACTATTGGAAAACCTTAAACAAGTTAATTGAACCTGGCATATAGCTGTAGAATTGCTGTTAAATACAATCCAAAATTAACTAAAATATTGTTCTTAGAAACAGATTGGCTTCTGCCATTTCCTACTTCATAGAAGCTCTTAAATATGATTTGATTATTTTCACTGCTTGTGTTTAGGAGTCAGTACACTCCAGATAACCAAAATTGCTGATTTTCCACTTACCTGAAATTAAGAAAGCCACTTGGTGACTGGTGAAAAGTTTTTAAGATTGTTCATTTACAGATGTACCACTACTAGATGCTGCAGGTTATTTTACTTCTGATGAAACTGACCCTAGAGAGAGCATGTATGTATTTATATGTATTTGTTCCAGTGGTAGGGAAATTAAAGTACAGTAAATTATCAATTCCACTGAGGCTGGGATTGATGTGAACAATTAAACATTCTATAGAGCACTGTATAGTCTATTGGCACTAAATAAGGAAGACACATAAAATTAATACTGTAAAAGGAAAAAATTGTATAAATAAGAACAAAAAATGTATTTTGCAATGCAGTCCTATTTATAACACCATGCATAGTGCATTTTGAAGACCTGATTAAAGGTGGCATATGCAGGGTTGTACTGGGGGCCCACTGGGGCTGCTGTTCAGGGCCCCTTCCCACTGACAGCACGTGTGCACTTGCACAAGCTCATGTGTACTATGTTATGCCACGGTCGCCCGCAAAAGGGAGTTTGTGGCAGGGAGAATTTTGCAAATCTGGGCCAGTGGGGTCCACAAAAACTGGGGTCCCACTGGGTTTTGTGCCGGTGCCCCCGCGGCCCAATCCAACCCTGGGCTCGAAAACAGTGAGTTTTTTTATGTTCTTTAATTAGAGTCAAATATTAATAAAACTGCAAATAATGCAATCTTTTATTGCCTTTATGTAGTATAGTAGATGGTTTTACGTCTACAGTCTGCTCCCGAAGAATATGTCCATTTCATGTGAATAAACTGACAGCCACTCTAGTGGGTATGGCTTTATATCTGTAGGTAAAATGTCAGCATGGAGAAGAGATCTAGATAGTTGCTCTGCCATATTTCTATATAGTTTTCCATTATAGGTATCAAATTTATGCCACTTGTAATATTTTTCCCTGTGTAAAAAAACAAGAGTTTTTAACCATTGATTTCTACATTGAATTGTGATACAAGGTGTAAAGATCAATGCTGTACATGTACTTATACTGACATACTGTATCATCAATTTGTAGCAAATAGTTTTTATCCCAGTGTCTTATATTCCAGTGTTTTAAACATAAATGTATCTATTTGTGTTTAGTATAGTATACAGTTCTAAGATGTGACTATGCAAGATCATGCATCTTCTATGCTTACCCATCTGTGTTGGCAAATGTGCGACATGAATATTACATTGTACTAAGTTGCTAAGCATTTCTTTATTTTTTAATCTAAGCTTTTTACTGATCCATTTCTGTGCTTTTTATTATACAACAAGAGGTGCCAAGAGTGCCAGGGCAAATCTATTTTATTTTCTTATACCATAATATGTCTGCTGGAAGACAAACTAGGCATGACATATCATTTTGTAATCTTTGCAAAAAGCTGGAATAGATAAAGGTCACATGTATTTCTGTTCTTTGGATGGAGTGCACAGCAATCTAGTATTTCAAACATGGTAAAAAAATCTTCTACAAACCTAGAAGGGTGTATTATTCCTATAAAAAATAGTATTTGCTCAAAGATAATTTGTTAGCAATGTGAATTGTATTAATATATATATATATATATATATATATATATATATATATATATATATATATATATCTTGTTGTAGTGGACAGCACTCCGTTCCAAGTCCTTTACCTGGGTGCTCGGTAAGATCAGTATATAAAATAAAAAAAGACCAGCAACACCAGGATTTCTGTAAGTAGAAAAGTGTTATTACATATGCAATAACATTTTTCTACTTACAGAAATCCTGGTGTTGCTGGTCTTTTTTTATTTTATATATATATATATATATATATATATATATATATATATATATATATATATATATATATATATATATATATATATATTTATGAAACCTTTGTTCCATGTGTATGGCATTTATATAATGTTATCTTATATGTAAAAAGTGTAATACACTGTTAATGTTTTTCTAGATGCCTTGTGGATTTTTTCCTGATATGCCTACCCTGAGGATCTAAACAGATAGCAACTCATCACAAGCAGGCCGGTGTGCTCCTGGCCCTGACGGGACTTTTATATCTATCCAATGTTCAGCCAGATATCGTACAGGGAAGCCCCAGTCGGGGATCCTGATACACAGGCCAATTAACTGTCAACTTGTTCTGTCGGCAGCATTTACTGTATCAGCCTGTGTATGGTCACCGGTACTTGCATTCAACACAAAGGGGGTTATTTATCAAAATCCGAATTTTTCTATTTTTTTTAAATAAAAAAGTCAGACCAAATTAGAATCCTCGATTTGACCTTAATTATTTAAAAAAAAATCACAATTGAATCTGATATGGGGAACACTCGATTGAATTGAGCAAAAACCCAAATCGTACTATTTTTTCATAGGTTTTTCCTGAAAAGCCCAAATTTTTAGTATTTTTGCCCGAAAAGCCTGAAATAGTCGGATTTTTCAGCTAATTCCAGTGCAGACCACAGACACTTCCAAATACAATAGGAACCTCTCCAATATTTATATATATATATATATACAGTGGTGTGCAAAACTATTTGCCCCTTCCTGATTTCTTATTCTTTTGCATGTTTGTCACACTTAAATGATTCTGCTCATCAAAAACCGTTAACTATTAGTCAAAGATAACATAATTGAACACAAAATGCAGTTTTTAAATGAAGGTTTACGTTATTAAGGGAGAAAAAAACGCCAAATCTACATGGGCCTGTGTGAAAAAGTGATTGCCCCCTTGTTAAAAAATAACTTAACTGTGGTTTATCACACCTGAGTTCAATTTCAAAGGTTATAAACCATTTCTAAAGCTTTGGGACTCCAGCGAACCACAGTGAGAGCCATTATCCACAAATGGCAAAAACATGGAACAGTGGTGAACCTTCCCAGGAGTGGCCAGCCGACCAAAATTACCCCAAGAGAGCAGAGACAACTCATCCGAGAGGCCACAAAAGACCCCAGGACAACATCTAAAGAACTGCAGGCCTCACTTGCCTCAATTAAGGTCAGTGTTCACGACTCCACCATAAGAGACTGGGCAAAAACGGCCTGCATGGCAGATTTCCAAGGCGCAAACCACTTTTAAGCAAAAAGAACATTAAGGCTCGTCTCAATTTTGCTAAAAAACATCTCAATGATTGCCAAGACTTTTGGGAAAATACCTTGTGGACCGACAAGACAAAAGTTGAACTTTTTGGAAGGTGCGCGTCCCGTTACATCTGGCGTAAAAGTAACACAGCATTTCAGAAAAAGAACATCATACCAACAGTAAAATATGGTGGTGGTAGTGTGATGGTCTGGGGTTGTTTTGCTGCTTCAGGACCTGGAAGACTTGCTGTGATAGATGGAACCATGAATTCTACTGTCTACCAAAAAATCCTGAAGGAGAATGTCCGGCCATCTGTTCGTCAACTCAAGCTGAAGCGATCTTGGGTGCTGCAGCAGGACAATGACCCAAAACACACCAGCAAATCCACCTCTGAATGGCTGAAGAAAAACAAAATGAAGACTTTGGAGTGGCCTAGTCAAAGTCCTGACCTGAATCCTATTGAGATGATGTGGCATGACCTTACAAAGGTGGTTCATGCTAGAAAACCCTCAAATAAAGCTGAATTACAACAATTCTGCAAAGATGAGTGGGCCAAAATTCCTCCAGAGCGCTGTAAAAGACTCGTTGCAAGTTATCGCAAACGCTTGATTGCAGTTATTGCTTCTAAGGGTGGCCCAACCAGTTATTAGGTTCAGGGGGCAATTACTTTTTCACACATGAAAATGTAGATTTGGATTTCTTTTCTCCCTAAATAATAAAAACCCTCATTTAAAAACTGCATTTTGCGTTTACTTGTGTTATCTTTGACTAATAGTTAAATGTGTTTGATGATCAGAAACATTTTGTGTGACAAACATGCAAAAGAATAAGAAATCAGGAAGGGGGCAAATAGTTTAACACACCACTGTATATACACAACCAGGACCGCCATCAGAAATCGCAGGGCCCCATACGACAAAATTTCCTGGGCCCCGTGGGCTGCGCCCACTGCAAGCCCCACTTACAGGTCTGCCCCCCACCACACAGTAAAAAAACAAAAAAAATATTGGTGGCTAGGGTTCCCACATGTTAATAAAATATAAAAAGATATTGGTGGTCAGGGCCCCCCATAAAAAAACATTTGTGGCCAGGCCCCCCCCATTAAAAAATATTGGTGGCTAGGACCCCACATGAGAAAAAAAAATTGGTGGCCAGGGCCCCTTAAACGTACATGCCTTTTCAAAGTCAGCAGCTCTCACAAAGTTGGGGGGCTAATCAAGTAAGTGTGGCCGCGCCTCCCTTACCCTCAGGGCCCCCTACAACTCTACCCCCTGTCCCCCCCTGATGGCGGCCCTGTATACAACCTCGGCAAGTCTAATATGGCGCATTTTAGGTTTCTGACTTTTTGCAGCATAGTAGTTTTTTTTAGCATTCAGACTTTAATATATAACTCCCAATGGGTTTTTCTACTGAAAGCATAATGCTTGTCTGGCTTTGGAATTGTGTCATTATTGCCAGTTATCATGGGGGCACTCATACAGCCTCATAAAAAACTATTCGGGTGCACATTCTTATATTGTAAGAACTATAATGTAGCACATAAACTCCCACATATACAGTAAAATAAACATGCAAAAATAAATCCACAAAGATGCTAAATTAAGAATTGACTGAATTAAGATATTTGTAATGGTGATAACCAGCATTGAATATCTATATACATATATATTTACATACTGTATATATATATTCATATAAAATAAATTGCCAGCGAGCTTCAATTTCTAACTTGTGAGTCCTATGTAAAAGACTTGTTAAAACAGTACAGCATAATTATCTTTGAGTTATTCATTCTCCACTCACATTTACAGTCAAACATAAAAATCCTCTTTGCAAATACGACCAACTATGTTTAAAATTGATTTTGTAAATGTGTAGCTGGATACTAGGGCATTTGTTTTTATTTGACATCAGAGCAGCTTTAATTGCAGACAGTTGGTAAAACCCTAAATAAGGGTACAGAAAAAGGCAGGCTTTGAAGTAAGAAAATCATGCAATGGGGTAAATATTAAGGCTAATTGGAGTTTGAGCCAGTTCTGCATCTTTCGCTCTGTATTTTTCTACAGGCTTTAAAATATTGTTCTCATTAATTTATTTACCACTTTTTTTATGCCTTTGCAGGGAAATATGAGGTTACATCTAACATTAAAATTACAAATTGGCGGATTTTGTCTACTGTTATATTATAAATATGGAGCACTGTTTGCTTGTCAAGCAGCTTCATAATTAGCAGTGGTCTATGAGGTATCAAGGCAAGAGATCATCACATCAGGCTTCAAGTTTATTCCAGGGCTTTCTGCTAATGAAAAAGTCTCCAAGGAATTGGCATATCTAAGGTTGGCAGCTATGCAACATCATACTTTGAACTTAAATTTTCTCCAAACTCACATTAGAGTTTTATTTTTTGATCACGCATCATATTTATAAAAATATCCAATTATTTTATGTTTTCTAGAAGCTTCTTCGTAAGCAGAGCATAGCTATGTTGACTAGGATTTCACACTGAATTTTTAAGCCACTTCACAGTAAGCATATAATTGTTTGGTGCATATATAATGCCAGTTTATTATATTTTTCAGACTACACAATTGTAATGTAATTATTTTATTTGCAAGTAAGACATTAGCTATTTGACCGACACAACATATTAAGAGACACACCTATAAAATGCCTCTCAGTGACACCTTAAATCTGCACTATATTTGAATGACATAAGTAAAAAGACATAAGATTCTAGAAAGGGTGAATTGTACACAAAGAGGCACAGCAAATATTCAGGCTACCAGAAAAGCAAATCAGTCACATAATTAGCAATAAGCAGCAACATAAACATTGCAATTTGTATGGCTTTTAGTAACTGTGTTGCTACAGCTTCAAAAGTGTGTTACTTTATTAGTTTTGTTTTGAAAATGTTTTTGTAACTAAACAGCAAGCTTGTTTATATTGGGAAAAGGTAAGCATAATTGCTATTAAGCATTATTTGAAGCACAATGTTGTACTTTGCACTGGTACATATGTAATATTACACAGCCACGACCTCTCTTTCATCACACTAGATAGATGATATATGATAGATAGAGAGAGAGAGAGAGAGAGAGAGAGAGAGAGAGAGAGAGAGATGATAGACAGATAGATGATAGATAGATAGCGATAGATGATAGAGAGATGATAGATAGATGATAGACAGATATATATATATATATAGAGAGAGAGAGAGAGAGAGAGAGAGAGAGATGATAGATATTGATAGATAGATAGATAGATAGATAGATAGATAGATAGATAGATAGATAGATAGATAGATAGATAGATAGATAGATAGATAGATAAATGATATATAGATGATAGACAGACAAATGGATAGATGCATAGATATATGTATCTTGACCAATTGTTTTAGCCATGTTAAGCTTCTCCACTATTCCAGACAGCCTTGCATCTTGCTTATTCTGAGGCCTATTAAGCCACAACTATTTCTTTTAAGGCAGTAGATCATAATTGTGGCAATATTTTCACTTATTATAGCATCAGTTACACAAAGTTTTGGGCTAGAAATAAAGTTCTAAATGAGTCAACTCAGTGAATCACAATTAAAATACGTTCCTCAGGCAAAGTAACGTTCTACCATGCCTGAAAACACCCCATTCAGATATTGATCACACGGGATATTTTTGGGCACATACACACTTCTTAAGGCACTTAAAAAAAGTACTATTATTCTTTTTATCATAATTCAGTATTTAGTTTAGGAAGTACTGGAAGGTATATATGAACAATAATTAAAAGACACATAGCTACTACAAAACTTAGTTTTTTTAAATTTACATGTTACATGGAATTTATGCAATATAAACATATATATATAATTCCATTTGTGTACAAATAATTATTTAGTCCACAGGTTGAAAAAAGAGTATGATTTTGGTATCCATTTACTAAAAGAGACTTAAAACGGTAGAAACACATAGGCACTTTATTAAGAAAATAAATAATTGTTAGCTTTTCCGCATAGTATACATTAAACTGAAATAGCACTAATTTGTGGTGCAGATTATAGTACATTTCACACGTAAAGGACTGTGGAGCCATTATGCAGTGTGGGGGAAATCAAAAATGCCATGAAATGAGAGTACCGGTATGTATTTATGAAGTCAGTCAACTCCAGTTCAATTAAAGCAATGCTGATATCTCTGAACAAACATTTGCATATAGGCCAGGACCAGGTTAATAAATCCTGGGGATGACACTTTGTATTGCCACAATTACTTAAAGTCTGGATGCTCCCATTAAGAATAATGACTTCCTGTGTTCAACAAAGTGTTGTTTCTTTATTTTTGGGCTGCTCATTTGGGGCAGAACATTATTTATCTCTTTTGATCAACTTTACAGATGCTGATTCAGCTAAACAACACCAGAGAGTTGTAAGATGTGTCTGTTGTTCTCCAAAATGCAACCCCTCCATGCTAACGTAGCGTCAAAGATAGACGGGTCAGTGTTGTGAGGCAAAAAATAGTTTATAGAAAGTGGTCTCTCTGGGTATCCCAACACTAGCATCCAAACAGCCTAATGCAGATAATCTCCTTGCCAGGGCTGGATTTTCATATGCAGCGCCCTGAGGCCTCATGGTCCTAGCGCCTGCCGATCTCACGCACCCCTCCCCCCCCCCGTGCAGAGCGTGCATGCATTAGCCATAGCACTGGGGAAGGATGCATTCTTAATACGACTGGACGGCATGCCTACCCTATAATTCCGCCAGCCTAGGTCTGGGCAGTTGTGGCCTTGCCACAAATCCGGGCCTGGTCCTTGCTAATTGCTTTTATTGACAGGTAAATAAAATGCCAAATAAGAAGAGCAAAACTAGTTGTAGAACATTTTTTTACAGTACAGGTATGGGATTCTTATCCAGAAATCCATTATGCACAAACCTCCTAATTATGGAAAGGCCATCTCTCATAGACTCTTTTTTAAGCAAATTATTCTAATTTTTAAATATGATTTCCTTTTTGTATGTAATAATAAAACAGTACAGTTTATGATAACTAAGCTGCAAGAATCAAGATTGATTGCAAAACAACCCAACTGGGTTGTTTAATGTTTACATGTTCATTTTAGCAGACTTTGGGGCCGATTCACCAATGGTCGAATATCGAGGGTTAATTAACCCTCGATATTCGACTACGAATTGAAATCCTTCGAATTCGAATATCGAATTCGAAGGATTTAGCGCAGGAAATTCGATCGATCGATCGAAGGATTATTCATTCGATCGAACGATTAAATCCTTCGAAACGAACGATTCGAAGGATTTTAATTCACCGATCGAATGAATATCCTTTGATGAAAAAAACTTAGGCAAGCCTATGGGGACCTTCCCCATAGGCTAACATTGAGTTCGGTAGCTTTTAGATGCCGAACTAGGGGGTCGAATTTTTTTTAAAGAGACAGTACTTCGACTATCGAATGGTCGAATAGTCAAACGATTTTTAGTTCGAATCGTTCGATAGGCGTAGTCGAAGGTCGAAGTAGCCCATTCGATGGTCGAAGTAGCCCAAAAAACACTTCGAAATTCGAAGTTTTTTAAATTCGAATCATTCACTCGAATTCACTCGAATTTAGTGAATCGGCCCCTTTAAGTATGGTGATTTTAAATTACAGGGAACTATATCATCTGGAAAACCTCAGATCCCAAGCATTCAGGATAATAGATCCTATACCTGTACTATATGTTAAGTAGCTATTCCTGAGGGTTTGTAAATGTTATGGTCCATATTTAAATGTGCAAAGTGGATTGAATTTGTAGAATTTTTATGGCTGTATCTTATACATTCCTTTTATGGCCTTTCCTATTGGGTGTCATATATTTTCCCATGATAGGTGTTGCCAGACAGCCTGCAGTGTGGCATAGATAACATCGCAACCAACTAAAATAAAAACTATAGAGCCAGCTCCTTGACAATATATGACAGGCATGCAGTAAAAGCACATGATTTCTTTCTTGCTTTTTGACAACTAATAAGAAATCAATAGCACTGTCTCAAAGATGTGTTTATAGTATTAAAAAATCACCTTAAAGGAATTGTTCAGTGAAAAAATAAAAACTGGGTAAATAGATAGGCTGTGCAAAATAAAACCTGTTTTCAATATAGTTAGCCAAAAATGTAATGTATAAAGGCTGGAGTGATTGGATGTCTAACATAATAGCTTTGCAGCTCTCTTGCTTTCCACTGATCAGAGACTTGAGGAGGGCCAAATAAGTCATAACTGTTGCTTTTGAATCAGAGCTGCTTGCTAAGGATCAATTGCAAACTCACTGAGCAGTTATATCCCATGTGACCCCCCCCCCTTCAAGTTGCTGAAAGCTGAAAAGCAGGAAGTTGTGTTCTGGCTATTATGTTATACATCCAGTCACTCCAGCCTTTATACATTAGATTTTTGGCTAACTAACTATATTAGAAACATTTTTTATTTTGCATAGTCTATCTAATTACCAAGTTTTTATTTTTACACTGAACTGTTCCTGTAAAGGGGATATGATCAAATTGCAAAGATATATTCCTGGGCAATACACAAATTTGTTCATCTAACTTTCAATACCAAGGAAAGGAGATTTCCTCAGCCTGTGAAGGTTTTTTTTTTCTCGTAATGATAAATTATGATTACCTACAAAGGGAGTGGTCATGAGTGATTCATTGGCATGGTTTAAAATTAATTGATTATCTAATAAAAGCAGCCATGAAATATTTATTAGGGAGTAGTTCTTTTCAACCTTGCAGAATCAGTACCTTCTTCTGGGCAGTACCACTGGCTTCCCAAAGGGAAAAGTCTCAATTACAAACCTATCTTTTATACATTTTAAGGGTCATATGTTATCCTTATATCCAATTAGGGTCCCTCTAACTAGCAACTTCTCGTAGGAACTTGGCCTATTTTATGCTACTAAATTAGTGCCACGTGACAACAACACATGACAAGTAAAGCTATATTCCCCAAACACGTGTTTTTAACTGGGGTGTCTTACCACATTCTCCCTCCCACTTGAGAGGAATACAAGAATATTGATATGGATCAGTCCCATCCCTCTGTACTCTATGGAAGTCAATGGAACCCTTGCGTCACTTGAGTCTACCCCTAAGCATATTACAATTGGGGTAACATTAATATCTCTCATGGCCTCTAACACAGGAAAATATTCTTGAAGGTTGACTCTCCTTTTTTTGCCATTTTATCAATTCTTTACAATGGGTTAGTATGCAAATCTAATGTAGTAGGCAAATATTCAGTGGAAGCTGAACTATTTTACCAATCATTTTACCTTTATTTGGTACCAGCTCATCTTGCATCTTGACATATGTTATAATCATCAATGTACCATGAACATTTGCATTGTGATCAGTTTTGTTTTTCATTATATTTATTGTTTAACAATTATGTGATTTAAAACATTATACCAAACAAAATTGACAATCAAGCATATATTACTAGCAGTATTAGCTTTCACTGGAAATGTGAAGGACCAAGAAGGAGAAAATAATTTAACGTGATATAGGAAACATGTATTCAGTGACGTTTAGAGACCTGTACTGTAAGCTCCATTAATTTTACAGTGCTGTTTGGAATTATCCATCTGTTTAAAGGTTAATGGTCTTAACACTTCTGCAATGGTTTCTGTTTTGTTTCTTGCTTTGTTCATGCAACAGATTTATTAAACACAGTGTACATAAATGATGGAAGATTAAATTGTTTCAAATTGGATTTAACAGCTAGCACAGTCACTTGCTGTAAAGAAGCAGAGCATCACTGCTTTTAATGTAGATTTCTATGAATTTCAATCCACATATAACTGCTCAGAGGTAAAAATAATTAAGCATTTGGAGACACAAGTTGAATTTGAGGTTAAGCCTACTTTTAATCAGCACAACTACTGCTCAAATTTCATAGGTGCCAGGTTCATTATAATTAGCTCTTGCATCAAAATGTGCTCTTTTCCTGTCATTTGATGTATTTTAGCCTTGCCGGGATGTTTCCTACTGCTTTCCCTGTATTTCTTTAATTTATTTAAAAAGAGATATTATTTAGCACAATAAATATAGATGAACCTGTCTGAATTCACATTTCAGTGCATTAAATACTAGCTTTTGAGAAAAACATACCTCCTACATTGTATTTTTTATTCAACCCGTTTCTCATAAAAGGAGTATTTTATAAATTACACTGAAATTATTTATATTTAGGAAAAATCCCAATGTCTGTAAAAAACTGAAAGCAAAACACAAGGTTTACTAGATAAAGTTGTACCTACATTTTTTATATTAATGCATTTATTTGGCAGTACACAACACCTCATTTATTCTTCTTGTACAGTTATTTGGATCTTGGTTACCGGATTTTTTTGTACCCAATAAAACCACAAAAATATATTTACTTTTGTATATTATTTCTTCAATAATGTTCCCTAAAATTCTGCAAATCTGCATTGTTTAAATGACCTATTTTGATGGATGTAAGGGATTACAACTTCCGTTCTTCTTGCCTTAATCTTTTGGCATGTTTAATAGCTGAAAGTGCTACTTCACAGTTTGTTATATATATCATCATTTCTGCTTCCAATAATGATGTGAAACAATTTTTGGCCCCACATTGGGAAAAAACAGTTGAAAAGCTTTGAAACACTCTGACAAGAGGAAAACTTGCAGAACAGTTTTTATTATTTGTGTTTCTTAATCCCCATTAATCTTGGGCACAGGGTAACATTTACAATTTAGAAAGCAGTCTGCAAAGTTAAAAAAAAAAAAATAGGCGCAGTTCACCATATTTGTGAACATTCCACACTGTCTTTCTTCCTTAATGAATTGCTGCTCCATTTTAGCCCTATGAATATGTGTTCAGTAATTAGGCATACAGGCATAACCATCTCCAACTCCCAACTCACCCCACAGCCCAGCAGACCAATAGCTGATAAATTTTTGCCTTGTAGTTAGTTTAAAACAGTTGTTTTTAATCTCAATAATACTATAACCTCATCACTATAACCAGCATCACCCTCTATCAGTGAGTAGTGGTGTATTTGCTTAAACATGCACCATTATTGTTAAAGATTGTGCAATCTTCTGCAGTAGAACTAATGCTGAGAGGAATATTCTTTAGGAAGTAAGGTGTATAAAGTACATCAGAGGCTGCTGTATATGGATTGTAGTTTAGGATTTGTGCAAGGACCTAGGGAAATCTGCAAAGATATTTTATGGTTGGGCAATGAACATAGTGATGTAGATTCATGATGGGAATTGGCTAAAGTGTGTATATCACAAGCAATGTTGTGCAGTGGGACATGCACTCATCTGTAGGGGTTTCTAAGGGTTATGTACTGGGCTGTAGTGGACTGTATAATTAGCCCCAGCAGAACTTAGAGGTTTATACAATGTAGTGTATGGACACTGGAGCTGTGTTTTACAGTTAGTAGTAAAAGTCCAGATGATACAGTGGCATTGGGTTTGTGTCAGTTGGTGCCTTTGTCCATGAGAGAGACTGCATGTTTGTAACATACACAGTAACATAGTAACTAGGTAATATGATACTAGTTACTAGTTTGGATGAAAAAGGGCACATGTCCATCAAGAACAAACTTTTATGTCTATTTAGAACCTTACTAACTGCTAGTTGAGGAAAAGCAAAAAAGAAAACCCCAAAAATTCTTTTAAAATCCCTCCAATTCGCCTCAAAGGGGGAAAAAACCCTTCCTGACTCCAAGACGGCAAGTAGAACAGACCCAATAACCTTGTTGTATTCCCTTTGTTGCTAAAAATCCATCCAATCCCTTCCTCAAGTTATCTAATGTTACTACCAGTACCAATGAGCCGGGAAGAGAATTCCACAACTTCACAGCTCTCACTGTAAAAATGAAACCTCCTTTCTTTAATCAGAATGGGTGCCCCCATAGCTTATGGAAGAAGATCCCCTTATATATTTATACATAGTCTCCCCTTAAGTGCCTCTTCTCCAGTGTAAACAACCTTAACTTGGCCAATTTTTCCTCATAATGGAGACTTTCCTTTCCTTTACCAGCTTAGTAGCCTCTCTCTCAACCTGCAAATCTTTGCCACTTTTAATACAGCCGAAAACCTTGTTTGCCCTTGCAGCTGATAAGTGGCATTACTTTATACAGCCAAGTTTAGTATCTACAAGGAGCCCTGTGTCTTTGGAGGCAAAATTTATCACAGGATTATATTCTCTGTTCTCTATATCTTCTTCAATTATTAATCTCTCTCCTTCATTTGTTTTAGTGCCAGTCTGACTCTGATCTAATTTTGTGTAAGCCCCTTCCCCTTTTCCTTCCCTCATTAATTTTAGTTCATTGTATTACTAGCTCTCCCTTAAAGTCCTCATTCCAGGTGCTCATTCCTAACCTTGCAATTGTGAAAGGCACCTCCAGTTATTGTTGCCATCAGAGCCCCCCACCTTGTTCTAATGCTATAAATGCTTTAGCCTGGGTCTTAGTTAGTTATATGCCAACCTAGTCTCTTTCCCGTCTGCTTGTTGTAACTGCAGGTTTCTCTACCTGTCCTCCATTTGCTTTAACTCATTTGCTCTGAGTTCTGTTTTATCCCAACTCAACCTTCTCATTCCTAATAAATTTACCCCACCACTGTTAGTTTATATCCCACAGCTCTTTTTTTTCCAAAGATGAATTTAAGCATAACAACTTGGCTGAAATGTCCTCCCCATCCCGACCAAAACTCTCTATTCATTGGCTCTATGCCTGCTACCCAATTGCCAAACACTTGACACTGGTTAGGAAAGGGAAGCACATACATTTCTGTATATGGGTGCTACACTTATCTACATCAGTCTACACCTGTAGTGATTTAGCAATAATTAGTTCCTTTGACTAATCTAAACTACATCGGAAACCATTTCTCATTTATATTTTCCTGGGATACAAATTTGTGAAAAGTTTTTTTTTATAAACCACATACTGTACAGGTTAAATTTAAAAGGTATATTTTGAACAGCATTATTAAGCAATTCTCCATATCGTAGCCAACCTTTTAACGGATTAAAACATATACTGATGACTCATTATCTTCAATGACTATTTCTCAAAATATTTTAAGTATTATTAGTCAAATTTACAGCGGAGGATATAAACTGTCAGAAATGAAATATGAAAAATGTCATATTTTGTCTCTGTGATTAATTTTCACATTCAGCGTTAGCTTGACACACATTTCATTCCAATTTACAAGCTGCAACATTTATGTATTAAACTCTGTGTAACTATTGATTAGAGAATGTGCTTTTTCTAGTGCTGTGGCACAGAGTGTTTGGTTCAGTGCATGTTTCCTTTATTTTGTGGTGAATGGTTTAATTACTTCTATTTGCATTGAAGAAACATGATAGACAAATTTGAGATCGATTGCTATAAAAGAAGAACCCCAGAGGGGCCCTCGAGTTCTCATCATTTGCTAGGTAGGATACGATAAACATAATAGTGGTGAGATCAAGCCCTCCAGGACAAAAAAAAATGAAAGAGGCATTTAATTGGAACACTTAGCAATCACAAAACCAAGACAGAGGTTAAATTGTTTTGAGCAAGAGAAATTAATACATTAAAGGTTATATTTCCAACTGCGAGGCTGCAGAGCTGGGCTCTTATGCAGTGTCAGAATCACATGAGGCAGAAGAAATGACTCTGAAATGATTGTGGAATCATTAACAAAAGCCAAGGCAGAGTAAGACATTTCCCAGCAGGAGGGTGTGAAGAAGAATAAAGACATGGAGAGAGCTCATTAAGAATGAATTGCAGACCATAAACATTTGAAACCACTAAGTGTGGAGTTCTATCTGTTATCTAATGACTCAGAGATTATAAAACTAGCAATGACTTTCAGGGAAAGGAGTTGACTTTGCAGGAGGTTGTTTGCTATCAAAAAATTATATATATTTTTTGTTTTAAAAATGACCTGTGTGCACAGACATTACCTGGGCTGCCATGTTGGAATCATAACAAACTGCATCATTTAAATCCAATGTCTAACCTGATCAGTCACAGGCACCAAAATAATTTATTGGTGATGTCTGGAAGAAACATGCATGTTAAATATTAAATGAGGATTTTTCTCATAGTGTCCACATAAATAGGAAAGAAATCAATTTAATATTGATCTTAGTATTTGCTACTGCTAGATAAATGCAGGTTACTATAACTGTTTGGCATTTACTGACTCTTCAGTGTTTGCGTTTTGCACCCTAGAACCACTGCTAGATATTGGCTAACAAAAAGAGGCCCATTTAGTAAAGGTGACTTTTCGGGGTATTAGAGCTTTTTGAAACCACAATAAACTCTATTTCTATAAAATCATGAATGTCATGATGAACATTGTAAAAGATCTGATAATATAAAAAGTACAAACGGAAAAATACCTCTAAAAAGTGTCGTTTTCAGACAATTACTAGCAAAAAAAATCAGAAAACCTCTAGAAGTCTGAATGGTTAAAAAAAGGGTCCAATAGGATCTACGACTACTTTTACTTGGAGCAGTTTTATATTAGAGTTTTTGTGTTTTTTTTCACTTATGAATGTCAAATTTTGAGTGTCACAGACAAAAATTTTCAGAGAAAAATAAGATTTGTGAAAAAAAAGGAAATCAGAATTTTAGTAAATCGGCCCCTCATTGTGTTAATAGCTGAACTTCTGTATATAAATTAAGCAGTTAGTGATAACTATATATAAGGCTGGCAAAAAAGGACACTTTAAAAAGCAATCACATGTACTGCAGTGGTCACATATAACCCTTTTAGCACAAGGGAGTAAAGGATGACTGATGCCTGAGGGTAGCTTGAGGGTGAGCTGCCACAAGGGATGTGCCTTATAATGGAGAAAGAGGAGGACTTGATGGCATCTGCACCCAAAGGTAAGCCCTAATAAAAACGTATAGTTAGCAGAGGCTGAGATCATAGATATTTAGAGAAGGCAAAGGCTAGAGATATTTTTGTTCAGTGTACTGAGCCTTAGCTTTTTTTGCCAGGATCTGTGCTCTAATACAGAAAAGCTTCCCAAATCTTCTCTTATCAATTCAGTAGAGGATTGATAGACATTGAGCTTCTAAGTTCTACAATTCAGCCCTCATGCTATGAAAGCCAAAGGATGCAGCTAGAGATTTTTTTGAAATGTGCCCAGAGTAAGGAGATGGTAATAACTTCCATGTCTGATGTAGAATCAGATCTATAAACCAGGGATGTATTATCAGATTATGTATATCATTTCTGTCCAACCCTCCTTTATCTTTTGAATAACATGCTGTATCAGAGGAAGAGGTGGACAGATAATGACCAATAGTGGTGTCCACCTGTGTGCAAGTGTATCAATGGCTATCGAAAAGAATCACTTGGAATTGCTGGAGGCAAAAAGCAGCAAAAAAAGTCCAAATTTATGTGTGATTAAATTTGGAAACCTCACATAGTAAGAAAAAACCCAAAAACCCAAAAAGTCGCCAAAAAAGTTGTCATGTCTCTGTAACAGCCAATGGACATTGTCTCAAGTAATTTTATTTAAGCATTCTTTAAAATATTCAAGTCACAAGAAGGCTGCTAGCTTTGGAAAGATTTAAAAAAATAAAATTTACATATTTCAGGTGGTATATTCATTGGCTTTACAATTTGAGTGCACAGTAAATTAGTAAAGCAGCCTCTTAATTGTGGAAGCTGATACAAAAGCTAAAGCACTGGGTCAGTTAAAATAATGCAAAATGATATCAGTGCTGAAACCCCAACTAAAATATCTCTTGTACTCGTGCTAATGATATTGAAAATCAGCATGGTGCCTTATTTGAATTTAATTTGCAATGCTTTTTCTTTTTTGCTTTTTTTTATCCCTTGTACTGTCTAACACTAAAGATCTGATTTATGAAGGCTTGGTAAACTTTAATTATCCAAATCCTTTCTTTCTGCATGTGATATGCATTGGGGAGTCAAGTTCCAGTTGGACGATAGCTCCCCATAGGACAGAATGGTTGTTGACTGCTCAGAGCAGTTGAACACATTTTGATGAAATGACACAGGTATTCACATTTTATAAATGTGTCACTTTATTAAAGCTTTGCTGTCATGAAAATGTCCGGAATGTTTTAATTTTATTGCTTGACATTAAAAATTAAAAATATACATTATATACATTAATGGCATATGCTTGGAGTATCTAAGTATTGAGATTATAGAGAAAAAAGATAAACTGCGACAAAAAGAAAATAGATATAAGCGACTTAACGTAACAAGAATTAAGTCACCAGGTTTATCACTTATTAAGGTTTTACATCAAATGCCTAATAGTAGGTGTTGTGTCCCCATGGGATTTTGGTTTGTATGGTTAAGGTATACAAGTCAATCAGACCAAATGTTTTCAAATTGTTTCATTCAATTCTCATTTTGTGCTGCCAATTTTTCCATTGCTGCCCTTGATAGGGATGTAGCGAACTGCCGCCGATGTGTTCGCGAACGCCGTTCGCGAACACCGTCAAAAAATGCGGACAGTTCGCGAACAGTTCGCGAACTTCGAACATCCGAAAATCGTTCGATTCGAACGATCGAAGGATTTTAATCGTTCGATCGAAGGATTTTCGTTCGACTCGAACGATCGAAGCCATTCGATCGAATGATTTCATTCAATCCAATGGCTTCGATCGTTCGATTCGAACGAAAATCCTTCGATTTTAGCGGTCGAAGGAATCGAATGGTCGAATGGTCGAACGATTTTTGTTCGAATCGAACGCGAACTCGTATTGGCGAACGTCGCGCGACGTTCGCGAACATTCGGCGGACGCGAACAGTCGAAGTTCGCGCAAACTAGTTCGCCGGCGAACTGTTCGCTACATCCCTAGCCCTTGAATCTAAGTTTTGTAATATCTGCTGAACTTCAAAAGAGCCGCATTGTTTCCAACCCCTCGCTATTACTATGGTGGTGGTATTAAATATATGAAATAAAAGTTTTTTTTATGTCTGGAAATATGGTCTGATCATATCATCAGATCAACAATAAGGGGCCAGTTTACTGAAGTTCACATTTTTTGACGCTAAAATCATGTATTTCAGTAATTATTCTAAACCACAAAATGTGATACTTATTAAGGGGCAGATTTATCAAGGGTCAAAGTGAAAAATTTTCAAGATTTTTTTAGTGGAACTCGACTAGGGAATAGTTAAAATTCGATGCAAGTTTTTTAAAACATTTTGCATTTGATTTTCTAAATTTATCATGTACTGGCCCTTTAAAAATTAAAATTCGACTATTCGCCACCTTGAACCTGCCAAATTGCTGTTTTAGCCTATGAGGGACATCCCGGGATCAATTTGGAGTTGTTTACAGCCTTCCTGAAATCAAGTATTTTCAGAGAAAAAACTTTAATTGAATTCGATTTGAATTTGATTTAAGTTTGCAGGTCGATTCCATTCACCTGTGAGTATTATAGGATAGGGTGCGCTGATTAAAAAAAGATAGTTCCCAGAAACCTAGATAAAGAGACAATATATAGAGTAGTACGCCTAGAATAGATAGCTTAAAAAACTCCATTCCATTCCATTCACCTGAGTTTGAAAAATTAAATTTTTGATCAATTTCGATTAGTTGTTTTTAATTTGAATTTCAAGTTCATGGTAGTATATGACTTCCATGAACTCTAAATTGGACCCTTGATAAATCTATGGGGCAGATTTATCAAGGGTCGAATTGAAAATTCAAAGTAAAAAAAAAATGTTAATTTCAAGCTATTTTTGTGTACTTCGACTAGGGAACAGTCCAAATTCTATTCGAATTTGAAAAAAATTCGGAAATTCGAATATCGAAATTTATCATATACAGTCTCTTTAAAAATTTGAGGTTGACCATTCACCATCTAAAACCTGCTGAATTGCTGTTTTAGCCTATGAGGGACCTCTTAGAACACATTTGGAGTCAATTGGTGGACTTTTAAAAAAATCTTAGTTTTTTCTTGAAAATACTTTGAATCGAATTCGATCAAATATGATCTTACTTCGATTTGAACAATCTAATAAAGCCTATTCATGCAAAAAGAACCTTCCATTTTTTTAATACATTTCAGTTGATCTTTTTTATTCAAATTTCGAAGTTATGGGAGTTCAAAAAAACTCCCATTACTTCGAAATTCAACCCTAAGAGTAAAAACCATGAAAAACTGGAATACAAAATTTCTCTATGTAAAAGAGAATTTTGAGGTTTTCATATTCTTATTTGGATTTGTTCCACTTTTTTATTTGTCAGTGCCTTTCATATTCAGGTCTTTTAATAAATAAATAAACATTGGTGCTTTTTTTTAAAATGTCAGTTTAAGGGGCACATTTACTAATCGTCGAATATCGAGGGTAAATTCGTCACAGTAAAATCCTTCGACTTAGAATATCAAAGGATTTACCGCATTTCCTGTGATCGAACAATTAAATCCTTCGAATCGAACATTTCGAAGGATTTTAATCCATTGATCGAGCGATTTTCCTTCGATCAGAAATTTGTTAGAAAGCCTACGTGGGCCTTCCCCATAGGCTAACATTGATGTTCGGTAGGTTTCAGGTGGCGAAGTAGTTGGTCGAAGTATTTTTTAAAGAGACAGTACTTCGACTATTGAATTGTCGAATAGTCGAACGATTTTTAGTTCGAATGGTTCGATTCATAGTCGAAGGTCGAAGTAGCCAATTCGATGGTTGAAGTAGCCAAAAAAAACATTCGAAATTCGAAGTATTTTTTCTTCTATTCCTTCACTCGAGCTTAGTAAATGTGCCCCTAATTGTAGTTGAAAAAAAAACATATAATGATAAACAGGCCTCTGAGTCAATCTCATGCTTTAAGAACGTTAAGCTGAAGATCTCCATTGATCAGTTTAAACATTTGTTGCCATAACCCACAGGCAAGTGGGCAGTCCCACCTCATATGTAGCAGGGCGCCCCCGTAACGTAATGGAAATAGTCAGCACTCATCAATCTTATCCTTATGTAAACGAGCAAGTGCCAGCTTGTAACAACTATATAAATATAGCTTTAAAGTGCCTTTATTTACATCTCATATCTCATATCTTTGCTCTATGACGAACAACTAGGGTTGATCTTGACCCTTTTGTGCCTGAGACGGCTTTCTAGTTGCTGCCCCCCTTTCCCACCATTCTCACCTTCTCAGCACCAGAGGGGTCATGGGGGGATTCAGTCACTAGGACAGAGAGTGCAATTCTATGTACTAGAAGAGCCAAAATTCTAGTATGACAACTAGAAATTCGGCACTTAAAGCAGGGCCCCTGCACACAACGTGTCCTGGTGCCCACAACCTCTCCAGCAAGTGGAGGGATACAATCCAGAAATCGTTTTTAGATTGACTGGCATTAAATCTGTATATTATTTTTTTTTGTAGGATTCAAGATAGTTGGTGTACCTGGAAGTGCCTGGTAATGTAAGGAAAGTTTGTTCTTAATGATATTAAAAAATCTTACAAGTATTCACTATATTGCATTGCCCATGTTACAATGTTATTCTTTACTAATAATATTGAACTAAAAAATGGGCAAAAAAATAAAAGTGAAATCCTATGCATTCAGATTCAATAATATGGAGGAAAAAAACAACATACAGTTAGTTCCATAAATATTTGGACAGACAACTTTTTTTTCTAACTTTGGTTCTGTACATTACCACAATGAATTTTAAATGAAACAACTCGGATGCTGTTGAACTGCAGACTTGCAGCTTTAATTCAGTGGGTTGAACAAAAAGATTGCATAAAAATGTGAGGAACTAAATCACTTCATTTCAGGGGCTCAAAAGTAATTGGACAAATAAAAAAACTCAAAATAAAATGTTCATTTGTAATACTTGGTTAAAAACCCTTTACTGGCAATGACAGCCTGAAGTCTTGAACTCATGGACATCACCAGATTTTGGGTTTCCTCCTTTTTAATGCTCTGCCAGGCCTTTACTGCAGGGGCTTTCAGTTACTGTTTGTTTGTGGCCTTTCTGTCCAAAGTTTAGTCTTCAACAAGTGAAATGCAGCTCAATTGGGTTCAGATCAGGTGACTGACTTGGCCATTCAAGAATATTCTACTTCTTTGCTTTAATAAACTCCTGGGTTGCTTTGGCTGTAGGTTTTGGGTCATTTTCCATCTGTATTATGAATGCCTCTCAATCAATTTGACTGCATTTAGCTGGATTTGAGCAGACAGTGTCTATAAACACCTCAGAATTCATTCGGCTGTTTGAAAAGGGGCGAAGCAACTAAGCTGCCCATATGACCAACCCTAGAAACGAATACTTTTGTACCTAGCTGTTTTAATATTGTATATGTAAATGCGGAACGGTATGTGGATGTAATCCCAGGTATGCTGTACAATAACCAGACAAAGCTGATGCCATTACAAGTGTCAATATGTAATTCCAGAACACTGGAAAACTTTTTTCTTTATTTTGTTTACTTTTATTTGTTTATTATGGAAAAAAAATTGTGAAAATCCAATAAAAAGAAAGTTATAAAAGAATTAATTTTGCTGCTTCTGTCCTGTGTCACATCATGGATAAACACTAGTGTCCCAGTGCCACTGGCAACCATGCACGCCCAAGCCATCACACTGCCTCCCAAATGTTTTATAGATGATGTGGTATGCTTTGGATCATGAGCTGTTCCATGCCTCCTCCATACTTTTTTCTTGCCATCATTCTGGTAGAGGTTGATCTGTCCAAATAACTTTTTTTCCAGAACTGTGCTAGCTTTTTTAGATGTTTTTTTTTAGCAAAGTCCAATCTAGCCTTACTATTCTTGATGCTTATGAGTGGCTTGCACCTTGCAGTGCACCCTCTGTATTTACTTTCATGCAGTCTTCTCTTTAGGGTAGGGGCACACTGGGCGATTCTGGGTGATTTAGTCACTTGGCGACTAATTGCCACGTCTTTGCGGCAACCAATCTCCCCGAAGGCCTTCCCTCTGTCTTGTGCCGGCTATAATGAAAAGTCGCCTGCAGCATGGCACACGCGGCGATTCGTATTCCGAAGTCGCTCAAAGTTTCCTCATGAGTGTTGTTCACTTGTTTGGCTGTTGTGAAGTGGTTTCTCTTCACCGTGGAGTCCAGGTCTTTTTGCGTTGCTGAGTTCTCCAGTGCTTTCTTTCTTTCTCAGGATGTACCAAACTGTGGATTTTGCCACTCCTAATATTGTAGCAATTTCTCTGATGGTTTTTTGTATTTGCAGCTTAAGGATGGCTTGTTTCACCAGCATGGAGAGCTCCTTTGACCGATGTCTGTTCCCAGCAAAATCTTCCACATACAAGCACTCCCCTCAAATCAACTCAGGGCTTTTATCTGCTTCATTGATAATGACATAACAAAGGAATTGCCCACACCTGCCAATGAAATAGCTTTTGAGTCAATTGTCCAATTCCTTTTGAACCCCTGGTCCAATTACTTTTGAGCTCCTGAAATGAAGTGATTGTGTTAAAAAAAAAGGCTTTAGTTCCTCACATGTTTATGCAATCTTTTTGTTCAACCCACTGAATTAAAGCTGAAAGTCTGCAGTTCAACTGCATCTGAGTTGTTCATTTAAAATTCATTGTGGTAATGTACATTACTAATGCACAAAATTAGAAAAAAAAATGTCTGTCCAAATATTTATGGACCTAACTGTATGCTCCATTCATAGCAAATAAAGTCAGACCAGTTATAGGTACACTGGTTTTGACGTATTGCAGATAAGAGTTCTTTCTATATTGGTGAGAATCATGCCTTAAGGCTAAACATTGAATGGACCAATTAATTCCATTCATTCCATCCATGCTATCTTAACTAACATCAAGTACTAAATAAATATATCATTATATATTATATTGGGAAGAATGCTTCTTTGCTTTCCTAGGTATTCCTGGAAGTCCGGGATTAGAGTAAACTTTATTTAATACTCTAGTAGGCCTAGTCTTCAAACTGTGTAGAAAAAAAGATGATCAAATTCACCACATATCACTGTGTAATAAAGGGTGTATTTATCATTTAGCATAAATGTTTTCAACGTAAGATTTCAGAGTAAAAAGCAGCTGTCTCTTTAAAATGCTGTGTTAAAGACAGTGACCATGCAACACCACTTTATTTATTCCATCTTTTTAACGCCAGAATTTATTGGCTGCCTGGGTTTTTTAGACTTAAAAGCATATATTAAAAGCATATATTCAGCTTTATAAATTCAGACATTTATTTTTGGCATTAATAATTTTTCATAGAATGTTAAATAGGCCCCTAGGTATTGCTGTTTTAATATATCTGTCACAGTTTTATGGGCTACAGTTGACCCTGAAAAAATATATATAATGGGATGCTGTTCTCTAAGGGGCCTGTCAGAAAGGGCCCATGGTTTCTGGGATAAAGCCCCCAGTTCAAAAAGGTACATAAGTCCAAAATCAAAAAAGTTATCCCAACTCTTTATTTAAAAATCCTGTTAAAAAGATACATACAAACCATATAGTATTCCACCCTACGAGTGTCATACCCTCTGGTACTTAATCACAGGCAGTTGACAGTTGACCCTGACCCAATTCTTGATGGGAGCTGGAATCACTGGAAACCACTCACCTAAGGTTGTACACCTGCACAAACACTATGACGATGTAAGGTTCTGCTGGGATTTGAAGCAGGTACATCTGGGTTTCTGGCTCCATGCCCCATCCTCTAAGCCAAGTGACCAACTAGCAAGCATGCTTGTTGTGTATCATCTGGCCTTTTCTATCTGGTCCCAGCAACCTTATTGGTTGGATAGGGTCAAACAGTCAGGACTGACTCTCCCTATATAAGCTCCCCTCTCCTCACTTCCTGTGTTTAAGCATTGACCTATGCACCTGAGCACTGTGGTACGTCCCTAGCTCTCTGTTCCTTGCTCTGGTTCTTGGCTTCACCCCTTCTGTTCCTGTTCCCTACTCTAATCCTGCTTTGTTTTGTATCCATGTTCTTGTTCCAGTCCTGTTCCGTCCCATTCCTGCCAGTCACTATTCTTTGCCCACATGTCCCAATCCTATTAAGCCTGTTCTTAATTCTTCACCCGCTCCCTTGTCACCCTGATCCTGTTCCTCACTTTCTGCCACCCCTTTTCTTCCTTGTTGGCATGATACCAGTCATAGGGGTATATTTATCAAAGAGTGAAGTTAGAGATTATCATAGTCTGCTATAATGAAATTCCGCCACTCTCTATTAATTTCTATGGGGTTTTAAAAGAGTATTTATCAATGCGTGAAAGTGAGTGAAAATGAAAGTTTGATCAATCCCATAGAAATGAATGGAGAGTGGTGGAATTTCACTCTAGCCGACTGTGGCAATCTCTGACTTGACTCTTTGATAAATATACCCCATTGTCTGAAGAACTCACACCTTTCCCAGCTTCTTCTCTGTAGAACCCCCTTACAGTTCACTAGTCAGTTCATTTGTCTGTATGTTTTAAAATGTGTGAGCACGCGGGAGTACCCAGAGGAACCCACATTGCACAGAGAGAACATAAAAATGCAATGGAAATAGTGATAACCACCTCACCACAGTTGTTATTGTTAGCATCATTTTCAGTGTTCCAGTTTTATGCTGAATATATACAGAATATTTTTGAGTACTTATTGTGTGTATGAACAAACGTGTGATATATGTATCTTTTATTATAATATAGAAATGTACTTTGTAAAGAAGTGACATATAATAACTAGAAAGACAAATTGCCATTGTATGAGAGGCACTGGAGAGCCACCACTCTTTATCTGTGTTGTTTCTCATCTTTGCTAGCTTTGTTTCTGAGCAAAAAAAAGAAAGGGTAAATAAAAATAATAAAACAATTAAGCATCAGTTGCAACACAAACAGCATTTTCATGGTGAGTAAATCTGTCCCAAATCAAAAGAAACAGACACTTAAAAAAATATCTCCAGGGCTATTGAACAATGGCATAAATAAAACTATTAGCTGTGCATAACCCATCAGAAAGCTGACAGAGCTCCAAGAAGTGTACCCTCAATGATAAATCAACAAATAACCCTTGAAATGAACTAAATGATTGGAAGTGATAGGATCGCTTCCAGTGTGGGCAATGGAATTCCCCCCGTTGCTCTTCAGCCTCCGAGGAGACTGCAGGAAATGCTACATTGTGATCTAAATAATATAAACTTGTCTAAAATCAATGAAACATGCAAATGACTATTGAAGGGAGGTGGCATTGTCTTCTTATCCCAACAGAACCCAAGCATCTGTGACATTCTCAGCAAATGAAGGAATCAGTTCCCACAGGACATGCAAATAAATATGACTTCCCCGCTCAGAGAAGAGATGTTATATTGAATATGTAAAGATCCCTGGTGTTCAGAAGAACTATATCACCAATGTGTGTGTGTGTGTATATATATATATATATATATATATATATATATATATATATATATATATATATGAGTTTGAACAGTCAAAGGTGGTTCCTTAATCAATGGCAAAGCATGTTATTAGTGATTTCAGTGTCAACTATAAAAAAAATGTAATTATATCACTTGTCCCTGGATTCTCTTTTCAACACTAACTAGTGGACTAGTGGAAACTGACAACCCTATCTGTTGATATTCTTTAAAATTCCCCACTCTGTCCACTTTCTCCAGTGTAATTTCTTCATCAATCATCTTTTAGCTCTAATACTCTCCATTTAAGTTGATCTTCTCTTTACTGTGTCTGTGTGTCATGTCTTTCCTGTAAAGTGAATTTATGTATTATACTCTGATGCCCAATGGATGTGTCTGTGTGTGTACAGTGTTGGAATTTGTGTTTGGTAGCGACAGTATGAATGTATAGAAATATGGGCCTATTTATCATTCTGTGAAAAAAAATACGCTGCATATCACCAGGTACTAACCCCTTTTTTTATTAAGAGGTTGTTTCTCTTTTAAAGGCAGCTGTTATAATTGATACAATAGTTGCTAATACTCCACAGATACTGCTGAGAAATGTATCAACTAAAGTAGCAAATTGTAACAGTTCAGAATAGGGATGCACCGAATCCAGGATTCGGTTCGGGATTCGGCCAGGATTCTGCCTTTTTCAGCAGGATTCGGCCGAATCCTTCTTCCCGGCCAAACCGAATCCGAATCCTAATTTGCATATGCAAATTAGGGACAAGGAGGGAAATCACGTGACTTTTTGTCACAAAACAAGGAAGTAAAAAATGTTTTTTTCCCATCCCTAATTTGCATATGCAAATTAGGATTCGTATTGGGTTTGGTATTCGGCCGAATCTTTCATGAAGGATTCGGGTGTTTCGGCCAAATCCAAAATAGTGAATTCGGTGCATCCCTAGTTCAGAATCTGCAACTGGAGCTGCCAGATTCAAACACCAGAGACAGTTTTGGAAATATGGTCAAAAACAAAAACAATTAGAAAGACTGTAAAAAAATTTGAAAAATTAGAAAAAATCACAAAACTAAAAAAAGGATTTATTTCTGCTGATCTGTATATATATTTAACCAATCCTATTGCGTATTGATATTTATTGATATATTGAAATTTATCAACATATTGTGCATTCTAGCACTAGGGGGAACACAGTTACATAGTTAAATTGGGTTGAAAAAAGGTCCATCAAGTTCATACCCTCCAAATCAAACCCAGAGCACAATCAAACCAACCTCTCCGTCTACTCTCGCGAAAATTCACAGCAAAAATTCGCCGGCGTCAAAAAAAAAATTGACGCCGGCGTCAAAAATGAGACGCTGGCACCATTTCGCAAATTTTTTGCAGTTTCACGAAATTCGCAAATTTTTCAGCGAAGCAAGACGGCGCAAATTCGCCCATCACTAGCAGTAGTCTATTGGTATGAGAAATTCTAACAAGTTGAGAAGGGACATTCAGGTTGGCAAAACAGTCAGGTCTAAGAACTTTTAGGGGGTTATTTACTAAAATCCGAATTTATTAATTAAAAAGCTTGAGCAAACTCCCATGGCGGTTTTTTGCTCATTTATTGATAAAAAAAAAAACCCTCAATTTAATCAGACTGTGAAAACACAATAAAATCGAGTGAAAACCTGAATCGCTCAAATTTTTGGACTTTTTTCCCCAAAAAACTCTGAAAAGGCAGAGTTTTCAGGCTAAACCCAGCGCAGACCACGATAACTTCCAATTGATATAGAAGTTTGAGATGGCGGATTTTTGGATTCTGACTTTTTACAGCATCAGGGTATAATAAATCTTGAAAAATTCAAGGTTTTTTATACATTAAGAAGTTTTGCCCTAAAACGTCAGACCAGAAAAATGGTTTAATAGATAAACCCCTAAGTACAAAGGAAGACATATTCATGAAAAATGACCAAGATGAGCTATTGGGAAATTGTTATGTACAGTGTATAAATGTTTTGAAGAGTAGTTAAGGTATTTAAGGTAGTTAATATTACATATTATCCTCTGAATTGTCTGATAGTCTGATATACAAATCTGCAGTACACCTTTATTCTACTGGGTTGGTCTTAAAGTGGAACTATGGCAAACATGGAAATATGAGTTTCATCTCATGACAATGAGAAACTTATAAATATAATCAATAAAACTCTGTACCATGTGTGAAATAATCAAGATACTTCTGTCTCTGAGCAATTTGTATCTCTTTGTAACTAGCAAGCGCCAAGCAGCTCCAGCAGCAGTAATGACTCAAACTATTTGAATTATATGGAGAAATGTTTTACCTTCTTAAATAAGGTTTGCACCCATTTAAATGATTACAGTATATGCACTTTCACATCATGTAGGGTGGAGAGAACACCTTACATACCTTTTTCAAATGTTTTTATTAAAGTTTTGACAAAAACATTAAAGTATATTGTAGTATTAGTAAATATAACTAGAACATCAAAAGAGAAGATATGCAGGAATCATAGAAGCAGGTTCATCTCCAGTCTCAAGTATCAAATGATAAAAGCAGCAGTATAGTACAGCAAAATATATTTGAGGGAATTCAGTAAGTATTCCCAGGGAGTCCTGAAGTTTCCCTTAGTTGCCGGCTCCCAATGGACTCGTTCTCCTTCGAGTATAATACAAAGTTTCATTCGGTTTATAGAGAGTCAGCGCTGTCACAGCTCAGGGATAGCAGTATGAAAAAAGAAATGAAAAAAAAAACATAGTATAGTATATTCACACTCTTTTTAGTTTAGTTAGCCCACTTTCCAAACTCTCCAATCACCACAGGGTTTTCTTGCATTCCACACTTTGGTGTCACACTTAAAATGTTGCAGCACGGTCACTTCATGTAGTTTAAAAATACTTACAAACGTTTAGTTTAAATGTAAGCCTTCAGGGGTGTCTTTAATCCTAACCGGCACTTCCACTCTCGCGTTACTTAAAAAGGGAGCAATACGTAGCATAAAATCCTTTTAATAAGAAATATATATTTTTTAAAATTACACTCACAATTGTGAAAGATTAAACTAGCATTAATCTTTAAGTCGCCCGCACTTTGCAGCGGATCCACTCAGACCAGCGTTGCCTTTCCGCCGCGTGTGTTCCTTCTGCGGTGCTTAAAGATGACGTCGGGTGCTCGGTTGTCTCTCGGCGGAGAGAAGACTTATGGTACATGTCTTCCTAAGTGCTTGAGTAACAGCCGTGCAGCTTACTACTGCTGGAACCCTAGTGCTTAATAATAAAAATGTGAGCGCTTAGCAGACAAACTGCCAGGTTCTCAACTGAACAATTGTTCTTTTTATCATAATGTTAAATAGATATTAATTATGCCTTTAACAAAAATGCACAAAACTAACTACATAATAATAGGAAAGTCTTTATAAGAATATAGATTAGAGTACAAAAACTATATTTGACTATACATACAGTATATGAGATCCCTTCCCTTATCCGGAAACTCATTATCGCAAAAAACTCTGAACTGAAATTATAGGGAGGCCATATCCCACAGACTCTGTATAATCAAATAATGCATTTTTTTTCTGTAATAATAAAACAGTACCTTGCAATTGATGGTAACTAAGCTGCATGAATCCATATTGGGTTTATTTAATGTTTCTGTATACTATAGATATAGTGATCCAAATATGGAGAGATCATTTAACTGGAAGCATTCTTGATAACAGGTTCTATACCTGTATATAGTTAATAAAACAATAAAGGATATGAACTATGGTATATTCATTTTTGGGCTTGTCCCTTGAAAAACAACAAATATTTATATTTAATATATATATATATATATATATATATATATATATATATATATATATATATGAATATATATATATGTATATATATATATATGTAAATTATTACGGACTTCAAAGGAGTTTCAGCCATTTCCTACAAGCCTTGTTAAAAGGGTTGGTAGTAGAAGCAATTAATTAATGGTAGAGACCTATTTACTGCTAAGCTGTCCCTACCTTCTCACTATTTTTCACTCTGCCTATCAAAGTCAAACAGAGCTTCCAAACTCAGCCCATTATCCTATTGCCCTGCAGAAGAGTACAGATTTCTCATCAGAGCCCTTTGTCAGTGTTGCTAATTGGTGATTGCCTGTTTCTTTAAGAAGGAAAATGGGCTGAGAGTCCTGTGTGTTGTTAACATAATTAGGCTCATCTGTGATGTTGGTTATGAGGACTCCACATTTTTTGTGGGCTAATTCCAAATACAAGGAATTGAGAGTGTCACAGTTCCATATAGAGGTGGAGATAGAGAGAAGTTGCAAAAAATACTTAAACGTGAAGTGTTTTGGATATTCACTCTCGAAACTAGGCTACCCAAGGGCATGAATTCAGATTTTGATGTGTCTTGTTACTATTGTTAGATATACCCTTTTGTTCATATAACCTCACATTCACATCCATATCTCTATACTCCTTGTGATTACTTACATTTCTGTATCTACTTTGTTTTTTTGCATGATATGCATTATATTCATCTTTTAGAAAAACAATAAGTTCCTATGAGAAATAAATGAATAATATTTTTTTTATAATAATCAAAACATACAGATTAATGAAGAAATGTTTGATGTCTTATGTACTTCCACTCTGGTATCTATAGTTATATTCATATTTATATATACACAGATTTATATATTTATACTGAAATACCATTTGGCCACATATGGACATATATTTATATGATTTTTCTATTATAATTTTCTATTCATGTATTTATATTGTATTCAAATATAATCTCTCCTAGAATTGTGCTTTGATTTTATGATGCATTAAGATGTTTTCTATCTTTTGTATTTATGTACCTTTGTGTGTCCTTGATATGTGTATTACTCTGTAATAGGGTACGTGATCCCTTTAAATTGCAAACACATTTTGTGTGTTTTCCCTCCCGGTTTCTTCTTATTGGTGTTTGGCCTTTAAATATTGACCCATGTGTGTAAGTGTTCAAGCCTATGAATAAGTGTCCCAGTGACACGAAACATATTAAACCATGTTGGAGGAGATAAAGCAGCTGGTGGTTGGTACAGTTATTGGTATACATATGCAGAACCACTGGCAGGGACATTTAAATGTTATGCTTATTTTAAGTATTTTAAGTAATTTTCCACTTGGGGTGCCAAATGTTAGGTACCCCCAAATTATTGTATTTACTTAAATGACGACCCAGGCCTGAGCTCCTATCAGCAGAAAACTGCACTGTCCCGGGGTTCAGCGAGCACCATGGAGCCATCTTCTTCCAGTTTCTTGCAGAAGGAGGATCGCTCCATGGTGCTCGCTGGAAGAAGCCCATGTCAGTGCAGTTAGGAGCACAGGCCGGGGTGTAAGTAAATACAATTACTTGGGGTGCCTAAAATTTGGCACTCCAAAGTGGAAAACTACTTTCCTTCTCCTTTAAAATAAAGATTTGGCCAAATGAAAAGCATCTGTAATTTGTGGTAGCAGAACAGTTCTGCGTCCTTGTCATTCAATTATGAAGTAAAGCTTACCGTATTTACTCGCGTATAAGCCGAGTTTTTCAGCACCCAAAATGTGCCGCTTACTCACTGATTGAAGTGTGCAGTGACTCCTCCGTGCTGCCCATACTTCTCCCCGCTCGTGGCTTCCTTAGCCCTCCCCTCTCAGCTCTCGTCACTCAGTACTCCTCAGCCCTTCCCCTTTGGGAAAATGTGTGCGCATTACTGTATTGCGCGTAGGAGCGCACAAGAGTTTAGAAGAGGAGCGCTCGAGACGTGGGTGAGGTGTGCGCTCACTCTGTGATACGAGCACGCACCTGTACAGGGAGCGGAGGCGTGCGTCTTCTCCCTTTGTGACGTGCCCTGGGACTGATTGACAAGAGCTGAGAGGGGAGGGGCTGGAGCAGAATTTAGCGAGGAGGGGGGAGAAGTATGTGCAGCAGCATGGAGGAGTCAGTGCATGCTTCAGATCAGTGAGTAAGCAGCAACGTTAAAGCTTTAAATTGGCCATGTCCTAAAATAATTTCTCACCCCTAGGCTTATACACGAGTCAATAAACTTTTCCCGTTTTCTTAGGTAAATTAGGTACCTCGGCTTATACACGGGTCGGCTTATACACGAGTATATACGGTAGTTGTTTGGATGCTGTCATTTCTGTTGTTAGGCAGGAAACTTATTCCTGCTCACAATCCTTTAGGTACAAGTTTGCCTCTGAAGGAACTCTGGATCTACTGCCACTTTAAATGTTAATGAATGAATGGGAACTCACATTCTCACTTTTTCAGTTCAGTTGTGTTCAGACAGTTCACCAGAAATAAAGACTCTTTCAGTTGCTTTCTATTTTCTATGTGTGACCCTTTTTTAATATTGAAGTTTAAAATGTAATTTGTCACCTTCCTATGCTTTCTAAAGCAGCTCTGTAAACAGTTCTAAATTGATACATTAGGAGGCCCATTTACTTAGCTCGAGTGAAGGAACAGAATAAAAAAAACTTCGAATTTCGAATGTTTTTTTTGGCTACTTCGACCATCGAATTGGCTACTTCGACCTTTGACTACGACTTTGACTTCGAACCGAATGATTTGAACTAAAAATTGTTCGAATATTCGACCATTCGATAGTCGAAGTACTGTCTCTTTAAAAAAAACTTCAACACCTAAAACCTACCGAGGTGCCATGTTAACCTATGGGGAAGGTCCCCATAGGCTTTGTAACAATTTTTAGGTCGAAGAAAAATCGTACGATCGATGGATTAAAATCCTTCGAATCGAACGATTCGAAGGATTTAATTGTTCTATCAAACAATTTTTCGTTCTATCGTTCTATTTGCGGTAAATCCTTCGACTTCGATATTCAAAGTCGAAGGACTTACATTCGGCAGTCGAATATCGAGGGTTAATTAAATCTCGATATTCGACCCTATGTAAATCTGCCCCTAGTTGATACCTTTCTTAACTTTTTCCCTGCTGAGCAGAACAGTTCTGCACTTGGATCACCGAGCTGCCAGACTGAAACACCAGAGACAGGAACTTGAAACTTTAACAACGTTAAAAAATAAAAAATGGAAAAATGAAAAACTCTTTATTTCTGGTGAACAATCTGAAAACAACTGAACTGAAAAAAAAGTGTTTGGACGATGTACAGCCCTATACTCTTTAATTTACACAACGTTCTCGAAAAATGTTTTAGCAAAATCCAAATAATGCACATCAACTATAATATTAATTCCTGTCTATAATGCACTTCTAAATGGAACTGATTGTGTTAGATGTCAAATAGTTAGGCTTATTGTAACTTGATGGACTCCCCCATTCCCCCATTTGGCTGTAAATCTCTATCTTCTAGGGGGTTATTTACTAAATTAATTGGATCGGTAAAAAACTTGAAAAAAACAAGAAAAAATCAAATCCAAATCATATGTTTTTTTAGGTTTTTCTCCCAATAAGCTCATTTATTTCAGGTTCTTGAAAACCTGAAAAAGTTGGATTATCAGGCTAAACCCAGCACAGACAATGATAACTTTTAATTGGGATAGGTGCCTCTACTGTTGACTTATACAGGACCTCGACAGGTCTGAAATGGTGGTTTTTTCGGATTCAGGCTTATTTGCAGCACCGGGGTAAAATTAATCAATCTTAAAAAAATGTGAGGTTTTTTTTCCCACAAAAAAAAATTTTTTTGCCCAAAAAGCTTGATCAGAAAAATATAAAATAACGAACATTTTCTGAACACTGTAGTTAGGCTGTATCCTTGCTGTGCTGAGCCTGCCCTATTTGTATCCCCTTCCCGTATGTCTGTTGCCCAGTCTCTTCTTCAAAACACTACTGACACATTCTTCCTTTGTCTCTTACATAGCATTTAATCGTGGTAACTTTCTTTGTTTAAATTTAAATATTGCAATGTTTGACATCTCTGTTTGTATTGTAAAAATGTTCAGTGCTGTGTATACAGTTACTACTATACAAATAACACATACATAACCTCATCTTCCTCTGTCTACTTATATAAAGCCAAACTACATGTATTGCCCATTACTACGTAACATTAACATATATTTTTTTTAGAAGAATTCATTTGAAAGACTCAGGCATGATCTTTTCCCCCTAAATACAGATCTCATAGTCCATAGTCTCACATATTTATAAATATATACAGTATATATATATATATATATATATATATAATAGTGTAGTAGAACCGGCACTCACCCTCAAAGCATCAGACCCCGGGTGCTACTTCAGGAATTAGCATATTGGATAATTTAAGAGCACTCACGGGTGTTGTGAAAAATACTTTTTTATTGGAGTGTTACAATCTACCCCACATCAACGCGTTTCGGTTCTCTCTGAACCGTCGTCAGGATGCACCCAGAAGTCATCACGTGATCCATAAATACAAGCATAAACCAATCAGTGAACAGAGTTAATTAGTGAACAAAGTTAATTGAATATTCACGACAGTGTTCTGCATTAAAGTGTTAACATAAATTACCAAATCCATTCATAAAAATTCAAAATACATGTTAAAAATTCAAAATACATGTTAAAAAGTTTTTTTATAAAAAGTGTGAAAAAAGTGAAAAAAGCTGACCATGTTAAAACATTAAAAATAGTGGCTCATCTAGTCTCTTTAAGACATAAGAACTATACAGATGACAAATCACAAAACAAGGTTATCAAGGATATCCGTGTGTTCCAAGAGCAAAAAGCTAGTCAGAAAAAACTTTTAATTGATAAATAATAATAATATATAGCAGCATTTGAGGGTGCGTAATTGCCGAGTTACTAATAACCCTTCCAGAGCCATATAGCATCTCATTGGAATAAGGGTCCAATCACATCCTAATCTGTCCATGGTCACGTGTACACCACCTATCGAACCACATGGACTACTTATTTCTTGTTATTATATCTACAGGGCAGAATAATTCTGTCCAAATGCACCACTCAAATATAATCAAGTATAAACTTCATCCCTGACATGTGACTGTCTAGAAGATACATTGAACCATTATTGTAACACCTATACTGTATATATTATTCGCATGGTTCCTTAATACCCAGATCCGGGGTCAAATATATAAAGATAAAGAGTAATTTCCAATTACATTGTATCTATGAGTCACCACTCCCATATCCCACTTATCGTGTAGAACAATTCCCTGTCTCAAACCCAGAGGGGTAAAAACAAAGCCGTACTACCAGCATTTCCAAGTGAGTACGATATTGATTAGTAATAGAAACAGGAACAAAGAAAAAGAGAAAAAAAGGAAAAAGGAAAAAGGACGGACAGGAATATTCTTAAATGAAACATGCCAGTGAGTACATCTCATTAAGGCCCCTAGGGGCCACTGTGTCTAAAGTCCGTATCCACTTGGCCTCTTTTTGAAGCAATATCCTCCCCCTGTCACCTCCACGTTTAAGTGGGGGGACATGATCAATTAGTACACATCGAATGGAGGGGAGCGAATGTCCAAATCTCACACAGTGTCTCGCAAGTGGACTGTCAGCCTTGCCAGAGGTTAGAGCAGTGCGTATAGTAGATCTGTGGTTGTTCATCCGGATCCGAAAAGTAGTAGTGCATTTCCCAATATAGTACAAGCCACAAGGGCAGATAATACAGTAAACCACATATTCAGAAAGACAGGTTAATCGATGTCGTATTTCAAATCTCTTGCCACTGTGAGGGTGGGTAAAGTGAGATCCAGTTAAAAGAAAGCCACAAGTAATACAGCCGCTACACCTGAAGCAGCCCATCTTGTTAAATATCTTTTTATTCGATTTCAGCCATGACTGTGGCAACGTGGTTTCCCGCGTGTTTTGCAAATCCGTGACCATCAATATGTCACGCAGGGCCCGACCTTTACGGTATGCGCATCTCGGCGCTTCCACTTTAGTAAATGGTAAGCTGTTATCCATTTGTAGTATGGGCCAATTCCTCCTAATGGATGTACATATATGTTTACTTGCAGGTGAAAAGTTAGAGACAAAGGTCAGAGTGTCCCCCTTGTTCACTTCGCCTGACCTGGTAATGGACTTGTCTGTATTCTTTTTTGAGAGAGCTCTTTCCAGTTCCTTGTCTAAGAACTCTTTCTGATATCCACGTTGTACAAATCTCTCATGCATCTCATATGCCTGTTGTTTTGCCCGCCCAGAGTCAGAATTATTGCGAAAAACTCTAAGAAATTGTGTATATGGTATGGATCTCAGAATAGAGGGCGGATGAAAACTGTGCGCATGCAAAACCGTATTTCTATCTGTGTCTTTACGATAAAGAGTAGTGCCCACAGCATTAAATGTACGAAAAATTCTGATATCCAAAAAATCAACTGTGTCACGATCAAGGGTTAATGTGAATTTAACCGGAGTAGAAAGGGCATTTAATTCGGCAACAAATGTCTGTAGTCCAACGTGGTCCCCCCGCCAGATGAGGAACACATCATCGATATATCTCTTATATAGAAATAGTTGATCAACATACTTAGATAAGATGTGTTCCTTTTCAAAAAAATCCATATATAGATTTGCATAAGAGGGGGCCACGTTGGACCCCATTGCGGTGCCCGTCAGTTGTAAATAAAAAGTATTTTCAAAACGAAAATAATTCCGAGTGAGTACCAATTCCAGTAGGGAGCAAAGAAATTCAACCGGTGGCCCCCCCGTGTGTCCATTAATCAATGCCGTCCTACAAGCTGAGACACCCTGATCAAGAGGTATGATAGTATACAGACTAGACACATCAAGTGTGGCAAATATAGTGTCATCCGGGAGTGGACCCAGTGTGGCCAAGATTTGAAGAATGGCTGGTGTATCAGCTATGTAGGAGGGCATCTTTAGACACAGGGGTTGGAGGAATGTATCAAGATAACAAGCAATATTTGAAAGAAGGGAACCACGTGCAGAAATAATGGGTCGGCCAGGAGGTGCAGTGATGGATTTGTGTACCTTCGGCAACGTGTATATGATTGGACACCTGGGAAATTCAACAGAAAGATACTGGCAGCATTTTTCACTGATCCACCCATTGACTACAGCTGTGTTAAGGTGAAGATCTATTTCTTTCTTAAACCTTTCAGTAGGGTCCCCTTGTAATTGCATATAGGTCCGTTTGTCTGACAATTGTCCAAACAATTCATTTCTGTAAAATACACGGTCAAGTAAGACTATAGACCCGCCCTTATCGGCCGGCCGAATGATCAATTCACGGTCACTCCTAAGGGTTTGTATGGCATCCCTCTCAATTTTATTCAAATTGGAGTAAACTTTGTCTTGTTTGGAAATACTATTTTTAAAATCCCTCTGCACTATGCCACAATAGGTTTTTATTGAGGTCGGTGTGTTGGGTGGTTCAAACTTGCTGACGGGGCGAAACTTCTCCACTTGAGCATCAGGCCTGTCTTTATAAAAGTCCTTCAATTTCAATTTCCTTTGGAGGCGGTATAAATCAATCTCCAAACTAAATTCATCAGTCCGCTGAACCGGAACAAATGACAGACCCCTGCTCAGTAGAGAAACCTCGCCCTGTGTCAGCATATGTTTGCTCAAGTTAAATATTACATGTTCACCTTCCTCGGTGGTCTGCCTCGGCGGTTTGTACCCCCCTCTCCTGGTATGTTTCCTTTTCCTTTTACCTCTTATGTCTTAAAGAGACTAGATGAGCCACTATTTTTAATGTTTTAACATGGTCAGCTTTTTTCACTTTTTTCACACTTTTTATAAAAAAACTTTTTAACATGTATTTTGAATTTTTAACATGTATTTTGAATTTTTATGAATGGATTTGGTAATTTATGTTAACACTTTAATGCAGAACACTGTCGTGAATATTCAATTAACTTTGTTCACTAATTAACTCTGTTCACTGATTGGTTTATGCTTGTATTTATGGATCACGTGATGACTTCTGGGTGCATCCTGACGACGGTTCAGAGAGAACCGAAACGCGTTGATGTGGGGTAGATTGTAACACTCCAATAAAAAAGTATTTTTCACAACACCCGTGAGTGCTCTTAAATTATCCAATATGCTAATTCCTGAAGTAGCACCCGGGGTTTGATGCTTTGAGGGTGAGTGCCGGTTCTACTACACTACTGATGCTCAAGTGGAGAAGTTTCGCCCCGTCAGCAAGTTTGAACCACCCAACACACCGACCTCAATAAAAACCTATTGTGGCATAGTGCAGAGGGATTTTAAAAATAGTATTTCCAAACAAGACAAAGTTTACTCCAATTTGAATAAAATTGAGAGGGATGCCATACAAACCCTTAGGAGTGACCGTGAATTGATCATTCGGCCGGCCGATAAGGGCGGGTCTATAGTCTTACTTGACCGTGTATTTTACAGAAATGAATTGTTTGGACAATTGTCAGACAAACGGACCTATATGCAATTACAAGGGGACCCTACTGAAAGGTTTAAGAAAGAAATAGATCTTCACCTTAACACAGCTGTAGTCAATGGGTGGATCAGTGAAAAATGCTGCCAGTATCTTTCTGTTGAATTTCCCAGGTGTCCAATCATATACACGTTGCCGAAGGTACACAAATCCATCACTGCACCTCCTGGCCGACCCATTATTTCTGCACGTGGTTCCCTTCTTTCAAATATTGCTTGTTATCTTGATACATTCCTCCAACCCCTGTGTCTAAAGATGCCCTCCTACATAGCTGATACACCAGCCATTCTTCAAATCTTGGCCACACTGGGTCCACTCCCGGATGACACTATATTTGCCACACTTGATGTGTCTAGTCTGTATACTATCATACCTCTTGATCAGGGTGTCTCAGCTTGTAGGACGGCATTGATTAATGGACACACGGGGGGGCCACCGGTTGAATTTCTTTGCTCCCTACTGGAATTGGTACTCACTCGGAATTATTTTCGTTTTGAAAATACTTTTTATTTACAACTGACGGGCACCGCAATGGGGTCCAACGTGGCCCCCTCTTATGCAAATCTATATATGGATTTTTTTGAAAAGGAACACATCTTATCTAAGTATGTTGATCAACTATTTCTATATAAGAGATATATCGATGATGTGTTCCTCATCTGGCGGGGGGACCACGTTGGACTACAGACATTTGTTGCCGAATTAAATGCCCTTTCTACTCCGGTTAAATTCACATTAACCCTTGATCGTGACACAGTTGATTTTTTGGATATCAGAATTTTTCGTACATTTAATGCTGTGGGCACTACTCTTTATCGTAAAGACACAGATAGAAATACGGTTTTGCATGCGCACAGTTTTCATCCGCCCTCTATTCTGAGATCCATACCATATACACAATTTCTTAGAGTTTTTCGCAATAATTCTGACTCTGGGCGGGCAAAACAACAGGCATATGAGATGCATGAGAGATTTGTACAACGTGGATATCAGAAAGAGTTCTTAGACAAGGAACTGGAAAGAGCTCTCTCAAAAAAGAATACAGACAAGTCCATTACCAGGTCAGGCGAAGTGAACAAGGGGGACACTCTGACCTTTGTCTCTAACTTTTCACCTGCAAGTAAACATATATGTACATCCATTAGGAGGAATTGGCCCATACTACAAATGGATAACAGCTTACCATTTACTAAAGTGGAAGCGCCGAGATGCGCATACCGTAAAGGTCGGGCCCTGCGTGACATATTGATGGTCACGGATTTGCAAAACACGCGGGAAACCACGTTGCCACAGTCATGGCTGAAATCGAATAAAAAGATATTTAACAAGATGGGCTGCTTCAGGTGTAGCGGCTGTATTACTTGTGGCTTTCTTTTAACTGGATCTCACTTTACCCACCCTCACAGTGGCAAGAGATTTGAAATACGACATCGATTAACCTGTCTTTCTGAATATGTGGTTTACTGTATTATCTGCCCTTGTGGCTTGTACTATATTGGGAAATGCACTACTACTTTTCGGATCCGGATGAACAACCACAGATCTACTATACGCACTGCTCTAACCTCTGGCAAGGCTGACAGTCCACTTGCGAGACACTGTGTGAGATTTGGACATTCGCTCCCCTCCATTCGATGTGTACTAATTGATCATGTCCCCCCACTTAAACGTGGAGGTGACAGGGGGAGGATATTGCTTCAAAAAGAGGCCAAGTGGATACGGACTTTAGACACAGTGGCCCCTAGGGGCCTTAATGAGATGTACTCACTGGCATGTTTCATTTAAGAATATTCCTGTCCGTCCTTTTTCCTTTTTCCTTTTTTTCTCTTTTTCTTTGTTCCTGTTTCTATTACTAATCAATATCGTACTCACTTGGAAATGCTGGTAGTACGGCTTTGTTTTTACCCCTCTGGGTTTGAGACAGGGAATTGTTCTACACGATAAGTGGGATATGGGAGTGGTGACTCATAGATACAATGTAATTGGAAATTACTCTTTATCTTTATATATTTGACCCCGGATCTGGGTATCAAGGAACCATGCGAATAATATATACAGTATAGGTGTTACAATAATGGTTCAATGTATCTTCTAGACAGTCACATGTCAGGGATGAAGTTTATACTTGATTATATTTGAGTGGTGCATTTGGACAGAATTATTCTGCCCTGTAGATATAATAACAAGAAATAAGTAGTCCATGTGGTTCGATAGGTGGTGTACACGTGACCATGGACAGATTAGGATGTGATTGGACCCTTATTCCAATGAGATGCTATATGGCTCTGGAAGGGTTATTAGTAACTCGGCAATTACGCACCCTCAAATGCTGCTATATATTATTATTATTTATCAATTAAAAGTTTTTTCTGACTAGCTTTTTGCTCTTGGAACACACGGATATCCTTGATAACCTTGTTTTGTGATTTGTCATCTGTATAGTTCTTATGTCTTAAAGAGACTAGATGAGCCACTATTTTTAATGTTTTAACATGGTCAGCTTTTTTCACTTTTTTCACACTTTTTATAAAAAAACTTTTTAACATGTATTTTGAATTTTTAACATGTATTTTGAATTTTTATGAATGGATTTGGTAATTTATGTTAACACTTTAATGCAGAACACTGTCGTGAATATTCAATTAACTTTGTTCACTAATTAACTCTGTTCACTGATTGGTTTATGCTTGTATTTATGGATCACGTGATGACTTCTGGGTGCATCCTGACGACGGTTCAGAGAGAACCGAAACGCGTTGATGTGGGGTAGATTGTAACACTCCAATAAAAAAGTATTTTTCACAACACCCGTGAGTGCTCTTAAATTATCCAATATATATATATATATATATATATATTTTACAAAATTCATTAGAATTAATCTATATTAATTATTCAAAATGAATCACTGCTTCATTAAACTGTGCTCTTTTAATTTTGTCCCATTCTAAAACTGCTATGTACTCATTGCTGGTAATACCCTCCAGTTATGTGTGTAGTAACTTATATCATATTAGGAATTTCGCTTCATTGTGAAGTACAAAAAACATTTGCACTTCAGTTGTAATCAGCAATTTTTGAGATACATATCTGGGCTAAAAGATGATATTTTTCTGAATAGACATAGAAGCTAAAATGAAGTATCAATATGGATCTGATGCTGGAGGATATTTTACTGAGAACAAAACATAGAAAATAGAAGAAGAAATGAGAAGCTCTTGTTAACAGTTTAATGCAGCCTTCAGCCCTGAATGTAATGTTTTACTATAGGCTGCTGGATTTTATCCAAAGACTAAAAGGGCCCTATGGGATGCGGTGAGAAATTATAATAGTTATGTCTTATTTTTAGTTATTTTTTTCATATTTTTACAACTAAAACATCTTCTGCTGAAGTATTTTATCTGCAGCTTTGTATACATATTTTTAATCCTACACAAAATGATAGGATGTCAAAAAGGATCTATAATAACACCATTTTTTTAATTTCACTTCAAAGACTTTGCATTTCTGATCCATGTGACATTCACACTCCTTCAGGGTCAAACAACATCTTGCAGCCTTCATAAAATGATTAAATATTTTAAACAGCTCCTGCTTATACCTTCATCGCCCCATGAGACTGATACTGTTATCGTTTTTGTCAAATGCAGTTTCCATCCACATTTGTCATTCTAGCTTGCATTTATGAGTTATCAATCGCCACGTCAAAATGCAAAATAACTGATGTTCTTTGGGCGGTATTGGATGGTCTATCTGGGGCTTTTAATCAATGCTGATTTTTATTTTCCCATACCCCTACATAAATCTTTACCATTCTGGGCCACACATAATGCATTTGTACAAAGCGCAGTGACAGGAGATGTAGTTATATTATCAAACATTATACCTTGGGGCTAACTGAGTATCAAGGGCTTTCAAAAGGGAACATTGGGAATTACTGTGCAGAAGAGATGACTGCAGTGAAGAATGGAAGGAATTGGTTGTTGCTGTGTATAAATCAAAATCATGCTGTATAATCGTTCTAATTTCCACACTATCTTAAGTTATTCACCAATGTTCGGAATCAATGAGCCCTGCTTTCTGCATTTCCAAAGCTGCATCTGGGGCTGCAATAATTAGCTGTTAACATTACTGTGTAAATATAGGCTGTGCCTAAGCTGATTAGAACTGCTTAAGCTGATTTCTCATTTATATAGTACCTGTTTGTATGTAAGAATGAAACAATACTATACCCTGTTTTTGCCGGTAATAAAAAAGAAATGAAAGGTGAACTCTTTTATTTTGCATATATATATGTGCAGTGCAAGCAAAATGCAATGATGTACATTTTTGATGATAAATTAATATTTTGTTATTAGACTGATATGGATGCAGATTGTACCAGTATATTTTCTACTTGAGTTAACTATATCAGTTTAAAGTTTCTGTAGGTCACTGCTATTATCAATACCATGGGATCTGTTAAGCAGAATACTTGGCACCTGGGTTTTTTTTTTTGAATAAAGGCCCTTACTGTTACAGTATGTAAATTATTATACCTTAAGGCTTTTAAAAATATGTGAAGATTGAAAAAAAAAAAACGATGTTTACATCAGGCTTCATTTTCATAAATGAGAAGAAAAATTAATTGTACATTGTAATATATTTAATTAGACAATTATTATACCATAAATTGTAATTGGACATTGCACAATATAATAACTTTATGCAGTAATACATTTTATTGCATGCAGTGCAGTCTTATTTTCTAATACTTTAGCAAGTTTGTCAATTATATATTAAAACTCTGCACAAAGAAAAAATGATTGGCACTGGGAATTTTATTACATTCCTCCAATAAATTGTAAGCTCTGCTGGGGAAGAGACTGATGTTAATGATGAACAATCACTGTAAAGCACTACAATATGGGGATACTATATAAAAAATAATACATACATACAAATATCTAGTATAGGTCAATCTAAAAACAACTGGACTTGCTGAGTAATCAATGAAGAAGTTTCACTACTCATCCGAGCAGCTTCTTCAGTTCAACTGACTGGTGTGGGAAGTTCTCGGCATAAAACTCTTCCACTAATCCATTTACAATGGCACATTGTAACTCTTCAAAGAGGTGACATCTGAAGAAACTCACAGAGGTGTTGATTCTGTGTAGTTGTGATAGGATTATCCAATGTGTCATGCAACTCCTAGATACAGGTGTTACTTGTGAGAGTTGCATGAATGGATGAGTGAAGTGTTCTGAATCCGCCAGGTACAGATGTTAGAACAGCATTGTATATAGCAGACAGGTGGTGTCGAAGGCCCCCAGCTCTGTTTAGAGATGGTCTCTCCACCTTGACATGAATCGCCTCTTTCACGCCTCGTTCAAACCAGCGGTCTTCTTTATCCAAGATTCGGACCTTGCTGTCTTCAAAGGAGAGTCCTTTGTCTTTTAAGTGTAGAAAGACAGCTGAGTTTTGCCCTGTAGAGTTCTCCCTCCTGTGCTGAGCCATTCGCTTGGAGAGCAGTTGTTTTGTCTCCCCGATGTATAGATCTGAGCACTCCTCGCTACACTGGACTCCGTATACCACATTGCTTTGTTTTTCTTTTGGTGTTTGATCCTTTGGGTGTACCAGTTTTTGTCTCAGTGTGTTGCTGGGTTTGAAAAACACAAGGACATGGTGTTTGTTGAAAATCCTCCTGAATTTCTCTGACACTCCAGTTACATATGGGATGACTATGTTTCGCCTACTATGTGTCTCCGGGCGGTTATTTCCATTGGTGTTCCTGTTGGGCTTGGTTGCTGCTGTTTTGACAAAGGCCCAGTCTGGGTAGCCACATGCTTTCAAAGCTCCTCTGAGATGTTTTTGCTCTTTGTCTTTGGACTCTGTATCAGTTGCCACACATTCCGCCCGGTGGTGCAGGGTTCGAATGACACCCAGTTTGTGTTCCATTGGATGGTGGGAATCAAACAACAGATATTGATCCGTATGAGTGGGTTTCCTGTATACTTCCGTCTTCAAGTTACCCCCCTCTTGGATACATATCAAACAGTCCAAAAAAGCAAGTTTGTTCTCATGGACATCTTCCCTTGTGAACGTGATGTTATTGTCCACTGATTTAATGTTTTCTGTGAAGGCCGCCACTTCATTGGATCTGATTTTAACCCAAGTATCATCCACATACCTGAACCAGTGAGTCGGTGTAGTTCCCTGGAAAGTAAGTAAGGCCCTCCTTTCCACTTCCTCCATGTACAAGTTTGCTACAATGGGAGAGACTGGAGAACCCATTGCACAGCCATGTTTCTGTCTATAAAAAAGGTTCTTGTACTTGAAGTATGTGGTGTTAAGGCACAAATCTAGCAACAAACAAACTTGGTTGGGACTGAGCTTTGTTCTGCTGCTGAGGGTGTTATCATGTTGCAGTCGATTTCTTACAGTCTCAATCGCCTCTGTAGTAGGTATACATGTGAACAAAGAAGTGACATCATATGATACCATTGTTTCCTCTGTAGTAGGTATACATGTGAACAAAGAAGTGACATCATATGATACCATTGTTTCGGGGAGACAAAACAACTGCTCTCCAAGCGAATGGCTCAGCACAGGAGGGAGAACTCTACAGGGCAAAACTCAGCTGTCTTTCTACACTTAAAAGACAAGGGACACTCCTTTGAAGACAGCAAGGTCCAAATCTTGGATAAAGAAGACCACTGGTTTGAACGAGGTGTGAAAGAGGCGATTCATGTCAAGGTGGAGAGACCATCTCTGAACAGAGGTGGGGGCCTTCGACACCACCTGTCTGCTACATACAATGCTGTTCTAACATCTGTACCCCGGCGGATTCAGAACACTTCACACATCCATTCATGCAACTCTCACAAGTAACACCTGTATCTAGGAGTTGCATGACACATTGGATAATCCTATCACAACTACACAGAATCAACACCTCTGTGAGTTCTTCAGATGTCACCTCTTTGAAGAGTTACAATGTGCCATTGTAAATGGATTAGTGGAAGAGTTTATATGCCGAGAATTTCCCACACCAGTCAGTTGAATTGAAGAAGCTGCTCGGATGAGTAGTGAAACGTCTTCATTGATTACTCAGCAAGTCCAGTTGTTTTTAGATCTATACTAGATATACTATGACCTGGATGAATGAAAATCTTCATAGTCAATACATACAAATGATATCTGTGGATTTCTGGCACAGCCTCTCATCTGCATTCATCAGTTCAGTATGGCCCAATGAGTACTACATGCATAGAAATAAATGGGCTCTGTTAAGCCCTACATTTCTGTGCAGTGGAGGCATCAAAAAGCTACTGCATGGGAATGCATACTGAAATACCCATCTATACAGTGTTGGACTGGCCCACTGGGATACCAGGAAAACTCCCCGTGGGCCAGGTGTCAGTGGGCCCTCCTGCTTCAAAATATTTGGCATATTTCTTTGAAAACAAAGAGACTAAATAGATTGAATAATAGATTATAGCATGTAAAGAAAAGAGACTAGCAGAATAGAGGTTGAGTGAGGAGAGGAATTATAATAGTACTTAGAGTGGGCCCCTGGTCTAAGGTCTTTTGGTGGGCCCCTGGTCTAAGGTTTTTGTATGGGCCCCTGGTGTCCCTGTCTGACACTGAATATATAACCTGGCCAGCACCTGAGAGTGTACCTGGGAGGCTCATTGTAGATTGGATTGCACTGCACCAAATAGGGGGTCCTGCCATGGTGACTTGTAGATTTCAGGATCAGGGCTTAAAACACAAATATCCCCTCTCCTAAATAACTACTATAAAAGATGTGATATGATCACAATAGAATGGCATGTCCATCAGTATCAAAGCAACAGTCACAAAGTTAAATTAACTATGAGGCCCTGGAATATTTATCCCTGTATCACATTGGCAGTCTGGGGGGACCGGACCCACCAGGGCTTCAGCATTGGGGCTCACAACCCCCCCTCTGCAATTTGGTGTTGGTTATTTTAAGACAGTTAGGTCAAATACATAGGTGTATGCTACTTTTGTCTAAACAATGAAAACTTAATATTGTGGCAAGTTTCATGTGAGAGTGAGAACATTTAATCTGCGTGTATCAGGTCTAAAAGCAGGAGTTGACAGCAGTTGAATAGCAGTTTAAGTTTGAGTTTGAGTAACTTTCCCCATTAAAAATATCCATGTTTCAATTACAAGTGATAAGATTCATTCAGCTGAATTGACCACAATTTTTTTTTGCCCTCTTCATCAGAAAAACTTAGGGGTACAATGCCTTGTGGTCTTCAAATGCCTGGAGGGAGGTAACACCACTCCCCAGCAAAAAAAAAAACATAAAAACACGCATCTCCACATAATCTATATTCAACATTAAATCACAATGACATCAATGGGTCAGAAGTTCCAGCCACAAAATGACTCCTAGTGCCACCACTATAATGACTTGTCTTTTTATCTATTTCCATGGGGTTGGAACATTCTGGCATGCCAATGAAGCACTGAAGCTCTATGTGCTGCTGGGTATATCTTTGGAATCTCCATTTTCCCTTATTACTACAATCGAATGCAGGTGTTGCTCAACTAAAACTCTCCTCTTGTTGTAGCATCGGGTGCAAGCTGCTGGTCCCCCTGCCAGAGACCCACATAAAACTCCAAGAAACACACCCTTATTACTACAGAACAATTTGCATTACCATATAACAAAAATAGAGATGTTCTGTATAGGTGAAAGGAAATTTGACTTTTTTTTACACTTTTCTAAAGAGTTTATTCAGAATATTGTACATTATATTCCACAATAAATTCCATCCACTGGAACACAAACTGGGTGTTATTCGAACCCTGCACCACCGGGCGGAATGTGTGGCAACTGATACAGAGTCCAAAGACAAAGAGCAAAAACATCTCAGAGGAGCTTTGAAAGCGTGTGGCTACCCAGACTGGGCATTTGTCAAAACAGCAGCAACCAAGCCCAACAGGAACACCAATAGAAATAACCGCCCGGAGACACATAGTAGGAGAAACATAGTCATCCCATATGTAGCTGGAGTGTCAGAGAAACTCAGGAGGATTTTCAACAAACACCATGTCCCTGTGTTTTTCAAACCTAGCAACACACTGAGACAAAAACTGGTACACCCAAAGGATCAAACACCAAAAGAAAAACAAAGCAATGTGGTATACGGAGTCCAGTGTAGCGAGGATTGCACAGATCTATACATCGGGGAGACAAAACAACTGCTCTCCAAGCGAATGGCTCAGCACAGGAGGGAGAACTCTACAGGGCAAAACTCAGCTGTCTTTCTACACTTAAAAGACAAGGGACACTCCTTTGAAGACAGCAAGGTCCAAATCTTGGATAAAGAAGACCGCTGGTTTGAACGAGGTGTGAAAGAGGCAATTCATGTCAAGGTGGAGAGACCATCTCTGAACAGAGGTGGGGGTCTTCGACACCACCTGCTGCTACATACAATGCTGTTCTAACATCTGTACCCCGGCGGATTCAGAACACTTCACACATCCATTCATGCAACTCTCACAAGTAACACCTGTATCTAGGAGTTGCATGACACATTGGATAATCCTATCACAACTACACAGAATCAACACCTCTGTGAGTTTCTTCAGATGTCACCTCTTTGAAGAGTTACAATGTGCCATTGTAAATGGATTAGTGGAAGAGTATATATGCCGAGAACTTCCCACACCAGTCAGTTGAACTGAAGAAGCTGCTCGGATGAGTAGTGAAACGTCTTCATTGATTACTCAGCAAGTCCAGTTGTTTTTAGATTGACCTATACTAGATATTTAATATAGTCTAACACACAATACATTGACCATAGATTAAGTAAACAAGTAAAAAGATTTAGATTAAAGAAATGATAGTCGATAAAACATGACATAAGTATAGACTATCCATGTAACAAGTCCAAAACACATCTTTCCATTAAAAATTATTGTCCATGTGCACTGATTTCACCAGATAAATAAGGTCTACTTCACCAGTAAGAAGTGTGCTTTCTTATATTATGCCAAACACAGCTGTATTGCTGAAAATGCCCTGTCTTTTTCATTTGTCCAAATGAAGCAACAAAATATATTGAAAACTTTCAGTCACATGCACACCAAATATTCATGGAGCAACCTGACTTTTAAGACTAAATTATTCTGATTATGTCCCCCTGTCTAAAGCTTCTACAAGTTTACCTTACATATCAAAATCACTGTCACGAACGGCACCCAGAATCCAGAACCAGTGCTAGGCTCCCTGGTCTCAGCTCTTGTTTCTGCCTTTAACAGCCACCTTTCACCTCGGGAGGAGCCCTCGGCTAATTGGGTGCCGCTGGGTCTTATAAAGAGAGGAGCCAAGTGAGGGTTCTGGACGAGCAGAGGGCACGATCATTTAACAAAGCCTTTGGGAAAAAGGTCACGGTTCAAGGGGTAGGCAAAAGCGTGGTCAGACGGGCAGAGGTCGGTTCAGGCTGAGTTCAATCAAAGTCGGACAGGCACGGGTCAGATAAAGTTAAGAATAGTCAGATAACAGGCAAGGGTCAGGATCACAGAAGTTAGAGTAGTCAGGCAGGCAGGGGTCAAAACAGGAATCAGAATGTATAATAAATGCACCCAGGAAACTACGAATAGAACCAAACAACAGGCAATGAGAAAATCTTCAAGGACCCTTTAAATACCTTTAAATCTTGCGCCATTGCGCGATGATGTCATCAAGCCAGCATCATTTGCGCATAAACCCAGGAGGTGCGTGCCCCCGGCAGCCATGAGGAAAGGATCAACGTGGTGGGTGTCCCCACCGAGAGTGCTGTGGGCATCCCCGCCGACCCACTAGACCACCAGGGTGAGCCTTCAATGTCTATATAAAACCTGCCTAATTTTAGTTGTTCCAATGGCCCAGAAGGGGAAAAAATTACTTCAACGTCAATTTTGTATTAAGAGCTTTTCTCAATAACCCTGTATTTTCTCACTTGCTAAAAAGTCATCCAAGTCCTTGAAAATCTAGGGGTTAATTATCAAAGGTCGAATTTTAGAATAATGTGAATTTTTTAAACACTAATAAATTCGATTTTATTCACAATTCAAATGGTATGTTATTTATGAAAAAATAAGAATGTCTAAAATTTGATTGAATAGTCCCGAACTGAAACTTGAATGTAATCCGAATTGAGTTTTCCTTTGAAAAAAACTCGACTTTTGCACGTTAAATTTTTTTGAACACACAACATTTTTTTTCTCACATTGGAGAAATGGCCCGTCATTTTCCCAGCGAAATTTGGCTTATCTCTAAAATTACCATCTTTAAATAGCTCAAGGGACCTCTGCCATTAACAGGTTTTAGGTCAACTTCACAGCTCTTACTGTAAAAAACACTTTCTAAATATTAAGATGGCAATGTGTATAGGAGCAAAACTATAATGCTAGTATTGGTGGATAAGTGAAAGATGGATTTCACCTGCTTGAGAGGATTGGCCTAAATTAGCTCCAATATGCATATAGTACTTGCAAAATGGAAAATGCTGTGTTTTAAATGCACCAAGTGCCTCAATGGCAACTGTTGCCCAAGTATAGTACATTCTTTAGCACAAAACATAAACTAGCAACTTAAAACTAGTACAGCTCATTAGCAAGCTATGTATACATATTCATTCAAAAATTGTGTATTTCTTAAAACATAACTTTGGATATAATATATTGGCTAGACAGCAGATTATACTGGAACCAATACATTAAAAACACTTAAAAAAGGTTTAATATACATTCCTTTAGTACAGTGTGACTTTTACATTTCCCTTCTTTTGTAATAACTACCATATATAGTGTCCCTCTCTCTCCACCTAGTTGCCAAACTACCTGGTCTTATAAGATTTTTATGCACGACAACTCTTTTTTGTCGCGGCAAACTTTTCGCCTGTGAATTTTACCGCAGTTTTGCAAAAACATTGGCCGTGAATCCATGTCTGCCAAATAAATTCGCCCATCACTACTTTCAAACCGAATAAACCGATAAAATTGTGTTCTTAAAATTACATTGGTGGGGTGCAAATGACTGTATCATCCTGTCAAATTCATCTCAGCAGTCAATCTAACAGGTTTAAATTTTTTTGCTGTGAAACAATGAAATTGGTCAGTGGATGGTACAGTCAAATAATCATCGATGAACGATTGTTCATATTGTTTACTGTGGATGGGTGAATTGTTCCTTCAAGGGATTGTTAATCTGATAGGATCATTGACAGAACAGTGACAAAATCTGCCCATGTATGGCCAGTTTTAGGCATTCCTGAATAATTGGTGCTTAAATCTACCTTAATTACTATGAAATTATCTTATCTTTGAAATGGAAACAGTGACGGGTGTGAAGGGTGGTGCTAATGATTTTACACACATGCTGGGACTGATGCTCATTGTGGTGCAAGCTGCCAAATGAATTGAATAATGCATGTTTGAGCCATACAATTATCACCAAGAGAAAGACTGTGAATGAAAAAAGGCAATGGGCCTGTAAAAGCAAGGATGGTGATAGAAAGTGAGTTAGAATTGGAGTGGAATGAGTCCTAAGACTATCACCCCCCTCTTCTCTTTCCCACCGCTAGAGAAGCTAACCTCTTAAAAATAACACTACTGTAGGGTAGTAGGATTTCAAAGCACTAAGTAAGAATCATATATTTTTTATTAAAGATTCCAGCAAAGAGTGCTGTTTGAAGGCTGCCATATTGATATTGCCAGATGTGCGAGTAGGTCAGTTTATAAGTGCAGGTCATTGGCAACTGAGAGAAGAAACTTAAAAAGGGTACTCATCTTATTTCAGTTGTGAATCATATAAATGTATCTTTTGTTGGATACATTTCAATTTAAAAATATTTGGGTTATAGTCTTACCTTCTTTAAAAATAAAGGATAAAACCAACAAAATACTAAAAAAATAAAATATACTACTTGTAGCCTTAAAGCTGCTCTGTATAAGGAATCATTTATTAATGAACACCACAAGACATGATTTCCAACAGTTATTTTGCTCACAGCTGAGAATATTCTTGTGAACAGTTTCTTAATTAGTACCATAATACTCTAATCAGTATTTTATATCAAATGACAAATGAATTGTGTATCATTTGAGTTCTAGGCTTAAATCACATTATATGCTAAACTGTCCTGTACTCTAGCTGTATGATCTACCAATTGACATCCTGTGCTCAGTCGCACTACGCATGAAATGGATATATAGCAAGGTATCAACATTATCTATTAAGGGGGTACCAATTTCATCATTTTGCATTCCTATTAGAATTTTGCCAGGGGACCACATTATCACTGAATTTCAATGTACGTATGATTTCTTGTTTTCTCATTTTCACTGAATAATATCAATTATTTAAAGAAAGGAATTCAATACGCTGAAATTAAAAGAGTTACTATTTTCATGTTCTCATGTTTCCATTCTCAGCTGAACTATACAAACCCAAGAAGGAAGACAATGTGCTCTGCTAATTTATTTTCAGACAGAAAAAGCCAAAATCTTATTGTTCTAATAATTATGTAGTTGGCCATCTCAAACAGAAAACGGAAAGTACAACAGCCGCACCCATAATATTATCCATCCAAAATATTTTTATTCATTGTGGATTTTTGATTATCTCATCATTTAGGGGGTTATTTTTCAAAGGTCAAATTTGTGAGGTTTGTTTCTACCTTGAATAAACTCACAACTTATTTATTTATGAAAAAACCCAAATGAAAAAAACTCGAATCAATGCAATCGGGGGGGGGGGACAAACTTGAATACTCAAATTGATCAAGTTATCTGTAAAAAAAATGTAGTTTTTGAGCACAAACCACTGAAAAAACCCACGAAAATCATGGATGCTGAAAACATCTTCAAATGGTTCATCTGACTTCTACATGACCTCAACAGGTTTTAGCTGGAGTATTTTCAGATTCAAGCTTTTTTGCAGCTTCAGGACAAAATAAATCTAAAAAAATTATTTTCTATAAAAGTTTTTTTTATCCAGAAAAATTTGAGTTTTTAGTGAATATACCCTAGAAAAGTCAAATTTTTTAGGGAAAAACACAACTTTACCTTTAATAAATAACCCCCTTAATGTTGATATTATTTTGAGCAGAATGCAACTAAAAACATGTTTATAGATAGATTTTAGAACAAAAGGTTTCTGTTGGGACCCTAACATCTTGTGGTACAGCTTTATTTATTAAATGGTGAAAAATACCAATGAGCTTTCTCATCGTTATTTTTGAAAATATTGTTCATTATAGAAATTGTATACACTAATAATGATGTGTTGTGTTGTGATGGGGAAGTTCACTCTTTTTTTAGTAATGCAGTTAAATCTCTATGGTCTGTATAACTGTGTGGCTTAAATGCTTAAACTGTAAATTATACCATATAAAACAAAGAACTCTTACTATTTATGTTTGTAAAGGTGGCCACACATGACCTGATGGAGTACGTTCTCCTTCTGGCCAGCCAGCAGTCTGAATGGATGGAGAGTATAGTAGAGGTCACGTGTGGTATGACTACCACAAATGAATTAGGAAGTGAAGGAAGTGAAGAGGAGCTCACTTCCTCACCATGCACCAAAAAGTAAAGAGGCTGACATGGTGCATCAGTAGATTACATTTTTAAACCTTCTCAATCTGTAGGTGCATATAGGTGGCCTGCTGACATCTTCAGCTTTTAACAACCTCCTAATAATGTCCCAATAGAAATTCTATTTCCAGGGAAGCAGAAACATGGATATTTTCAGCATATACCAGAGGAAAGTGACAGAAACTGATGCTGGATGGGTTCATCCCTGCTGGCACTAAGTCATATGAGGAAGCTTGAGTCCTTTAGTCACATCTAGAGATATGTTTTTGCTCCCAAAAAAGTCGATACATTTATCATTTGTCACTGCCTTTTAATAACCATAACTACATATACAATGAACTATGTCTTGCTAATAAGGCATCCAAAGTTTATCTAAATTAATAACTCATCATCACCTCTACTTGTAAAGAAATCTATAATTTGACTTTACTTATAATAAAATATTTATTACCAGACTTCTATATAATCGACCTCTCAATATCGAAAGAATCCTGCAAATATTAAAAACAATAATATATCATTAATTCTAGCCACAATTGTCACACTATAGGTTGTGAGGTCACAGTTGAGACTTGGAATAAAAAAAATCACTAACACATACTGTACAACATTGCTATCCCCAACAGATTGTATTATGTAGATTGTATTATGTAAATATAATCAACTCAGTGCACAGATTTCATCATCATCATCATTTATTTATATAGCGCTGTCAAGATACGCAGTGCTTTACTGCAGTTATAGCAAACAGGGAATAAATGGTGGATAACAAACAAGGATTACAGAGTACAATAGGGTTAGAAGGACCTAGAGATTAGAGTTTACAAACTAAAGGTTAGGGTACAATTGAGACATTAGGATTATATAAACACTTTGTCATTTTTGATACAGCAATGATTAATTAAGATACATCGAATAAGCCTCTTTAAACAGGTGGGTCTTTAAGGAGCGCTTGAAAGTTTGGAAAGAAGGAGAAAGTCTGACAGCTTGTGGCAAAGAGTTCCAGAGAAAAGCAGAAGCCCGAGAGAAGTCTTGTAGACGAGAATGGGCAGAAGTGATGAGAGGAGAAGCGAGGTGAAGATCAGAAGCAGAGCGAAGGTTTGTAAAGGAGTGTATTTGGAGATTAGAGATGAAATATAGAGAGGGGTTTCATTATTAAGGGCCTTGAATGTGAGTGTAAGTAATTTGAATTTGATTCTAGAAGAGATTGGGAGCCAGTGAAGGGACATACATATGGGAGCAGCTGATGTTGAGCGGCGAGCTAGATGAATGAGTCTAGCGGCCGCATTTAGAACAGATTGGAGTTGTGAAAGGTGACTTGTTGGAATACCTGTGAGGAGTAAGTTGCAGTAATCAAGGCGGGAGATGATGAGAGACTGAATCAGTGTTTTAGTTGATTCTGAACTGAGATATGGTCGTATTCGAGCAATGTTGCACAGTTGAATACAACAAGATTTTGCAAGTGTTTGAATATGTGGTGAAAAAGACAGATGAGAGTCTAAGATGACTCCTAGGCAGCGTGCCTGTGTGGTGGAATGAAAGGAGGTGTTGTTTACGGTGAGTGATATCTGAGGGAAAGGGGAAGATCTTGGAGGAAATATAATGAGTTATGTTTTTGAAAGGTTCAGTTTCAGGTGGTGCTGTGACATCCAGGAGGAGACAGCAGAGAGACAGTCTGTGACTTGGGAAAGGACAGAATTAGAAAGATCAGGAGTAGACAAGTAGAGTTGGGTCATCAGCATAAAGGTGATACTGAAGTCCAAATGACTGAATAAGTTTTCCTAGTGAAGTTGTATAGAGCAAGAACAGCAGGGGGCCAAGAACAGAGCCTTGAGGAACTCCAACAGAGAGTGGGAAAGTAGTAGAAGTAGAGTTAGAGAAGGAAACTTTAAAGGAATGGTCAGAGAGATAAGATGTAAACCATGAAAGAGCAGTGTCCCGAATGCCAGCTGAGTGTAGAATGTCAAGGAGGAGTGTGTGGTCAACTGTGTCAAAGGCTGCAGCGAGATCTAGAAGGATTAGAATGGAATAGTCAATTTGGTACACCTACATATATACTATAGTAGAAGTTTAACTCTTGGTCATTAAGACCTCATTGTTTGAATGTCTAAACCTAAACATAGGTAGAACTTTCATCAAATGCCTAGGTACAGTATATGATTTCTTCAGAATATCTGATGAATTAACATCATAATCATCTGGAACAGTGTTTCTGTTAAGGCTTTTCTTGTTCTAGAAACCAGTCAGCCTAGTTTTATTGTCTTTTATCGTCCCTTCATTTCTTTTCAAGTTCCTGAGAAGTGAGACACAACATTGGCCAATAAGTACATCCTATTCTTATACCTAGCAGGAGAACCTTCTACTTATTAAGTCTGGTATACTGAAGTCTGTTCCTGGCTGATCATGCACTATTTTAGCAAAGTGCTATCCCAAAAGGTTGTTAATAAACTGATGGAGCACAGGATTTTGCAATTCAAAATGCCACTTAGTTAACTTAAAGTGTGTTATGCAGCAAACTTCTCTGTTTATTGTTAACAATGAGGTGAGATCTGACATTGAGGGACACAAACTGCATTTCCCAGATGCCTTGGTGTGCTTAATTACACATCCACTTGCTACATTTTGACTGCTTCGCTGACATTGATCATTGAGGACACCAGTATGGGCTCAGTTTGGATACAAAGGACTCTCAAAAATAGGACAATAGAGAAATTTCTTACTATGAATAGACTAATAGTCTAATAGTCCTTACTGCTTAATAGGGTAGTTTAAGAAATTTAGGGACAACCTAAAAACCACCAACGTTATTTAGGTCACCAAAAAGTTATAAAATATATATTACTTTGCTGTTATAAATGTATTAAGAGTCTGAATCTATAAAGTGCTTTGGGGTCAAATAATGTGCATTTTTGCAGAAAAAAAACATTTGCACATATTATAGCAAACACATGATTAACTGATTAACTTAAAAAGCTGCTGATTATCAACCAATGTAGTAATTAATGAAGTACATTTGCATTAAATATTTATAAAATTACATTCCTAGTCTAATTTCAGGCAATGCATTATTTTAGTAACTGCTGTTAAAATTTGTATTTGAAATGCCTCTATTTCTCCACAACTATTAGAAGTTTTCTAATTACTATATGGCAACATTTAACTCTCTCTCTCTCTCTCTCTCTCTCTCTCTCTCTCTCTCTCTCTATTCTCACTCTTTCTCTCTCAAATACAAGAGGATAGTTAATAAATACATATATTTTACATAGGATACACACTATGAATTCTGTCATCAATCCAGAATTTTTGCCGAAACTGACAGCAATTGGAAGACCCCTATGGGTGTGCATCTGCCTCAAGAGAAGATCTCACAGAATAATTACTCTGCTCATTGTGTATATAGATCAATACATATTATTTTATCAGCCCATTTTGAAACATATAGTCACAGATGATTGTTTCTACTTGTTGTCTATTGTCATATATTTATTTTATACAGAAAATAAAATATGATTCTCTAACCTCAGGGCATTACCATGAAACTAGAAATCTAGTAATCCATTTTAGGGTTTCAGGGCTTATGAGACTGCTCTCAGGAGACTCGCAAGTTTTTTATATGAAGTTTGGAACTTTTGTGCATTAGTTTTATAGACAATTGTGCATATTTTGTGCTCTGATGTTTCTCTGTAGCTTTGTGCATTTCTTTCACTATATAGTTGCACACAGATTATGATTGATATATATATATATATATATATATATATATATATATATAACAAATTTGTTATTATTTTTGCACCATATCTAGAATGTACTTCCATAATGAACATTTTTAAGAATGTACATTCTATGGTAATCCTTGCATAGACAGGACAGGAGCCGAAACGTTGATTAATAAACATGGAATAAAAAATTTAAAAATCCCAGGAGTGCACTGTTCGATTCTACGTCTTTATGCAATTTTCCTTGGAGCAGCGCCCGGGTAAATGAACTGGTTCATTTTTTATATATATATATATATATATTATGAATTTGTTATTATTTTTGCACCATATCTAGAATGTACTTCCATAATGAACATTTTTAAGAATGTACATTCTATGATAATCCTTGCATAAAAATATACCCGGATATGCAATTTATGTTGCCCAGGTGCCATAACCCATCAACCAGTAGGATGTTTGTTATTAAAAAGGGGGCCAGTAGTTAGACCTGTAGTAAACTTTGCACCCTAACAATCTGACCTCTGGTGTGGTTATACCAGAAACATAAACCATATTAGTAGAAAAAAAATAATGCAAAGTGCATCTTTTTATGGCTTTGCATTATTGGATTGAAGTAAGAATCAAATTCCTTTAATATTAGTAAAAGTCCAAATAATATCCTTTAATATCAATAAAAAGCTATGTTAATTTGAAGAACATTACATCTAGCATTAAATCGCTTCATAATTCCATTAAATATAGCATTAATAGGGAAAGATTTGTGATCTATAATGACATACAGCTACAGTATATCTGGTCTTTCTATTTAGCAGGGTAAAACTATTCTGCTTGGAAGGGCTTTCTCAAATGATTATATTAACTTCAGGGAACCATTTTTTCCCCTTCTTTGCTTATATAGACCAAGAATTGTGATTTCACTGACCCTGCATGGTGACACTTTCTTTTAAATGTCCATTACCATTAGCATTAACTAACACTAAGCCACAATGGAATTCCTTTGGAAGAGCATATGACAGCCATATGAATTCCACACGAGTTCTTTATTATTGGTGTTATCACAATGAATAGCAAATTATTTCATAATGACCTGGGAGGTAAAATCTGTAAAAAAGAATTATTTTATGTTTTATACATTTACAGCCTTATTTAAACTCATTATTAAATGCCATTAATAAAGGGACAGCTTTTGAATAGTTTTTTTCTTACCAGAATTATATTTTATATATCTCTATAGAACTGCATATACTATGCATCCCATTCTCACATTTGAATTACAGAGTTAATACTTTGAGTTAGTTTTTAAATTAATTGTGCATCTCTCCATTAAATAACATTCAGGTTGACGGCTTCTTTTAATATATCTTGTTGTATTCCTTAGCTGTATGTTATACAGCAGTCACACATTTACAAGTAAAGAATTCTGTTAAAACTGCAGTAATAATGAAGTGGTGTTTTAACATGTTAAAGAGATACTGACACCAGAAATCAAACCTTTTAATGCATCTACCATAATACTGTCATTCCATGCTATTTATAATTTTGCCATAAAAGTATTTGCCCAATGCTTTTACATTACCCATCTGATCCCCCGTGATCCTCTATGAGGAGGCTGCCATATTTGTGCAACAGTAGTCCGTTAGAATTACAAACTCGGACTGACATGATAAAAAGGGACAGTCAGGTTTAGGAACTTTACTTACAAAAGCAGACCCATCAACAAGCAACCATGAACATGGCCTATAAGTAATGCACATTAAGATTTGGAGAGTATTCTTTTGGTGTCAGTATCATTTTAAGGAGTCCAGATTCCAGGCACTCCATTTTCCTTTGAGGTTTGACAATAGTTGTATCTCATTAACTGTATGATAAATAGAAAATACATTGTAAGAAATTAAGCACTGTATAAAGGTTTGACTGTAGCCAGCATTGAATATGAACTTTCAATACACTAAGAATATTCAGACCCCATGACCATTCATTTCTTTTCTCGCAGTCACAAACATTGCCTTATCTTTCCTTGTAAGAAATTTGTCCTCTACATGTTTGATATGATAATGATAAACACTGGCAATAGGAGTTGGCATTGCCAACCCAAAGGCAATATGTGGACTCCTGTCCCACTTTTCCTTCTTCTTGTTCCTATCCTCTCTTCTTTCTCCTCCTCTTTCTCCAGTTATTTTCTCTTTTTCCACTATATACTTCCACTTTTTTTCCACCCTCTCCAACTATAGTCAGGTGATCCCACTGGTGTCTAATAAAAGGGCAGCCAAGGTTGGGAGTTTTACTTTCGAAAGCAGCTAGTAAGTTGCAGGTAAAACGTATTCGTCCCTTTTATAAAATGTATAATTAAACCATAGAATTCTTAATGAATCAGATGAAAATTGAGCATAGGACTGGCCAGATATGGGATGAATTTGACGTAGTTGACCAGCTTAAATATATTGCAATATATGGACAAACAATCCCTGTTTTGTTTAAAGGGTAAGGCATTTTTCAGTAGCAGTATGCACAAAATGTCTCTGTCTTAAATATATTGATAATGGGTTGAGTGCAGAGGAATCTTGTATTTGTTTATATGTATTTTGTGGTCACACCCTCATTGCACCCCCGCCTAATGGTTTTAAAAACTAGTGTGAGCACAGCTTTCCCTTGTTATATATATATATATATATATATATATATATATATATATATATAAAAGTATATATATATATATATATATATATATATATATATATATATATATATATATATATATATATATATATATATATAAAAAATAGTGTTCATAGTTAACCTCTGTTGACTGGTAATCAATAGACCAAACATACAGTATTTACTTGCTGTCTAGATTTCTAGCTTTTTCCATTTCAAACTGGACTTTACACTGTTGATATGTAAACTATGATGTCAGCTATTTACAAGTATTTTTGTAACTGTGAGGCTGATCTGTCTTCTTTCCTTTACTGTACAAAAATTATCATCATAAATGTAACTCTGAGACATAAAGTGTATAGATATAAATACAGCTGCATCTGCTACTTAAAATAAGTAATAAAAAGCAATAACATTTGATACAGTACATATAAACCATCCTATCTTAATACTATAGATTTTCCAATATCTACATGTACAGAAAGGTACTGCATATAGCCCATACAGCAGCAGTGGATAAATATAAGTGACACTGACACCTCTCTCTGCAGTATCTAAGTCTATAACTGCACCCCATTAACTACTTGGTCACAATTTCATGTGCAACCTGAGAGACCTATACTATGGGTGCAAATGTATTTTGTATACAAATTTTGTTTCTTATTTACAAAATGCAAAGGGTATATTTTTGTATACGGAATAATTTTTGTAGACAAAATTGGGACAAATGGCATCACATAGACAACTCCTCCTATATACAGTACTCTTATAGCAGAGAAACTGTACTTAATACTAAACATTTTTTAATTATAAAACTGGAAAGCAATGGTAATGTTACTATATTATATTAATTGGATGAAACTATTCTGATTATGTATTTAATGTATTTAAGATGTTTACTATTTACTAAAAAAAAGCCAATGAAACACCAAAGTAGATTTGCACTGTGTCTTTCAAAGCTCTTGTGTCATTTTTCCTTACAGCTTACACATTTATCAAATATAGATGCAGGAATGGAAGCCTAGGGGATTGTCTTGATAGGAGACAGGAGACTTCATCAGTCAGAAGCCGCCTTACTATGGGAGTTTCCACTACCTTCTGACCCTAAAGCTAGCATTAGTGTGAAAAAAAGTACTAGTATCCTCCAGTTTAGCCCTCTCTGTCTTATTGCTGGTTCTACACTGCGATGTTGGTTCATGTTAGTGATCCAAACTCATCAATTCTTTCAACAAGATACATTTTGGAAAAGTGCAGTTTCTTATGTGAAAATGCTCCTTCCCGTTACAGTCCAGGAAAGTGGCCAGTTTTGAGATTGCCTGAAGAAATTTAAAGGCAAACCATTCCTTATTTAATCTTAGGAATTGGAGGGTGGAGAATAATGGAGAATGGACGATTATTTATTTTCTTTAATAAGGATGCCAACAGTCTTATTGTCACCTTGTTTTTGATGTGAATAACATATATATATACCAGTATTGGTGTTTTCATGTTATTGACATACAATGCAAAATGCCTGATAATGCACTGTATTCCATCACATTTAGAGAAATATCTTGAAGATACATTTTACTTATGAACAGGGTAAATCAGTGATCCCCAGCCAGTGGCTTGTGAGCAACATTTTGCTCACCAACCCCTTGGATGTTGCTACCATTTGCCTCAAAGCAGGTACTTATTTTTGAATTCCTGGCTTGGAGAAAGTCTTGGTTGCATTAAATCACCAAATGGAATGTCCTGTAGGCTTTGCCAGTCCACACAGTGACTATCACACAGTCAATTTCAGCCATTATTTGATACCCCAAAAACTTTTTCATGCTTGTGTCGCTCCCCAGCTCTTTTTACATTTGAATGTGGCTCATGGATAAAAATCCCTGGGGTAAATGATAAGGTTTACAATTCTGTATTTATGATATCCTTATTCTGTGTTTGGATGTCTCCTGCCCACTCACCCCTGTTCTAAGTATGGAAATTGGATTATTCAACAGATCAACATTTTACTAACAAGTTAATATTATACCTACTGCTTCTTGTAGTCTATCTTGTCACATTTATCTTTTCTAAGGATGTTAAGGCTTTCATTTTCAGATTTCATTTCTCCAATAGACACAATCTGAAGAATAAAAAATAGGTACACCCCTTTTTAAGAAGAAATGTGGATAAAAGAAGGTCACTGCACATAAATCACCAAGTTTGATGATAGCTGAATTGAAAAGCAAAATTGAAAAGCAAGATTTACTAATGAGCATATATTTAGGGACTGATCATTTTCATAAGACATTTACTTTTTCCGTAATTAAGGTGACCATAATATCAAATGGAAAACAAAGACCTTAAAATCATTAATAGTGGAGCTCAGTAGAACCTCAGAAAGCAATTTTCAAAACCTTATTACATTAAAGAGATGCTAAATGGTTCTTGTTATGCTGTCGGGTATGTATGTTTGGAAATGTACATTTTTTTGACACCACCTGGGAAGATAGCAATGTCTTTCTGTAGTAATTAACACCTTCTCTACTAGAGTGTTGAACTGCAGTCATTAACGCAAAGAATTGCTATGAGACCCTCTTGCTTCTAGAGACCTCCAGACAATGATTAACTTGTTCATCTCTAGAGACCATCAAAGAACTAATTAGCACTTTCACCTAGTAGTAAAGGTGAAGGACTAATTGCTCCCTGCAGCCACTAGTGAAGAATGAGTTAACTGTCAGGGAGGCAATGGGTTAATATGCTCAAGGCTATGAAGGTATTTTTGTCTGTAGATTTCATAAAATAAACATTCTGTTACATATACTCATCTGAAAAACAAATAAAAATGTACTGTATATGAGCATATGTATCAACAGGTGAAGGATCTCCCTTCTAAATAAGTTAATAAGAAAATCTGGACCTCCATGTAGGTAATGGCATCACTACCCTAAGAAAACTCATATACAGTTAAATATGTTTTGCTATGTTGAAGAGAGCTATGTAAGTATGTGCAGCTTTCAATAAATAACAGAACTAGGGATCCTTTAGAAACACAAGTAAAGTTAAAAACTTGCCCTTGACTTAGTACCCCAACTTACTATCCCTAGTATATCTCTAGTAGCACTCCCTAATATACTGTCACCCAGTCTATGTCTCCTGGGTATCACAGAATCTCCTAGGCAACACTGAGACCCCCTGTTAAACTGTCTTACTTACAGCTATTTTATTATGCTAAAAAGGCAATACTGTAACACTGGAAATCTATGGAGCCGTCTGTGTTGAACTTTTGGAAGAAACGTATTAATAACTCCTTACCTAAACAGAAACTAGTATATCCGGCCTGTTGATGCCTGGACAAATTCAAAGCCATTTTGGGATCATGGCTGGAAGTGAATGCACCATCTTAACAGTTTTTAAGACACCAAAAAGAAATGCCCAGCTGTATAGTAGCAGTTGCAGTATCTTTGCAATGTCCATAGTCCTGATAGCCTCCCCCAGCTCATTCCTCTCTCTTCCTCTCTTTTTTTTCTTTTTCCAGGAGGCTGTTCCCTGTATTGTAAAAATTGAATTGCAAAATAAAAACTTTAAAAAACCCAAAATAATAAACGTCATTTTACCTGGAGCAGTGGGCCTTATACAACACAGCTATTCATAAATAGCATCACAACTATAATAACTAATTATGTTGTAAAGCAGTACACTCAAAATCAGAGCACTAAAAAGTATGAGTAATTCCACTACAAATGGTCATCAGAAAATGGAATAGAGAGAGTATATTTCATTGCCACAGCAGACCATTGGGCATTTATTGTAACTTGATCTTAAGTTACAAAAAATATTTAATGGCTTTCTGTTCCAGTTGATCAAATACATCTACTAGTATTTGCACTATTTTTGGATATAAGCTTGGCCACTCACTTAACATCCTCTCATGTTATTGCTTGTTTATTCGGTTTTATCATACCAAGAACAAGTACAGTAGTCTCTGACTATATAACATATTATTGGAGTCTTTTGCTGAATTCCCAGGTTATCGGGATTAATTTTTTTCCATGCAGCTTCTGCCTCTGTGACAGTCCATTTTGCACCACATCCTTATATGTAAAACACGCTGTTTGGTGACTTGGCAGAGCATGTACAGAGGATAGCTTGGCTGTACCAGATACAATTTGGAGCAATGCTGTCAGAAATGATTCATCAGTACTCTAACTATAATAACTAATTATGTTGTAGGGATTTTGTTCTTTATACTGTACATACTCATACACTAACTATAGATTTTAGTATCACAATAGCATTGGATATTATGCTTGTCCAAGAAAACATCCAAGCCCCTCTTAAAGGCATTAACAGAATCGGCCATCACAACATCACCCAGCAGTGTCCAGAACCTCACTGTCCTCAATGTGAAGAACCACCTAAGCTGCTTCAAATCAAAGTTTGTTTAAGCAACATACAAGTTCTTTTCATGGGCAGCCTCCTGCTAGTCTTGGCTAATGTAATTAAATAAACAAATGAATATCCCTGCCTCACTTTAAACAGGGCTTGACAAAATAGTGCAGGGGTAGGAACTGCTTCCTTACAGAACTCTAATTCTAGTCTTACAGTTGAGTCTTACTAAAGTATTATCATCATAGAGTTTGTACATTTTCCTTATTATATGTGGGTTGTATCTGATTGTTTTGGTTTCCTCCAACAGAGCAAAACCTTACAACAGGTTAATTTGCTTGTGATGGATTTTACTGCAGCGTGTGTTCTAGTGGTAGCTTATTTGGTCTGCAAATGCCACTGGGCAAGGGAAATGCCAGCTACACCAATTAAGAAAATCAGGAGCAACAGTAATCTCTTATATGTCCAGTTATTTGCTTTGGAAATGAAAATAACTCAAGTGCAGCTGTGCTCTGACTAGAGTTGCCATTTTAATGGGAAACACAAGGAGGAGAAGAAGGACCCCAAGGTATGGCTTGAAGGCTCACTACTAAAAAATATTTTCTGTGATATGCAAACTAACTCACATAATGTGCATTCTAAATTAGGTTATAATTTCCATACTCATACATCATATCCATATTGTCTGCCAGAAATGTAACATTGTGTTTGACAAGCAAATGCAAAGAATGTGCAGTCTAAATAATATGCAGAAATTACAATTTACATATCCATATATCAAATATTAACATATCCATACATCATATCCATACCATCCACTGGCAAATTGACCCACAGTGCAAGTGATTTTTCCCTGTTTACACACAAATATTGCTATGATTACATACATGTTTGTATATTGATAAACAAACAAACACAGCTGCAGGCACACATGGGCACATATTTAAAATATAAGTACTTATTTGCATAAAATAACTAACACTTTTCTGTATGCTCTAAAATACTGCTTCTAAACCTTTTCATCCAAAAGACACGGCCACCTGAGATTCAGCCAGATTTTACTACAAGAATGAATGCTCATTAAACATCAGTGAATGGTGGAGAACCAAACTCAGATATCATGGCTTTGACATGCAGAAAAAGGGTGGACACAATATTTACTGTGCAATCTATGATTTAGAGGATTTCTTGCTCAGCAAAGAATCTTTGAGACACTGAAAAAGAAGTCAGATAGAAGTGTCAAGTGCCTGTCAGGCAGGATATCCTGGTGAGCTGCTAATATCAGCTTTTCTTAATAATTCTTTTGCACCAATGTCCACATGTTTATTATAGTATACATATATTTGAATGAAAATTTTAATGAAAATGGACTACAATGGTTAAAAATACAAAATAGTGGATGTGGACTCATTATGCTTTTATATAAATAATTGATTAGAAACCATCTAAAGTCAGATAATTGCATTTCTGATATGACCATAAAGACCCACCCCATGGGTATTTATGTGTGTTGTTAAAGGGGTTGTTCACCTTCAAACAACTAGTTGTTTTCAGATAGATCATCAGAAATGACGACTTTTTCCAATTACTTTCTATTTTCTATGTGTTACCGTTTTTCTAATATTGAAGTGTAAAGTATCATTTCTCACCTTCTAAAGCAGCTCTGGGAGGGGGGGTCACCGACCCTGTAAACTGCTCTAAATTGATACATTTAGTTGATACATTTCTTATATTTGTCCCTGCTGAGCAGAATCTCTGGCTTTCATTACAGACAGCTGTTAGAATTGATACAATAGTTGCTAATACTCCAGAGATGCTGCTGAGAAATGTATCAACTCAATGTTGCAAAATTGTAACAGTTTAGAATCTGCATCTGAATTACTGAGCTGCCAGACTCAAACACCAGAGAAAATTAATTGAAAAAAGTATTTATTTCTGGGGAACAATCTTAAAACAACTGAACTGAAAAAAAGTGTTTGGAAGATGAACAACCCCTTTAACTCATTTGTAAAATACATGGAATAAAGGTTCATAACTAACCAAAATTAGTATGCTGGGATGGTATGGTCAGATATGTTGTAGAGTGTTAACAAAGTCTTCAAGCCCTGTGTATAAGTTGTAAAATAAAGTCCTGAAACATGACCATTCACACAATCTTCTAACTTGAGCTTGGGTGCACTCTAGCTTCTGGGGGTGAGCCAATGCCATAATGCTATAATCCTTGCTCCTTGTTTATTAATTATATAATGTCTATAATGTAACTTCACTATTTACAGCCTGAGATATGATAAATCAGGACTCCACCCAGCCATGTAACAACAATGCACTAGGCCCCCTAGCAAAAAAATCTTCTAAGTTGCCCGTCACACAGTAGCAAACTGTACCATACAATTGAGGAAGCTGACCCCACGGTCTGGCCCCACTGTTCCCGAAGCCCCCCACAACCGCAGGGTCTATTCCTCTATTGTTACGACACTGACTCCATCAGTACTCTCAAAAAACAGAGCACTAAAAAGTATGAGTAATTCCACTACAAATGGTCATCAGAAAATGGAATAAAGAGAGTAGATTTCATTGGCACAGCAGACCATTGGGCATTTATTGTAACTTGATCTTAAGTTACAAAAAAAATTGAATGGTTTGCTGTTCCAGTTGATCAAATACATCTACTAGTATTTGCACTATTTTTGGATATAAGCTTGACCACTCACTTAATATCCTCGCATGTTATTGCTTGTTTATTCGGTTTTATCATACAAAGAACAAGTACAGTAGTCTCTGATTATATAACATATGATTGGAGTCGTTTGCTGAATTCCCAGGTCATCGGGATTAATGTTTTCCATGAAGCTTCTGCCTCTGTGACAGTCCATTTTGCCATGGAGCTGCACCACATCCTTATATGTAAAACATGCTGTTTGGTGACTTGGCAGAGCATGTACAGAGGATAGCTTGGCTGCACCAGATACAATTTGGAGCAATGCTGTCAGAAATGATTCATCAGTACTCTAGCAGGGGATGTCAAGAAACATTCACTTACTAAAGCCTGAAAAAGAACAAACATCCTGGGAGAACACCCTAGCTATCCTTGAAGGTCATCATGTAAATGCAGGCGTACTGCAAAACAGATTCTTCAAGTCTTACCAAAAAGATGGTACCAACTTGCTTCAAATTTGTAGTGCTTTGCAGAAGAAAAGTATCTAATTGTTTAAAAGGAATCTGAAGTTCAAAGGTCTAAATTTCATTGATTTCTTGTTACAAGATCATTTTCCCAAAATGTAAAACACGTTTTGCATATTATTGAAAGAGTATAAGAGGTGGCTCATGGCCTGCAGCGTAAGACAGAGTTGTAGTTAAATAAAAAGAAGAGTAAAAGTGGAAGTGATACCATATGAGGCGTTGAAGGTAGTAGTAAGTAGAGATGTCACCATTTATAAAGTTAAGTCTTAGACTGAGAAAGAAGACATTGAAACTTTGCACAGAAATATGTTTCGGCCTTTTGCATTTGCAGCTTATCCAACTCAAGAGGAGGAACTTCCATGGCAGGGGTTCTCTTCTGATCTGCTTTCCTTTCATCTCCCACAACAATTACTTTTATCAAAAGCCAAATGTCTACCTATTCTTTTTTCGTTGAGACCAGGAAAATGCCTATATATTGAGAATTTTAATTTAATACATTTTATTGCAAAAATGCCACATAGTCAAGTATTTTAAAATCAATTTTGATAAAGCATTTTGTTTTAAAATTATTGTAGGGAGATAGTGTTGGGTCCCTGTAGCTACCACCCCTCTGTACCATCCCCCTGTTTATTGTCAGCAGTTGACTAGAAACCATCTAAACACCAATCACAAAGCTGGAGGAAGTTGTAAAGCAGACTGGGAGCCTCCAGAAGGTAGTGAAAGCTGGAAAGCCTGGCAGAGCAAGTCAGGACGAGGACAGAGGCCAGGGAGCTGCATGTGGGCACAGAGAGCTAGATGGCTCCACCAGAAGTGATCCACAGCATATGATGTGCCTGAAAAAAACAAAAATCCTGTGAGGACTCTTGACTGGAGAGATTAGATTATTCAAAAGTGCTGGAAGTCAAGCTGCATGCCAATAAGTGCTGGACTCACCCTAAGATACATTGTAGAGCATTTAAAGGTGACTTCAGAGTGAGTACAGTATAAACTTACATGGTGACAGATAACTAGAGATGCTTTTATTTAGGAGATAAAAATAAATATCCATGCAACTCTTTATCGCTAAGTATGGGGGAAGGCAATCACAGAACTACATCCCTCAAGTTGAGCAAATAAATTGGATGCCAGTGGTTCTTAAACAAAAGATAGCTCTTTATTTAAAGAATTGCAGTATGACCTCCTGGAGGGCAGTCATCAATATACATTCAGTACAGTTACTAGTTCTAGCGTTATACTTTATCCATCAGGAGTTAGTATTTTAACAGTTTATTTAGTCAATTTGGAATTTCCAATCTCAAGTATCAGGACCTTCACGTGGAGCCCAGGTGAGCTACAGTAGTCAAGTAAAGCCTGACTGCTAAAACACCTTGATGGAGCTCAGGCTGCTCACTAGCTAACCTGAAGGAAAATACTCCAACACCGAATATGGAAATAGTTTACCCTCCTAATAGTAGACTGGGACCCAATTAGCTGGCCTAAACTTTAGGAGACTAAACTAAATCTTCAGTCCCCTTCAAGCTCTTAAAGTAACAGTGTGTTAAAGGAAAGCTTGGAAATGCAGATGCTGTATTTTTTGGACTGACTTAAAGTACTTTATTTGTGTAAAGTAAGTAGTGAAGCCCTTATTGCCACTTGCTTGGAATGTTTCCTTTATTAACCTCCCATTTAAATTTAGATAAAGGTTTATTAAGTTTGCAAGTACATTAAAGGACATTATGGATAGCAGGGGGTCTTTTTTACCATAGAAAAGATCAACAAACAAGAGAACACCCTTTCATAGTGAGGGCAGTGAGATTATGGAATACCCTGCCAGGCCTGCCCATTAGGTTGAGGTACTCCGCATCAATTACCAGGTACCCAGTGTCTACCTGTATCATCACAGAGTGTCTCAGGTGTATCCAATGCCAAAAGGTGAGTGCCACACAAGGAGTATCCTGCAAAATCAACACAAAAGTCTAATTTACTAATTTGTTAGCACAGCTGTACTGAATTGCAGATAAAGCAAAATTTGCTGGTTGAGACTGAGAAATATAACTAGTAACGACTATATTCAAGTAAAAATGAATACGTTCTTCTAGAACATGCCTGATCTTCAAAACAAACCCAATGGCTTATTAAGTTCTCTCCAGGATAGAATGTGGTTACCAGCTCATTTGAGAAAAAAAATCAAGGACAGAGACTAAATGCAATTTGCTGGACTGCACTGATAGCAAAGTGATTTCAATGTTATATTAATATTAGCATAACACATGCATTGTGGATCATCTCCAATGTGTATTAGAGAAGAGAGTAGATCTAACTTTGGACTGTGACTGATTGCAGACCTGTGTTAACTTTTTTAACTTTTTTTTCTTACCCTTTTTTTATCAGCTGAGAATACAATTTTGAAAAAAACAAACAAAAAACATTTCAAGTATATATTATGTTTAATCTGCAACCCAACGCTCATGTTCAGGTCTATATTATTTATGATAATAAATAGCAGCTTTTTTCTGTATTGCCAGTTCAGTTTACAAAGCGAGGCAACAGAAATTTAGCAGGTGACACATTTAACTTCTACATAGTTTAGAAGGATGGGGAGTTTGTATAAAAACATTGTCATTTTTATAGCAGCTAAATAATAGCCTTATATTTTTTAATTTATAAAATACTGTCCATGAGACTCAAAGCATTGTAACAAAGCACTGGCAATTTAGCTAGGGAAGATTTTTTTTTTCTAGAGCTGAAGGCTTTAATGTTGATGGCTGGAATTGAAACAGATTGTACTGCAGACAGGTGCCTTGTATAGTAAGAGTGACACCATATTTAGAAAGAGTGGCAGCAAACAAGGATAAACCAAAGCAAATTGTATGCTGTATGAAAAAAGACATCTGGATACCCTTTTTTTTTCCTTAGTGAAAAGAAAAGCCTGTTTCTTCCAATACTATACTGTAGTTTTAATCCTGACAGGAACATCACGTCTGTTTCTGCCCTTGTCAACACATCTCACTGTCTACAATCCCTCATCATCTCCAGACAGACAGCAGTGGAAGAGATCATCAATTGCCAATGCAATTTTGCAGATACACTTCATAAATTTTAATTACATTCCTACTGAAAATGAATGGTCAGAAAATATAAAACATCTGCCATCCAGATCATTTACATTTTTCATACAATAAATCACCAACAACATCCAAAAACAATGGATTAAATCATGTGGAGTGTAGTAGGTCAAAAAAGCAGAAAAGAGACCAATAGTGTGATTACTGCTTGGCCCGAAGCCATCGCACAATGTATCAAAATCGAAAAATATAACATAAAGAACCGCTGCCTATTTTCCTCAGTGACCATAAATAAAAAAACGACCAGCTTCATTTAGAGTCTAGTAATTGATCTGTTACTACATCAACACAAAAGTATGAGCGCGTTTTAGTAAAGGCATATCCTGACAATTATGACTTGGAAAAAGCGCTCATTTATCATAAGTTTGGCTTGTTTATCTTTCCTTGAGGTCATCTGTTTCATTTGGAAAAATCAATTTTTATTAGCATTATAGTCATAAATGCACTCATTTAACTCTTTAACAGTTTCCATTGTTAAGATTACATGATGTAATAGACTTTTAACATGGGCTTTGTAAAACTTGTGCATTAAGCATCCCGCTTGCGAGCATCCAGTGCTTTCAGATGCCGTCTCGTATTCAGAGAATAGCGGTCAAGCTAGACACAAGGCTACAGAAGGCGTAAATCATTCTAGCCACCATAAATAAGGAAATGTCACTTCCTAATACAAGAAAAAACTTAAATACACAAATCAATAAACAGTAAATGTATTTCTACAGCAGCAGTCATGACCACCGAGTTTTACTCCTCAGACATTACAGTAAAGAGAATGCAATAAATACTATGCAAGGGCTTGTGCATCTGCGATTAACCTTTTTGCTTCCAAGGGTAATTGCCACCTGTCAGACCAGGAACATTCAGACTTTTGAGAGATATTTCTGTAACCTTTATTCTGCTTGCTGCCACCTAACTTTGTTCTTTAACTGTTTCTCTTGGTCTCCAGCTATATAAATGGCAAGGGTGGGGACCTTTGGAACTTCAATGTCACTGAATTGCAACTCTCATCACTGTTATGTCCTTTACTAAATATGTGCAATTAGACGCTAATATCTAGGGAGCATGGCAATCTTTGTATTTTGCTTAAAGTGAAAGACGGCTATTTTGTTTGAGCTTGTCACATCTTGCTCTGCTAGACAGGAAGCCACCCTGGTGACTACTGTAAAACACAGCAGGGGATTTTTTTTGCAAAAGACACAAAGTATACAGTGCTACAGCAATTAAATGCAAGTACAAATTAAAAACTAAGACATGCTCTTCAAATATATAAACACCCAGACAGGATTTCAAAATGCTAGTCCTCATATTCATGCATGTGTCCATAAGATGGCTATAGTCAAGTGTCAACACATGAAAACTGCATTGAATCTTGATTCTGGCTAATACTTGATCCGGATCCAAGTCTGATACCTCATCCTGGATTCTGTCCTTAATTACCTTAAGCCACACTTATTTGAAAAAGAGATTTAAAGAAGTACCACTTACAATTAGTCTTTTTTGTGTGAAATTATTTTTTTTTTTAATCTGCAACTCTTGGATTTGTCGGGTTGCTCTGACTTAATTACCACAATAATAGGGCAGCAATCGGGAATAACAGAAAGGAACATAAAGTTATTGTATGCGAAATAAATGATGTAGCATTGTTACGGTACTTATTCCCGATCATTTTAACATGGCGTGTGTTGTGGTTACATTGATTAAATCACAATGAAAGTAGTTTCAGATTCAAATTACAAGTCTTGTCATTCCTAGCCATCTGCATAGAGGAATGCAAAAAAAGCTTGCATTCAAAATGTGTGTGTATCATGGTTATGACTCAGATAGGATCAGGTATCAGGACAGAGTAGGGTTGCCAAATGTGGTCTCTGCCAAAACATAGACAGGTCCTATATATATATATATATATATATATATATATATATATATTTATATATATACATGTAAAAGACAAAAATATATACAAGATACAAAGATACAAGAGGCCCTCTGCACTCAACCCATTATCAATATATTTAAGACATTGAGACATTTTGTGCATACAGCTACTAGAAAATGCCATACTCTTTTGAATTACCCAATTTGATTGTAGGACTGGCCAGATATGGGATGACTTTGACGTAGTTGGCCAGCTTAAATATATTGCAATATATGGACAAACAATCCCTGTTTTGTTTAATGGGTAAGGCAAACTCCCAACTCTCCTTATCAGCTGCATGTTCTCACTATGTTCAGCTAGGGAGCTACATTTTATGTAGTTAACATTTTAAGAAAAACTACAATTTGTCCTCCTTCACTAATCTGCTATAATTTTCTCTGCCTTCAATTTATTTATGTGGCTTTCAACCACAGGTAGATCATGCATAACACAGCAGCACCATCTGAAACCCAGCTGTCAGGTACATAACTGGACAGGTGGCAACCCTACAATTAGGATCAGATATCAGAATCAGGTACAGGTATCAGGCTTGGGTATTAGGATTAGGTTTCAGGATCAAGTTCAAGCACTGGTATCAGGATCAAGTATAGGACGAGAATCAGGTTATGATGGCTGTATAAGTTTGAGCCTATTGTTTGATCCTAGCACTTGCTCTAACATGGACACACTATTCATTTTGTGCACATTTGGGAACTTGGTCAGACCAGTTCAAGCCAAGAATGAGAACGAAAGGTGGAGTTCTGCACACCGGGGTGCTTTAAAAGCATAATCTTTATTCATCCATATTTAAAAGACACGCAGCCAGGCCTGGATTTGTGGAGAAGCCACCAAGGCCGTGGCCTAGGATGGCAAGATTTTAGGGGGAGGCATGCTGCATTGGTTCAGAAACACTGGGGATGCGCAGGAGATATGATCGTTTTTACATTTCCTGTGTCCCAATCCCCATTGCTCCAGTCCCAATGATGAAGATTTGAGTGAATAAGAGGGAAGGGATGGGGGGTGACAAACAACAGCTGGCCTACGGGTGCCCACTATGTAAATCACACAGCATGTTGCTTGATGCATTTCGGGCACAGCCACACTCAATCATAAGCATAATACATATATGCTTATGATTAAGGGCATCTGTGTCCAAAACGCCTCAAGTTATCATGCTGCGTGTCTTTTAAATATGGCTGAATAAAGATTTACGTTTTTAAGAACTCCCCCTTTTGTTCTCTAATTGTATGCAGCGTGGGACGCCAAGGGAATCCAGCACCCAGCTGAACACTTTCAAGCTGCCACACTTTCTACCTTGTGATTTGCGTTGAGTCGGTGCGGTTGTATTTATTTGCAGTCTGTTCAGTATGTTTGGAAGCTAATGTCCCATCCCATGATGTTGCAGTATAAAATAATACTTTTGTCAGGATTACTTATTGCTTTTTCAATGCCAAATTATTTTGGTCCCAATTATCTAGTATAGTGATGGGCTAATCTGTGCGAAACGCATAAACATCAATGGGCGTCAAAATAATTTTGACGCAAGCGTCAACTTTTATAAGTGTAACTATTTGGTCCAAATGCATTAAAGTCAATGGGTGTCTGAATAACTTTGACGTGGCAGATTTTTCCCCAGAAAATTGTCGCCTCAGTTTCCCAAATTAACTTGCTTGAGCTGAAACGCGGAAATTCGCAGCAAATTCTTGTCTGTTAATTTGCCGACCACTATCTAGTAGTGCAATCAAGCAGTTCATTTGAACTGGCCTACTAGAAGGAATGGTTAAGGTAAAAGTCCTGAAAAGTTTCTATTTCTTATGAGTCAGCAATGAAATATTAACCATTTTTAATCTGGTCTTTTATTGTATTTATAGCCCTTTCCCCAAGCATTCTGCATTCAGGACAAACTACATTTCACAAACTATCTGCCAAACTATCTGCCAAACTACTGGCATGGGCTACACCACTTCCATTTCTATTTATGTTACATCAATACTGGTTCTAGACTTTTTTTTTGACAAATCAATGTTACTGATTACATCACATATGAGAGAAGTGAAAGGCATATTACATAGCTCTCAATTGTTTTTCATGGGCCAGTCCTGCTTTTGAAAGCTCAACCCTCATCCCACATTTCTCTTTGATCTCCCACACTAAAGGCCAGAAGAAGATACAACGTTTCTCAAACTTAAAGGAACAGTAACGACAAAAAATAAAAGTGTTTTAAAGTAATGAAAATATAATGCAGTGTTGCCCTGCACTGGTTAAACTGCTGTGTTTGCTTAAGAAACACTACTATTCTTTATATAAATAAGCTGATGTGTAGCAATGGGGGCAGCCATTCAAAGGAGAAAAAGCTCCAGTTACACAGCAGATAGAAGATAAGCTCTGTCTGTCTAATGGTGTTATCTGTTAACCTATGCCATATAGCCGTTTTTCAATTTCCGCCATTGCTCCACAGCAGCTTGTTTATATAAACTATAGTAGTGTTTCTGAAGCAAACAGATCAGTTTTACCAGTGCAGGGCAACAGTACATGATATTTTCATTACTTTAAAACACTTACATTTTTTGGTGTTACTGTTCCTTTAAGTAAGTAAAAGGCAGTGTGTCCAGAATACACAGCACCTGCACTTAGATACAGTTGTATTCATATTCAATTTTGAAATCTGACATGGGGCTAGACATATTGTCAATTTCCCAGCTGCCCCAAGTCATGTGACTTGTGCTCTGATAAACTTCATCACTCTTTACTGCTGTACTGCAAGTTAGAGTGATATCACCCCCTCCCTTCCCCCCCCCCCAGCAGCCAAACAAAAGAACAATGGGAAGGTAACCAGATAGCAGCTCCCTAACACAAGATAACAGCTTCCTGGTAGATCTAAGAACAGCACTCAATAGTAAAAACCCATGTCCCACTGAGACACATTCAGTTACATTGAGAAGGAAAAACAGCAGTCTGACAGAAAGCATTTCTCTCCTAAAGTGCACAAGTCACATGACCAGGGGCAGCTGGGAAATTGACAAAAGGTCTAGCCCCATGTCAGATTTCAAAATTGAATATAAAAAAATCTGTTTGCTCTTTTGAGAAATGGATTTCAGTGCAGAATTCTGCTGGAGTAGCAGTATTAACTGATGCGTTTTGAAAAAATGTTTTCCGATGACAGGGAAAAGGTCAATTTCACCTTAATTAGCAAAACTGTAATAACATATACAACATGGCCCTGAAACCCCCAGAAATGTGTTCAAACTTTCCATAATATGCCAAATTTTGTAGAATGGACATGGTGTTTTTTGAGTGTTCACATAGTGGACGTCAAAAAATGTTCACTGCTGTGCACATCTTTTTGTCCATCTATCCATTTTTCAAATGTCGGTAAGTATGATATTATTCATTACAAAACATGTCCAATTTTTAGTTTAAATATTTTTCATTTTAAAAATTAAATATGACATTCAACTATTTTGAAAGTTTTTATTACAAATAAAAAGATGCACAGTATGTTTTATCTTTGCCCCTTAACCCAGTGTATAAGTGACACACAAGGTAAAAGATGCAGTCTAACATAAAGGGTTGCCCAGTGCCTGCACTTGATGTGGTGCACTTTACTTTCAGTTTATCAATGGCTCCTAGTAGTTCTGTGAAGGAATTGTGCATGTTCCTACCAGTTTCCCTAGAATCCCCAATGTTTCATAAGAATCTGAAAAGTAGATGCTTAGATCTTGTCCCCTATATGATGCACATGTTTTAGTAGTGCTAACATGCTTGCAGGTCCTCCTGTTAGATGAGAAGCGATCAATCATTGATTACTTGCCAGTTTCCAGAGCAGAAAGGAAAATAGTGCTATATATATAAAGTGATGAACAACTAGTTGCACTTCATTGTAGGGGTACAATGAGTCAGGGCACAAGGAGCAAATTTGAACGGGACAAGGTCCAAAGTGCAAACAATATGGCGTTTTGCGCGCTTTTTTTCTCTTTGCCCTTGACCTTTTTTGCAAACCTGTTGATCAGGGTTGCAGGTCACAATGGATGGGTCATAATGGCCTGAAATTAATAATGGGTTCCCAGGCAAACAGTGGTACTGGCCTTTTTTTTTTAATAAGTTCATAAATCATTCATTATTCATGTATATTTCTGTTATAAATGAAATCATTATTCCAAACAAAGTCTGATAACTTCCCATGGGAATCAGCTGAAATCTCTGTGGGCATGGTACAGATGTTTAGGAAAATACGAGAGGGGTAATACTTTCAAATTAGCTGGAGGGAGGGAGACACCTACGTGCCTCCCCCAACCCCCCAACTTCATTAATGCAGCTCTGACTAATGCAGTCAGCACTGTATTAATGAAGGAATTCGCAGGTCTCTGCACATGGAAACAGAGAGCAGCAGATTGATGACTTTTTTTGCATTTGGGTTCACAAAAAAGTGAAATAAAAAGTTATATGCAACAATTATGTAATACCCCAATGACTAGTGATGGGTGAATATGTCCAGTTTCACAAAAAAAAAAAATCAAAATTATTTTGACACAACCGACATTTTCTATACGCATAAATATGTTGTCCAAATGCATTAAATGGCATTTTTTTTGTCATGGCAGAAATTTGCCGCAAATTCATACCTGCCGAATTTATTCACACATCACTACCAATGACTCATAGTGGAGAGTAGGGAAGTAGAGGCATGACAGAGCCGGAGGTTGCTTAGGCCCCTCCTTGCAGCACAGAAAAATATCCACCCTCCCTCCCTGATTTAGGAGATCTATTTTTGGATGTGGCTGGTTGGTTGAGTCCTGGACACAAGGAGTCAGTGAGGAGTGGATTTGCAAGGTTAATAGGTGACTGACATGACTGGCACCTCAGGGTAAGTAAGGTCCCTAGTAAGTGATTTTGTTGGGGGGAGGAAGTGGGGTCAAACTAACGTTGCAGCTCACATCGCTAGTTGCGTCTTGCAGTTATAGGGTTATTACGGCTCATGAAAAAAGAATGACAGATATTTGCAAGTGTCAAAGGTTTAAAAATGTTGGTCCTGTCGGTTTCCTGCCGATCTTTACGCAGTCTCTCTGCTGCACATAAAAGTCCCAGAGAAAAAAAAGGAAGCTGACTGTATTCAGCAAAACGCGTTAGGAGAGGGGGAACTTGCACGGACCTACAGGAAACACCACGAGGAAGCGGCTTTATCATCCTCTAGGACTCTGCAGTAGCTGAATAGAAATGTTTTTTGCAATTACCCCATAAGAGAAATGTGAGTGCGATATTTTGTTTTTATAAGAAGTTTTAAGATTAAAATAGTATTACACTATTTGTGGTTTTATCAATCTATGGTAGCTCGTGGAACCAGAAAGCCTAGAGAGTGAGACTGCCAAGAGGACTGCATATATGCGCTACACCACAAGAGTGTTTTTTGAGTAGGCATTTCAGCTGACTGGTGGAGGTGTTCACTAGGGGTTAAAACACACAATAATTGTTGTATCTATTGTATCCTCCCCCCCCCCACACAAGGCTAAAATAAATAGCGATGGGCGAATTTTCATCGTTTCGCTTAGACGAAAAATTTGTGAAACGGCGCTGGCGTCTGTTTTTGACGCCGGCACCCGTTTGATTGACGCCGCCAGCGAATTTATTTTTATATTTTTGTAATTTATATTTTTATAATTTATATTTTCGCCACGAATTTGCGCCTGGCGAATAAATTCGCCCATCACTAAAAATAAAGGAAGGGGATACCCATATTGTAAAAGGAAGGGCAAACACTTCAGTAATAATTACCTGTTGATGCACTGGGCGATAGCCCTTATTGTATAAATATACTACAGTCTATTGGCTTCTAAATTTCCATTGCCTTAGGCGATGATCTCTACATACGAAATTCCTTTCCTTTTCTCTGGGAATTACGGCTCATGATTGTTAAAGTGTTAATCATTTGTTATACGAAAATTCATGTTATATTGTGTTATTTACGATATTCTACTGATTACTTATGGTACGTTTTAGATGAAAACTGTACTCCTGGGCAGGTCTCAACGATGCCTCTGTCATGTGGATATTTCCTAAAGAAGGAGGTACAAAATGTCTTATATTATACAAGTTTCTGTGAGTCATGAAAGACAAGTGACAGCTCTAAGCAGTGATTATAACTGATAACATCATAAAACACCATTTACTATGGGTTCTTTATTGCTATTCATGGCTTTTAAATATTATAAACATAAGCATTATAGTTGATTACAAATATTACATCAAACTACTTGTCTTCACAGTGTTTATTGCTGTTGGTAAATTAAGGATCAACCTACAACTACAGTTCCTCTATTTATTATAAAAAAGACCTTAGATATCAAAAAGTTGATATCATAGCCCTCACTTAAAGTGATATATATATTTTATATTTTTTTCCTAATGTAGTGGTAAACATCAGTAATGGAAGCTGTATAAACTCAATGCCTGCGCTTTAATACTGTAAGCTTATTTTCTTACCTTGTACTCTACATATATTACATAGTATTTACCTTTAGAACAATACCAAGCAACTATTTCCTATGCCATGAAACCCCTGCTGATACCCCGGGTTGTATTTTCAGAAGACTTAAATAGTTGGCAAAATTGTGTGCCAAAATATTTTAAAAAACAGTTGTTCATTTTAACTGAATTACTTTTTTCTCAGTTAAAACACTTTATTAACACTTTATTAAGACAATACCTTGTACTTGGGGTCAAATTTATCAAAGGTTGAGGTGAATTTTGAATGAAAAAAATTCGAATTTTGAGCTATTTTTTGTGTATTTCGACTAGAAAATTTGAATATCAACATTTATCATGTACTGTCTCTTTAAAAATTTAACGTGGACCATTCGCCATCTAAAACCTGCCGAATTGCTGTTTTAGCCTATGGGGGACCTCCTAGAACTTATTTGTCAATTGGTGTCAACCAATCAACGTTTTTTTTGGGGAAAAACTTTGAATGTGCTATTCCATTTTCTGTTTGCCCTTGAAGTCAGTAGACATTGTTCTAGGTAAAATTTAATTTTTATTTTCAATTTGAATTTGTCTTTTTTTCAACATTTTTTTGAGAGTTGGTCGCCCCATTTAAAATGGTGAGTATAATACACTGTATTCTTCATGTTTTTATTCTGATCACATTTTTGTACTCAAGTTTTTTTCATAAAAAAGTACACATTCACATTTTAAAAAAATGTATTCATCTAACTAATTAATAGAATAAAAGTTTATTCTAAAATTCACAAATTCAAATTCTGATAAATAAGCCTTTAAGTATTACTTTCTATAGTTTACATGAAAGCCAAAGTATTACTATTTCAACTTTGATTTGAATAGTATACTATAATAGTATACTCTTTTATTAAATATAACTCCAGAAATGTATCCCTATAGTAATTCTTTTTTAAGAATAATTATATGAAGATTTTTGCTGTATGTACAAAAGAATGAATATCTGTCGAATCCTTGGGTTTTTTTTTAATTCCCATTGCAACATTAGACCAGCTATTAAATAACCGTTGAAACATATGGATAAAAGAAATGTTTTCCTCAGGTGTTGGATATTATATATTTACTTATTAACTTTAATATATCTTATAAAAAAATTGAGTGCTCTTTTAATTTCTACTTTCACTGTACTATGCAAATGAGATATTTTCTTCTTTCATTTTCCCTCTTAGTCAGTATGATTGATTTTGTCTTTTCATCCTTGTATTTGTATTGATATGGTGATCTTCCCACACTGATCTTGATGAATGTTAGCTCTTGTACATCATTAAATAACAAATTGCAAGTGTGAATTCTGAGAATGTTTCCGTGTATTAATTTAAAAGTTACACATGCAAGTATATATTTAATAAATTCAAGTCTAAAGCATACTTTGGTTATTGGTAAACACCTGGTTTAAAATCTATCTATAGCTCATAATATTATTTTGTTGCATATAGAATTTATTTAAGTGGGTGATCCTTTTCACTAGTTATTAATGAGAATATAAATATAAAACATTTATTCATCAGGCTCTTTTTTTATGTTTGAATTTTTAATAGTACATATTTTCCATTACATTTATAAATTATTTTAAGATATTTGTTATCAACAATTATTTGTTGGGTAATGCATGTGCCTTGTATTTTAAATGTTAAATTTACCCACCATTTGTATGTTTCTGTGCAAACCCCCTATGAAAAATTAAATACAAAAAATAATGCAAAACGTGCGTTAGCAGGTGTTGATTCCACTAGTAGCAACCAATAACGTTTTTGATATCAGTTTCTAACGTGTAGTAAACTGCTCAAAACTAGATGATAACTGGTTGCTTTTTATTGAAGAAAGCAAATAACATTAGAGAGGTGCTGGAAGGCTGCGGAAATACAAAGCATGCAGGTAGACAAGAGGAAGAAAGCAATGAAGGTCAATAAACAATGATACAATGAAGGGGTTTATGAATAAAGAGGTAGAGAAAATAAACATATGATTCAAAGAAAAAAGAGGTAGTAGTGTGGAATAAACCTAGAGGGGTCATTTACCATCACCCTGGACATAATAGAGTAATAAGAGGTGCAAAATTACACCCCTTAGCACTCATTCAAGAAGCAGCTCCATTGGAGGTCAAGCTGCATTCTGCACATGATTAAAAATGCATCAGGTTGGTGCAGAGCCCTGCTGTGGTGGAAGCAAGTCCTTATCGACTGCCAGAGGCCAGGCAATATGTAGAAGGCTCCTTTTTGGACTTTGTTGGTCCTAACAACAATGTTTTACTTTATTGCTTTTTGAGGGTTATTGCCCAGTACTACATAGCAGTTTATTGATTAAAACTATAGAAGTGTTTTGAAGCAAACACTATTCCTCTAAAATCCTCTGGAATAAAGAGGAGTTCATGTTGGATACAGTAACCATGTGGCACAGGCTTTTGTAACTGTAAACCAACTTAATAGCATCACCTTTACTCCATTGTGCTTGTTGATTGATATAAGGTCCTTATCATGATAAGATGGGGTTGGTTCTTGCTATTATTGCAGTAAGCAAAATTGTACTTGTTATTTCACTGTTAGCTTCTTTGTACTGACTTGTTTTTTGGTAAATCTGCTCTGTGCTAGTGATAATATTTATTGGATTTTAGGACTTTAAAACTATATGATTATTAGTTATATCCTGATATGTAAAGCCATTGATCTGAAAGGAAGTGTACTTTTTTTTATCAAATGATGTTGAGTAGTAGGAAGAATAATAAGTGGTGGGAAGGAAGAGGATTTAACTGATGCTTTTTGCCACTTTCCACTTTCCACTTACTTATGTTATACTTATGTTGTATGTTGTATCATGTGTCCAGTTAAAGTTACTTATGTTGTATCATGTGTCCAGTGAAAGTTAAACACCTGGGCACACAACTTAAGAAAAGTATTTCAGATAAAAGTTTCAAAAGATCAAGTTTTAGAGGTTAATTCTAAATTTGACAGGCTCATTGAAAATGATGGCTAAAGTGGAATTTCAGTGTGTTCAAGTTGTTTTTTACTTCAATTCAATCGCAATCAAGTTTTTTTTTTTAGCTTTTTACTAAATTAACACACATTTGAGATTTAATTTTTTTTCCAAATTAGAAAAACGCTTAAAAATTAAAAAAATTGATCTTTTATAAGTCACCTCCCATTGTCATAAGCTATTTATGCCTTGTGACATGGCAATACATTAAAGGTGACCATACATAGCCCAACCTGAATGGTATACAACTAGTCAGACCTGATATAAGATGTATGACCACTTTTCTGTTGTTCCATTCATTCTGCAAATTGCCCAGTTGCCCACCCTTTTCAGACAGCAGAAAATGAAGATGAGCTGCAGCTGTTTTCAAAAGGAATTGTTCAGTGTAAAAATAAAAACTGGGTATAGTTAGTTAGCCAAACATATAATATATAAAGGCTGGAGTGACTGGATGTCTAACATAATAGTCAGAACAATACTTCCTGCTTTGCAGCTCTCTTGCTTTGCACCGATTGGTTACCAGGCAGTAACCAATCAGTCACTTGAAGGGGGGCCACATGGGTCATAACTGTTGCTTTTGAATCTGATCTGCATGCTTAGGAGCAATTGCAAATTTACTGAACAGTTATGTCCCATGTGGCCCCCCTTATAGTCACTGACTAGCTGAAAAGCAGGAATTAATGTTCTGTTTTGTTATGTTAGACATCCAGTCACCCCAGACTTTAGACAATACATTTTTGGCTAACTAACTATATTTACTCTGAACTGTTGGACAGCACTGATGCAGAGTATCTCAATTGGCAGCAACAAAACATCACCATCTAGTGGTCAGAATGGATGATGCTATTGCATTTCAATAAAAGATGTACATTTCAGCTGATAAAATAAATATGTTTTCTCCATCTCGTGTATAAATGCAAATGGGCATAGAAGGAATTTTCTATACACAATAAACCATGTTCTTGTGATTTATTGCCTGTTTAAGGGAAATACATGAAATATATAACCTTCTTATAAATGGGATCCATTATTCCTAAATTGATTCCTTCTGCTGTATAACTGTTGTTTATGAATAAAAATAGTAACACAGAATTGAATTGCAGAAATATCACTTTGGACATTACATTTGCAGATCTCATTATGTATTATTCCCTCTATCGGAAATAAAGTATATTATCAAATGTAATGCTGAAGTCCCGATTAGCAGTGCAGATTTTGAAATATTGATAGTTACATGAATGGGTTGCATTATTGTGCGCATGTGTTGGCAGCATTTTGCTTGCACATAAAGCATTAATGTTACTACAGCATAAGTCTGGGTGCGTTAACGGCAGAGATATCAGTCAGTCTTAACAAGTGGTGTTCTCCTACCGCTGATAACAAATGGAGCACTGTTTTATTCCTGGCTAGGTGCAATTTATTAGTGTGTTTACTCTTGGTTCACGCAGAGTTTATATGCCGGTTTGGAGTACAGTCTCTTATTTCACTGTTCCAGGATTTAAGATTGAGAAAGTTAAAACTACTCATACTGCAATATAAAATTATAAGGTTCTTTTTTCAAAAGTGAACACAGATGTAACTAAAGTATCAATCAGATTAGCCACAGAGGACACACTAAATATGAATCCGAGATTATTACTGCACTGCTGTCATGACTCATGTAAGGAGCAGCTGTAGGGCTATCAGTCAAGTTAACAAGCTGTGCATAACTGCAATGTCTCACTGCACTAACAGTCCTGCATGCACCACAATCACTCATGGTAAACAAGAAAGAATTTGTTTGAAAAGGAGTTAATATAGTGTAATGCATCTCATGCATTGTGTAAGTATATACTGCCATTTGGAATGGGACACATTAATAATTCCACACTTTGCATTTAACGTGAGATTTTTTTCCCCCACAGAAGTGTAAATCTACTTAACGGCATTTCATTCCGAACCTGTTCAGAAACCTGAAGTTTGCTGCACAGAAGGAAGTCGTTCTTTCAGATTCCAACTGGTTTTCTGTATCATCCAAAAAAATGATATGTAACATATTAAAAGAATCTGCTGTCTGCCTTTCAAAGGCCTTTAATTCATAAACCAGCTTTATTCCAACTGTGCATCACAACACAGAAATATACAATACGCAGATTTCATGTGTGTAATGTCATTTTCACTAGTTTTGTTATTCCCGTTTGGAATAATAAAGGAGAAGTGGGTAGTTATTTTTATATATTTTGCACAGCTGACATGATGTCTTTGTCATTGGAGACTTGATAGAATACATTAAAAATTCAAACTATAAAGGAGACTTTAAAAATAAATGTCTTCCTCATACAAGAGGCATGTTCATATTGAAGCCTCCTGACAGCACTTGTACAAAAAGGTAAAAGATTTGAGAAGCACTACTGGTATAATTAGGTCACTGAGCAGCCAAATAATGCTAATGAATAGAGTCCACTGCACTTTAATGCTTACCAGTTTAGGTCTCCAGATCCTTTACTTCTCAAAAGACAATGCAAGTAGGTTAGTTTTTGTCAGAAACCTGGGAAAAGGTATGGGTATCGGAATGGATATTGTTTTTTGATACATATTGTCATTTTCTTGACAAGAAAGTCCTTATTTTATAAGCAGCAAGCTTGGTAAACAAATAGTGATGTCAAACAAGGAACAACAGTCCTGCAACTCTTCTTAGCCTACATATTCAATCAAATGGAGAAAATCAATGCAGGTGATTTCTGTGAAAAATTCTCTATCTTTGTGTTCCATTAAACCAGACATAAAGCTTTAGTTTGTGGAATTGGCACTTTCCAATGATTACAAAAGGGTATGTAGCAATTAGTAGCTTGTCACTAGAACTTTTAAATCAGTGAAAAGTAATAAGGACACACCGATTAGTGCACTCGATGTAAGGTGAAGAAGACAACCTAATTCACTCCTATATGAAGGCTTAAAGTAAACATAAATATACGTATTCACTCTGTAAAGATTAGTGATGGGCGAATTTATTCACCAGGCTCGATTTTGCTGTGAATTCGCCGGTGAATGCATTTGCGAACCCGCCGTGAAAATTCGCCGGCGTAGTAAAAAAAAAAAAAAAAGGACGCCAGCGACATTTCGAGAATTTTTCGTCAATTTCCCTGGAAATCCACACATTTTTCGGCGAAGCAATACGCCCCAAATTCGCCCATCACTAGTAAAGATTCATATACAAAGACAAGACAGAAGAACATTGTTGAAGATAACCATGTTAGGTTTGAAATATTTTATTTGGTTTTCACAATAAACCATAAAAATCAATATGATAAATAGTATGCAGAATAAGAAGATTAGTATAATGACATATTATACAGAATGTATAACTTACAATGGAGTAATATGTAAAATAAAATAACTCCAAGAACTAACTATCACTAACTAAGCCAGTGGACGCATAGACATTCTTAAAAGAAAAAGAAGAAAGAAAAAGCCCATTTTCTTGGGAATAAAGATAACCATGTAATATATGATTTATTACTTTGAGACCAATGGTAAACACAGAAGTGTTTTAAAAAGCTGTTTTGTTGTCAGATACAATGTTTGGAACATAAGAATTTTCAAGTAAAGTGCATTTATTTGTAGAAACGTGGATTTTTGGATGATGATGATGATGATGAAAAGCAGTGGTTGTTTGCTTCATGCTCACCTAGTAAAGAAGAGACACTTGAGAGTTTATAATTTTGTGTTCAAGAAATTTTCTGTGGACACTGATTCTTTACTTTTTCCATGTTTGCGCTTGGCTATAGTAGAAATTAGGGTATAGCAATGTACCCCAATGTACTAGTTTTTATTTGGTTGCTTGTGCAAAGAATACCTTTTGTGCACCAAATCATCTTTATATGTGTGCGGAGAGCTGAGTAAAAAAGTACACAATTGTGCTTTTTTCACACAACCTCTAAGGGGGAGATTTATGAACGTTCAAATTTGAATTTTTCAACAAACACAAATATTCAAATTATGCTTTAAAAACTGTGTATCATAATATTTATCAAGCATAAAAAATCATAATGCTCGATTGTAAAACTTTGCCATCTAAAAGCTGCTGAGTTCATGTAGAAGTCAATGGGAGCCGTCTTTGGCAATTTTAATTTGTTATTTCAATGTGAGTTTGTCACATTTTTCAACCCATTGAAAATGACACAGAGTATAGTTTTGAGCTATTCAATTTTTTTTCACAATTTGTAATTGTTTTTTTTAATTCAGCTTTTTTTAATCAATAAGCAAGCATTATTTTTTTTTTTTTAATTAGAATTTATTCAAAGTAGATAACTAATTAGTACACACTATAATTTGTTGAGTGTGCTGGAGATTATTTTATTTTTAACATGCAGTATTACTTACAGTACATTGCACAGTAGAGCTGCTGGGGGATATGCCTTAGCTCTTTCAAGGCTGGCCACCTACTTTGGTGAATGTTTCCATGGTACAAAAATGTAAGGCTATATGCAGTTCTATCTAGTAGAGTTGCAGTGGTCCATTCGGAGTAATTTAGCTAAATCTAAAGAGATAAGAAAATTAGAAGAATATTTAATATACTGGTTATGGATGTCAATGTATGCAGAGAGATGACCTCCTGAACAGATTATTATAAGGGATGAGCACATTTTATGGCTGATACAGAATTTTGGCAAAACTCGTGTTTTCGAAAGATTTTGATAGATTTGCGCTAGAATTTCACCATGTGAGCAAAAAAGTGAGAAAAAAACTCTTGTTTAGTCCAATGCATTTGGAGTGACAAAATACACCCATTGACCTCAATGTGTTTGAAGTTAGAGAAAATGCATGTAAAAATGGCCATTGACACCAATGCATGGGGGGGGAGAGATAAAACATGGCAAAACATTGACTCACAATGTATTTGTCAAAATGGTGTTATTTTGTGCATTTTTTGCGGCTTTGCTAAGCAAATGGGACAGTTTCTATTAGAGGTCTTGGCTATGTCCATGGAATAGTTTGACCTTTGTAGTAATATGTATTTGCCTCTGCAGGTCTAATTGCATGATCAACATCATTATACTGTTCATAAGAACACATTAGGCGTTCTCTGGAAACAGACTCTTTTCTTGATATTGCCTTTTGATATAAAGAATGAGAGAAGTTGAGATACTGAAGTTGGAGAGGGAGCAATGATCATTAGAGATGGCGCGAACTGTTCGCCGGCGAACTTGTTCGCGCGAACATCGGGTGTTCGCGCTCGCCGGAAGTTCGCGAACGTCGCGCGACGTTCGCCATTTTGGGTTCGCCATTGTTGGCGCTTTTTTTTGCCCTCTCACCCCAGACCAGCAGGTACATGGCAGCCAATCAGGAAGCTCTCCCCTGGACCACTCCCCTTCCCTATAAAAACCGAAGCCCTGCAGCGTTTTTTTCACTCTGCCTGTGTGTGCTGAAGAGATAGTGTAGGGAGAGAGCTGCTGCCTGTTAGTGATTTCAGGGACAGTTGAAAGTTTGCTGGCTAGTAATCGTTTTGATACTGCTCTGTTATTGGAGGGACAGAAGTCTGCAGGGGTTTGAGGGACATTTAAGCTTAGGTAGCTTTGCTGGCTAGTAATCTACCTTCTACTGCAGTGCTCTGTATGTAGCTGCAGTGGGCAGCTGTCCTGCTTCTGATCTCATCTGCTGACTGCTGCAATAACAGTAGTCCTTGTAAGGACTGCTTTTATTTATTTTTTTGTTCCAATACAGAGCAGTATCAAGCAGATTACTAGCCAGCAAACTTACTATCATCTGTCCCTGAAATCACTAACAGCTCTCCCCCTACACTATCTCTTCCAAGCACACACAGGCAGATTTTTCAGATACATTTTTGCCCTTGATCCCCCTCTGGCATGCCACTGTCCAGGTCGTTGCACCCTTTAAACAACTTTAAAATCATTTTTCTGGCCAGAAATGTCTTTTTTAGATGTTAAAGTTCGCCTTCCCATTGAAGTCTATGGGGTTCGCGAACCGTTCGCGAACCGCTCGCATTTTTGCGCAAGTTTGCGAATATGTTCGCGAACTTTTTTTCCGACGTTCGCTACATCCCTAATGATCATAATGTCAAACACTGAATATTATCAGGTGCAGAATAATGATAACCTCCCTACTCCATGTTTATAAAAATGATAGTATGAGATAAAATAGTCAATTTGCATTAATTCATTAATAAATACAGAAAGAGAAGGCTTTTGAGAATAATCACAGCAACTAAAGTTCACCAGTGCTGTTGAGTTTTAGTTATGAAATCACCCGTGAAAGCATTAATTACAGAGAAACGTGAGCAGTTATTGTACAGAGAAATACAACAAACACTGGAGTGAATAACATGCTCTACAAGTTGCCAAAATGCTGTGACATTGAGAGCAATCTCTAATTTGTGGGCAGGCCACAAAGGCCCAGGCCGAGGGCGACAAACATTAGGGGGTGGTGGGAATCTGAAACAACAGTTTAAATCTCCCACTCACCCAGTCCCCAAAGGAAGCTATGACTCTGGGCCAGAACCATTGTTTGCAAGCAAGGAGGGGGTCAGATCGTGTGCGAGCAGGTGGCGGCCTAGGGGCACATAACTTTAAATTGATTGAAAAGATTGAGAGAGATCTCGTGGAGAGCAAGTTCCAAAGTATAACTTCCCTGTTATGAAAGCTATGAAGGTATCTCCTACTGCGTGATTGGGTTGCTGCTTTGACCACAGCTACCAAAGACTGTGATAGAAATTAGAATACTACTGCAGAACTATTGGATATCTAGATAATCTTTCCCGGTTAGCCAAAAAGTTATACGTGGGAAATAGGATTGTGCTTTATTTACCAACCTAAAAAAGGATTGGAAGGACTAGATAGGTGCTCTTCTGGCACAACTGCTGTTTTTTTATAGGTTGTGGCCTTTAATGTCTTTTTTTCCCTTTAGAAACTTTTATGAACCAAAAGCAACAATTTTTTCAGTCATATATCTTTGAACTCATATATTCATATATAGTGACGCGCTGCTCTCACATACTTCTTTAGGGCTGAAGGTGCAATAGATGTACTGACGTGCCAGTACAGTAATCTAAATAATTATGCAAGAGCAACACATCACTACGTGCCAGTGCGTGTCTATTGCTAACACCTTCAGCACACAGGCAGCAGTATAGACCAAGTAGCAGATCATTTCACTAATGTGCCCAAATATTACTGCTACGGCTATGCAATTCCTTGTTTAAATGAGTTAAATGATGTTAATGGTTCAAAGAATGTCAGGCTGAATGGTCGGCCCCCACACATTTTCACCTCACCAAATCTGACCCTCGTTGCAAAAAGTTTGGACACCCCTGGAATAGGGCTTGTGCTGAACATATTTTTTATCTGTTATTTTAATTAGGAAATATCTATGTTTTTTGTTGTCTTGCTATAAGCAGGGCAAACTTTGAAAATAAAAATAAACTCTATTTATCTAGAAAGTGTAAGGGCTTACCCTGATGGTCTAGCGGTGACATGGGCCTGGCAGGGATGCCCACCACAGGGACACCCGCAGCCCTAGTCCCAGGGCCGCCATTAGAAATCACGGGGCCCTGTACAACAACATTTTTGGGGCCCCCTGGGCCTGCCAACCCCGGACCCCAACCCCCACCCCAGATCCCACACACTCCACACCACAGTTAAAAGACCACACAGACATCAGCGCTAAAAACAGTAACCCCCCATACATACAAGTTATAAAAAGCCACTGATGGCCAGTTAAAAAAAAAACTGTGGAGCCAGGGCCCCCCAATAAGTTAAAAAAAAAAACATTGGTGCCAGGGCTCCCCATAAAAGGTTTCTTTTAAAAAAAAATTGGTGCCAGGGCCCCCCCATACAAGTTAAAAAAATTGGGGCCCCAGAGAATATTTTTTTAAAAAAACATTGGTGTCAGGGGCCTATAGATTATTAAAATAATACATTGGTGGCCAAGGGTTTAAAAAAATAAAAAAACACATATTGGTGTTCAGTAGAACTGAAGTTGTGGCTTCAGGACTTCAACTTCGGCTGCTTTCGTGACTTCGGGTCTTTTCACAGCCTGCTTGACTATTCTGAACTCCAATCGAATCCTGACCCTTGCCTGCCCGACTATTCTGATTCTACTGGTATTGACCCTTGCCTGCCTGATGATTCTTTGAACTGATCTGGCCTGTCTGACCTTTCTTGAACTCTGCCCGCACCAACCCTGGCCAGCCTGACTACGCTTTTGTGTATTCCTAGAACTGTACCTTCCATCCAAAACCTTGCTAACAACCATGCCCCTTTGCCAGTCCAGAACTCTTGCTTGGCTTCTCTCTTATTAAGACCTGGTGGCATCCGATTAGCGGAGGGCTCCTCCCAAAGTGAAAGGCGGCTGCTACAGGCAGAATCAGAGCCGAGACCAGGAAGCCTAGCACCTGTTCTGGATTCAGGGAGCCGATCGTGACAAAAAGTTAACAGGCTGTGGCTGGGGGAAATAAACATATTTACTTATACAGTCATGTGAAAAAGTTTGGGAACCCCTCTCAGCCTGCATAATAATTTACTCCACTTCCAACAAAAAAGACAACAGTGGCATGTCTTTTATTTCCCTGGAACATCTGAGTAATGGGGTGTTTTCTGAACAAAGATTTTTAGTGAAGCAGTATTCAGTTGTATGAAATTAAATCAAATGTGAAACACTGGCTGTTCAAAAATTTGGGTATACTTGTAACTTTGCTAATTTGAATGCATGTAACTGCTCAATACTGATTACTGGCAACACCAAATTGGTTGGATTAGCTTGTTAAGCCTTGAACTTCATAGGCAGGTGTGTCCAATCATGAGAAAAGGTATTTAAGGTGGCCAATTGCAAGTTGTGCTTCTGTTTGACTCTCCTCTGAAGAGTGACAGCATGGGATCCTCAAAGCAACTCTCAAAAGATCTGAAAACAAAGATTGTTCAGTATCATGGTTTAGGGGAAGGCTACAAAAAGCTATCTCAGAGGTTTAAACTGTCAGTTTCAACTGTAAGGAATGGAATCAGGCACAGTTGCTGTAAAATCCAGGTCTGGCAGGCCAAGAAAAATACAGGAGCGGCATATGCAGAGGATTGGGAGAATGGTTACAGACAACCCAAAGATCACCTCCAATGACCTGCAAGAACACCTTGCTGCAGATGGTGTATCTGTACATCGTTCTACAATTCAGTACAATTTGCACAAAGAACATCTGTATGGCAGGGTGATGCGAAAGAAGTCCTTTCTGCTCTCACGCCACAAACAGAGTCGCTTGTTGTATGCAAAAGCTCATTTAGACAATTCACAGTCATTTTGGAACAAATTGCTTTGGACTGATGAGTTATTTGGTCATGAGAAAAAGCGTTTTGCATGGCGGAAGAAGAACACTGCATTCCAAGAAAAACACCAGCTTCCTACTGTCAATTTGGTAAATGTTCCACCATGCTGTGGGGCTGTGTGGCTAGTTCAGGGACTGGGGCTCTTGCTAAAGTCAAGGATCAGATGAATTCAACCCAATATCAACAAATTCTTCAGGATAATGTTCAAGCATCAGTCACAAAGTTGAAGTTACGCAGGGGTTGAATATTCCAACAAGACAATGACCCTAAACACACTTCCGAATCTACAAAGCCATTTATGCAGAGGGAGAAGTACAACATTCTGGAATGGCCGTCACAGGCCCCCGACTTGAATATCATCGAACATCTATGGGATGATTTGACGCAGTCTGTCCATGCTCGGCAGCCATCAAATTTAAATAAACTGGAGAGATTTTGTATGGACGAATGGTCAAAAATACCGCCATCCAGAATCCAGGCTCATCAAAGGCTATAGGAGGCGTCTAGAGGCTGTTACATTTGCAAAAGGAGGCTCAACTAAGTACTGATGTAATATCTCTGTTGGGGTGCCCAAATTTATGCACCTGTCTAATTTTGTTAAGATGCATATTGCATATTTTCTGTTAATGAAATAAACTTAATGTCACTGCTGAAATACTACTGTTTCCATTAGACATGTTATATATTAAAAGGAAGTTGCTTGGCACTTGACAATTTTCAGAGAGATCTTTCTGTAATTTGTATCTTCCTAATAGTAATATTATATATATATATATATATATATATATATATATATATATATATATATATATATATATATATATATATATATATATTTACAAAAAGATGCTTGTGGTTTCCGCACTCCACTGAATAAAGCAATATACCCAGGTGCTACTCAAATGAAAATTATCGATAAATTGTCCAGAGGAGAATGAGTGCACACTGGGAACTTTTGATTAAATCATTTTAAAACCATAATTTTATTTAAGTTAATTAAAAACAGGCCGACGTTTCGGTCCACGTCTTGAAAAAGGTCCTAGATGTGGACCGAAACGTCGGTCTGTTTTTAATTAACTTAAATAAAATTATGGTTTTAAAATGATTTAATCAAAAGTTCCCAGTCTGCACTCATTCTCCTCTGGACAATTTATATATATATTTATATATATATAGTAATAAAAATCATATTGCATCCCATAACAGTTGTGCTATATCCAGAATGATTGTTTTTAATCTTGTTATTTGGATAGTGTAACGTTATTAAAAAAAAACCTCCAGACTGCTAGCAATAGCTTGAATGCATCACTATTTGACAACAAGAGTATTTTTTATTTTAATAATTTGCCATTCTTTACTGATTGTTCTCTTTCTATCAAGGCTTGTCAGGTTCTGAAGCTTTCACGTTATGTCTTTCAACTTCTTTTTCCTGACCTCAGCCAAAAAGTGAAACATATTTTTCTCATTTGCATTCACTTCTTCAATAATAGCCTGGGTTGCCACTAATCAAACACAGTCTAGGAGGTCTATCTGTCTGTCTGTTCTGTCTCCATATCAAATGGAAAAGACAAATTCAATGCCACTGAAGTAAAATAACAGTTTTTTCCCCCTTGCAGCACCAATATATCTGTTTAGAGATGCATTGCTCCTCTTCATGAGGCATAATTCAAACTATGTATCAAAAAGAAAATCAATAGTTCCTTCCTTAACAAATAATAGCCCATTCAACTAATTTCCCCATTTGTTTGTCTGTGATAAAAATAGGATATATACTGTAATTTACAAAATTAATTTTAATTTTCAACTGGACAATTACATTTCCAGTAGTTGCAATGGATCACTGATTACACCACTTTAGAAAGAAATGGTAAGAATTAAGCAGATGGATCCTATGGAATTTTACTTTATTTTACAAAAACAGTTTAACCTTGTGATCGATTGTGACCTTGTGATTGAATGGCAGGTATAGTGGGTAGTGTGCCATGTGAGCATTGGGATGTCCATTTCACCTATGATATACAAGACTAATTGACTTGAGATTCAACATACACTTGCACTGTCAAATAGTTATTCAGCTAGCAGGCAACTCTATGGTTCCAAGATGTAAACAATATATATTTCAGTCCCTCACAAACAAAAAACACACTGTTTCCCCTCTTGTTTAGCCTTACTTGTTGCTGAATTTTGTTATGTTATATGTTAACTAGGTCAAAGGTTTGGATTGTGTTGTGTGATCTGCCACTTAAGGGGGAAGTGTATCCCCTTTTTCAACTGTAATTCAATGAATAGGTCTTGTGATGAAAATACTTTTACGCTATTGTTGTCCCTGAAGTTCTTTCTTGACATTGTGATCTGGTCTGGATAAACTGAAGTCGCGGTTTTTGTCCAATATTCTGAAAAGTCAAGTTTCGACAGCGAAAATTCTATAAAATCGATTTTGTCGTGATGGTTTGTCGCTCTGATTTTTTTGAGAAACGATGTGATGAATTCAATTTGTGGAAGGGAGTTAGGTCGAATTTGTTTTCAGAAAAAAATTAGATCAATTCAAGTAAATAATTTCTATTATTTTAAGACAGGGTTAAAAAATATTTTTTGTAATAAAAATATGAACTAATTTGTCTTTTCTTTGTGCAGCTAAATGCTGCTTTTGACTGCAAATTAATTTGCAAAAAAACGTAAAAGTTTCCCCTTGGGCAAGGCAGTGCCTGCATTAGACAGCACTCCATCCAAGAGGGGAAAGTGGGGGAGGCATGTAGGTGGTCCCCCATCCACCCTCTAACTGTCATTCTGAGAACAAGGAGCATTAGGAAGAATTTTCTAATATGGTGCTCAGTGTAGAGATCAGCATTGCCTGGGTTGCAAGTGCTTGGTTAGGGGCACACTCTTGCACTTACACCCACAGGATTATTATTAGCCATTGAAGAGCATCTATTTGTTTATATTTCAGTCCTTTACATGCTATTTATAAAGGAAAGCTTTGTATTTAGCCCATACCTGACGTTGGGCTATCCCCTCTGAAGGAAGTTTAGGAAGTTGGATTTTGCTAAATATTTAAAGATTAGGAGAAGGTATGGTGCAATGATATACAATGTCCATTATGTAAAACAATCTGGTAAGAAGTTTGATACAAATGTTTCAAATAGATATGAGTTGAAGGAGAAGAAAGGAACAATAATAAATTTTACTTTTTAAGTGCTAAAATAAAGATGTGATTTGGATTCTGTCAGCTTATCCTGTCCAGTTAGTTTCTACTTTGAATTATAAATTGCATATTAAAGTCTGTATATAGTATGTCTATATTTTAGTGTGCAAGCAGGTGTTACAATTAGAGGCTGTTTTTATCAATCTGTTGTGAGAAGCAGTTTTTTATTCTGGAGCACCTGCCTATTTCATTAAAAACAATAATTGTGAATAATTGTGATTTTTTTTTCATGGAAGAAAAGGTCCCTCACAAATAAAAATCACGCTGTTCTCAACTTCTTTATCTCAACTTAATGTCAACTTTTTTTTAACAAATGCGTAAAAAATTTCAAATCTTCAGCTATACTTCCTATTGACTCGCATAGAAACTTGTCAGTTTTTACATGGTTAGTTTTCCTATGTGAATGTCAAACTCAAATATATTTGGGTCAAATTTTTGCACCACATTTTATTTTCCAAATGCTATCTTGAATTAACCCAAATTAAGTCGAGTTAAATTAGTGTTCTGTAACTTCCTAACTAGTAAATTCTGATGCTGAGAATATGATGGTGATTGGATTGATACCATATCACAGACATGCAAATAATTCCATCATCATACTCACATCTGTACTGCTGTAGGCTTTGAGATCACTTGCCCTCTGCTAACAATAAACTGGAACCCAACACAGCTAATAAAGCTCAATTTATTGCTTATGCATAAATTCCGTAATCCACCTATAGTAGAACCTTGTATCAAATCAACAGTACTTTTTAGCTAGGAGAGTGCTGGGAATTGCAGTTCAGAATTCTCTGGAAAGCTACATGGTGGCCTGTTCTGCAGCAGATACTGTTTTTTAATCAATCTGAACGAGTGAAAAACCTGAAAAATGTTATCGTCTAGTGGGGGCAATCTCTCTAATGAAAGACACTGTAACTGGACATATCTGTTGAATGAAACCTAAAGAGAAACTATGATAATGAATGCAAGTAATTTAAAACCAAAAGACAATTTTTGGGCACATTTAATGGACATGTTGCTTTAAACATACTGCTCGCCATCTGTGCTCATCTTAATTTTCCAACAAGGAAGGGCATATTTCACAATTACATCTGTAAGTAATGCTATAAGTAATTTAAATGCATATATATATGTACTCTTAGCAATACAACAGACATTTGCTATTTTTCTACTTTATGCTTCTTATGTTCATTTAGAAAAGAAAATCTGCTAATCCTTCCTAAAGTGAATTTCCTGAAACATGCTGTACTTGTTTTATTGTCTCACAGCAAACTCTCGATTTTCCACTATATGATTTCATTGAACCATGATGCTTAAGGCTACAGCAGCTCAAATAAACTGAATCACAAAGTCATTTTGGCAAAGCGGTTCTTCGGTTTTATTATTATCTTCATCCAAATCCCCTTTGGCTTGAATGACAGCTTGGCAGATGCAAAGCATTTGATCAATCAATTTCAATTGATGTTCATTGGGAGACAGGTCAAAAATGATGCTGGCCAGAAGAAATGATTTGTGCATTGCCTATTCTCCACATTTCCTTGGTGCGTTTAGATGCCTATCAAATACAAATCAACAATTCTCTTGCTATCAGCAGCTAAATATTTATTATTAAAATAGAATGCAATTAAAAAGGATTTGGTTTAATGAGCTCTTAATATTTCTCACAACTGAAAAAATCTCAAATTCAAATAAATCTTAAATAAATTGTTGTATACCTTTGTACTTCCCAGCATGCCATTGCTCAGTGCATGGCACAAATATATAATAATTTTTACTTCTACCTGCTAATTCAATCTACATCTGCCTTATCCAAAACCTGACCTACTACTATCATGAAAACAAAAGTACAGCCTGAGTGGGCATCACTAGAAAAAAAATCTGTAAAATTTGTTTAAATTGAGACCTGCAGATGGACTGGCATATACGCTGGCCCACCAATCTGCAACCATACACATGACCTGGTATGACCTATAAGTCATACCAGGAACCCGCAAACTACATTTTGGGGGGGGGGTAACCTGCAGTACTCTAGCATAAAATATATTCTGCTCTCCTTGGGTGATTTTCCATTAAACCGGGCATTCACTAGAGTCCTGCAGCGGGTATGAACCCCTCGGGTCACCTGCAAAAAAGTTGTTAACCAGCAGATTGAGGGTAGAATTTTCAGAGATGGATATAGATTTGGGTAGGCAGGTTGTTGGTCTACAGCAAGTTTTACTCCTTTACACATTTATGCGGATCCAGATCAAGTTGCCGATAAGCGGGAAAAAAATGTAGGCTGCTGATTGTATTTCCTGGTTTCAAGAACTGAACCAGCACAGGACTCTACAATATATTATAAGATCTGCTTGTTTGGTGAGGTTTCTAGCTAAATGAATCTAATCCATATTTGGCCATCCACATACTCAATTCAGGTTGATTCAACTTTAATTTTGGGGCTAAGGATTAGATTAGGTCCTTGTTAGATGGGAAAATCAAACCTGGAGCTTTATGGGCAGTTATAAGTTGGGCAGGCCACCAATGGGCCCCATGCATTGGCAAATAAGCTTCTGACTTGGTCTGGAGTTGGCAGCTTTTCTCTATCCAAGTATATCCACCTTTACTTATCTATTTCACTACCAAACAGAACAAAGCAGTTCCACACTCCCCAGGTGTAGGCCTAGTCAGATGCACCCATGTATATTCTTGTTAAAGGGTTTTTTTTTTTTTTTTTAAATCATCTGGTTTTCTTTCAAAACTGGGTCTGCCTTAGGTACAGGCTGCCCACATCAGCAGAAGGCCTGTCTTATATTCAGTGTTAAAGCTTGAAGGTACAAGTGTGGTACAAGTGAACGTATAAACCTGTCATTAGCAGAGGATCTCAACAAAGTGAACATAATGTACATTCTTTATGTACGTCAACCTGTTATTTTAGAAGGCAAAGTGAAGCATAATAAATGAAACACTGTGCCAAAAATGCAAAATTACAGTATAAAATTATAGTTGTGTTTTTATCCGAATGTTTTCATCCCAATGGATCTGAGGAGGTGCTGCCGCTGTTTAATTTTACTTCAGTCAAAGCTAGTAATATGTGAGCTTCCATTTTAAGGTACCTCCATAATACAAAACTTTGTAAAGGCTACTATAGCAATGTCTAAAAAATTATTCTTCACAAACCAATTTATTTCATGCTTAATTGATGCTTACAATGAAAGCATCAGCACTTCTTGCTTAGTAACTGAGATCTCTTTTTTTTCTCTGATGACGTTTTCCTCTTATTGCCAACTAAAATAACTAGTATAAAAGTAAAAGCTGGCATACAGTAGATCGTGTGTATGGTTGCCATCTGGCTGGTATTTGATCGGCTGGTATTTGATCGGCTGGTAAATCACCAGCTAGGGCCAGGACCGTAATAAGGAATTCACTGGCAATGTAATTAAAAGTATTCTTCTTTATTCCCTGCCCATTTCCCCGCCCACTCAACCCATGTCCACACCTGCTCCACCCATGTCCCCACATAATCCGTCCATTTCCCTGCCCAATGATTTCATCGCTGAAGGCCAGTTTTAATAAAGTAAAAAGGTGGAAACCATACGTCTTAGCTGCATCGTGTGTCTGTAAGGGATTGTGTAATTTCAACAAGGATTTTGAAGGTTCTAAGGAGGTTTAATTACTGTTACACAGTTTATAAAATATTACTCCAGGACGTTATCCCCCCTAAGCCACCCTAGCCCTGTGGCCTGAACATTTGATGGGGTTTTTGGTTACAGTTATTGAGCCTATAGGAGGACCCACTGCTCAAGTACAGTGCAAAATGACTGACAAGACCATTTGTCAATACTCTGGTTAAAGGGATGTTGTCATGGGAAAGCATGTTTTTTTCCCAAAATGCATCAGTTAATAGTGCTGCTCCAGCCGAGTCCTGCACTGAACTCTAATTTTGGAATAAGCTGCTATTTAATTTTGATATTTGACATAAGTCTAGACGTGTTCTTAGTTTTCCAGGGCCTTCAGCCATGTAATTGTGCTTTCATAAACTTCAGTCGCTCTTTATTGCTGCACTGCAAGTTGAAGGGATATCACCCCACACCTCCCAACAGAACAATGGGAAGGTAATAACAGCTCCCTGATACCTACATTGCTAAAAAATGCTCCCGTGCCTAGTGTTATGAGAATAGCACTCAGTAGTAAAATACTCATGCCCCACCATGACTCCTCCAGTTACATTGAGTAGGAGAAACAATATCTTATCTGAAAGCAGTTCCATTGTGAAGTGCTGACTCTTTCTGGAAGCACAGGATGAGGCACAATGACCTGAGATGGCTGCCTACACACCAATATTACAACTAAAAATACATTTATTGGTTCAAGAATAACATTTTAAATAGCAGAGTGAATTATTTGTAATGTAACAATGTAATTTATGAATAAAGAGTACATCATAAAAATCACAACAGAATCCCTTTAAGCCATGTCATTGTGTTATATCTTTCACTGGGCACAAAAATAGTGCATTCGGGTCTAATTAGTCATACGAATTTGATCCTATTACAATATGAACCTGGCAGTATTAGTTTGATCCCTTATCTGATATGTCATCGGCAAGCAAAGTACACCCTGCCAATGATGTAGCACCTATGTCTCTGGGTTTAAAAGAGAATTAATCCCCCAAACCCAAGCCCCCCATAACTGGCCTCCACTGGACCCCTTCCTGCTACCTCTCTGTACAGTATACAATATTTAATTTAAAAGTGTGCCTACTTGTGAATCTTTCATACACATGCAGAGATGCGCAGCCGAGTTCATAGGTGTCATCTTCTGCCTGTTTGGGTCTTCTGGAAGTTTGGCAACACAGAGACTGCAGGAGCAGTTGTGTAATATTATAATATTATAATATAGCTGTGTAATATAATAATATTTTGGGTTTCCATATTTAAGTAAAGCAGTCACAATATTCTCTCACCAAAATATTCTTTCAGAGTAATCAACACAGTATATTTTTTTGACAAAAAGTATTTATTATAGTAAATGCAGTGTCAAAGATTCCTTACCTGTATCTTAACTTCCACTAAAAAGAGGATATATAAATCTAAGTAGAGTAAATTGATTTTTTTTATAGATACAAAGCCATTTTTTACATAATTCAATAACAGCATCTGTAAAATTTCAAGAAAGATAATGGCGAAATAAGATAAATCACTAATTCTTTTACATATTAAAGTGACAGAATATTGCAAGATTATTATAAAATAAGAAGTGGAGGGTGAAGTAATACTCCTAAAGCATTACTCCTTTTTCAAAGTCTTGAAGACGAGTTAAGGGGCATAGGGTAACAATTATAAAAAATATAGATTCTTGTCATCTTAAACATTAAGATACAGTATATCTGAAGATAAGTTGACAATTTGATGTGGAATATTATTTCTAAAAGATGGATTGATAAATGCATAAATATAATCTATAATGATGTGCAAAAATTATGCAATACAATATGAAATGGATATCTGGAAGATTTTATTTTCTCCATTACTTCTGCTACTAATTTAAACTAAAATCTGTGAACAAACTTTAAGCAGAACCATATTTCATCCATTCTTGAGTGTATTAAGTCTACAAGGATTTCATTACTAATAGTAAAGAACAATACGCCTGCCATAAAATAAATGTAGGAGAGCTCTGAGTATGCAAGGGAATTGGAAACAGGCACAATTATATAATCAATCAAATAGAAAATGCAAACATATTTATTAAGAGAAACATATCTAATTGTCTATACATTATTGGACTTCAACCTTGGGTAAATCATTCTAGCATCTTCCAAGCCTTAGTGAACACAGTCTCTGTTTTATTGTACCTGTCATTATAATACAGAAAGATTCAGGTAGTAGACAATAGTCATTTATACCTTGATCAACAAAAAAAAAAAAATATTTAAATATCTTGGGATTTTTTTAGGTTACACTAACAGCAAATGTTATGCATAAGGCATAACACCTGTTGATAACAGTCACTGTTTAATCCAATCATATAAGCTTAAATGTGTCACAGGGTATAATAAAAGGCAAAGCAGATCTAAATATCTGTATAAGAAAACCTAGTTTTACATTTTTTTTGAAACTACCAGAGGGTTAAAAGTTCATTAAAATCTATTTTTTACTTTCCATTTGTATTGAGCTAACTTAAATATGACATATTTTTTGCAAGGCAAGCTCATGAAATGTGGTAATAAATGTGTGCTTACTCTGTTTTGTCTTGTCTGTGTTTCCAGTATACATAGAAAGTAGTGCTCTTTGCAGCGTTGGGTGCCGACTGTGACTCTGTCTGCCCAGGTCAAATCCAATCTCCAAAATATATTCCAGCAGCACTCCGATTCATTGAAAAAATAATTTATTTGTGCGACAAGAAGCTTGCTCGCCATGTTGATTCTTCCCTCATGGCTGGCAGTTGCTCTATGGCACGTGCGGTGCGCACTTACTGGTTTTATGCGCGAACTACGCCGGCGTCATGACGTAACCGCGCAATGGCGCGAGATTTAAAGGTATTTGTATTTAAAGGGACCTTGTATATTTTCATATTGCCCGTTGTTTGGTTCTATTAGTTAGATTCCTGGGTGCTATTTTCTGTATTTGATTCCTGTTTTTGACTCCTGCCTGCCTGTCTATTCTGTATTCTGTGATCCTGACCCGTGCATGCTGTCTAACTATTACAAACTTGGTTATCCTGACCCGTGCCTGCCTGACCATTCTGATTGATCTCCTAGTTTCTGACCCTTGCCTGTCTGACTCTGCCTGCACCGACCCGGCCTGTTTGACTACGCTTTGCCTATTCCAAGAACTATGCTTTCCGTCCTAATTCTCGCTAACGGTCGTGCCTCATTACTCGTCCAGAACCTTCGCTTTGCTCCTCTCTTAATAAGACCTGGCGGCATCTGATTAGCCGAGGGCTCCTCCCGAGGTGAAAGGCTGCTGTTAAAATGGCGGGAGCAAGAGCCGTGACCAGGGAGCCTAGGATTTGTTCTGGATTCTGGGTGGCATTCGTGACAGTAGGGCTTTTTAAAAAAGTCAGTTGTTGGGCAAATAAGAAAAACATCACTGGGATACATTATTATATATCTAAGGTACAGGTGAAAGACATGGGTAGAGTGGATGAGAGATTAGTTTACAATATAATGATACCCACAAAGCAAAACAATAAAAAAATAAATATAATAAAAATAACCTTACTTCAATGCAAATTATTATGTTAAAATGCTGGGACTAAGGGGCCCAATTACTAACAATTTGAATTTTGATTTTTGTCGATGAATCTCAAAGAAATTGTGGTTTTCCTATTTTTTAAAAAAGTTATAAAAAATTGAGATTTATGATGTGTAAAAAGCACAAAAAACGCTAATACAAAACATTGCCCGGTAATAATTGTCGAGGTCCTATAGAAGTCAGTGGGAGCTGTGCCGATTCTGTTGGACTGTTTAAAATCAATTTGGACTTTTAGAGGTTTTTGAATTTTTTTCTTCCCCAGGTATTGTCTGAAAAACCAAATTTTTTGAGGTTTTCGTGGTCTTTGTATTTTTTAGCACATTTTTTTTTTCCATTTGTACTTTTTTTTATTCTGATCTTTTGATAAATTCCATGACATTCGTAGATTAAGTGTTTAGTCATGGTTTCAAAAACCTCTAAAACCTCTAAAATCTGACCTTTAATAAATAGGCCTCCACTGGTGAAAAACTCAGAACTTCCACAAAAAGCAGAAAGTACTGCTTATTTTTTTATTTTTTTTAGGGTTCTGAAACAACTTGAGTATATAAACAATTATATTTGTTATATATGAAAATAAATTGTTTGCTTTCATTTTATTACTTTAATATAACATGCAGGGGCTTTTCTAATTTGTCTGATCTTGTTAATTTGGTATTATAATAACAGTGAAATTGTATAGCTTCTAGAAATGATGAACAAATATCCAGGTATCTAGTTTCGAAACAGATATAGAAATATAGAAATGAAGAAATCGGTATAACCAATAAACTGTCCTCTCGCTCCACTTGTCGCGTATAAATTCTCATATGGTTACTCTTAAAAAACATACCAAAAATGAGATGCCACTTTGAAACCATATATTCTGATATAAATTAGTTATAATATAATGGGAAGTTTAGGATCAAATCTAATAATGTTTTTGAATAAGGTTTGAATTTACATCTTATGCAAAGGCCTTTTATGAATCCATGAGTAGCTTAAAGGGTCTGAATGTATTCTGGAACTTCTAGAATGCATAGAGTAGAAAAATTCTTGCTGAAGAGCTGTGGAATCACAGTTTAAAGTACAGATTTATACGTCCCTCTCTGGCACTAATGAATTTTGAAGCCATCAAATATGTCTTCTGAGTCTGTATGATAAGTTGCACTCTTAAATAGAAATAGGCTTACTGGCTCACTGGTAGTCCACTTTCTTGCAAGATAGGGAACAGTAAATACCATTAAGGCAAATAAATAAAATGAGATTTCAGAGTTTATTTTATGTACATAAAAATCCAACACTTCAGTTTCAGTAAAGGAGCTATCATCAGTTACAAGCACAAGTCTTTTTATATAAAAATAATTTGCCCTGATAACTGAAATATGCACATTACATTTTTGGGTAAAAAACTTAATATGCTGTATGTAACCTACAATGCCTTCAAATGAGACGCAAAACATACATATGCATGACAAAGACATTAAGATAGAAAGCATACAGTTTGCTTATTTTAATGATCAGGAATACAGCATACTGTATACATATTCCCTAAATATTGAACACTGATATGTTTAAATAATGTTTTGCAGAAAAGATAAGCAAACCTGTACCACTTGATTCTGAATTCAGTCAACTCAGCTGTATTAGAGACACACTTAGGAGAGCACTCACCGAAACATACGAGTCAAGAACCGACCAGAGCAGGCTGTGCTGGCAACGCGGACAGGCCTCCGGATATAGCGTAGCAATTAGTATCTGTAAAGTCTTTGATCCACGGAGCTCTAGTCCAGGTCGGAGGTTAAAATGTTTAAATTTATTGAAGATCAAGTAACATTAATGAAAATACACCAACAGTGCATCAAACAAAGCCCATGCTTTACGTGTTTCGTGGCCTCAACGCCATTTCCTCAGAAGCATAGGACAACAATTCTCTCCCCACCCCTAAATAGTGCAAATACCCGTAGGCACTTAGAATAAATCAAAAGCATTTAACCCTAAAGAGCCCCGAGGTTAAAAACATTACACAAGATAAATACAATAAAAGGTTATAACACTCCCTCAGAGTTTAGCGTGACAAATACTAATTGAAAGCCACACCAAGGGATGAAAGATAAGGAACAGTACAAGTACAAGTGCAAAAAGGAATATCCCATAACGATTATACTGTATAAAAAGATATAATTTTTCTATTTTAAATGTCCATAAGTATAAAAATGCTAAATATTTTCAAACAAATGCTAAATATTTTTAAACATTGACAGGACATATTTATCATTTATCATTATAAACATTAATAACAAGAGCGTTAGTTACAAAAACACGAAAGCTCACACTCTCTATTCAAACCCCCATAATTCTCAGTGGTTTTTTAATGGTACATCCAAGACATCTCCAACCTACTGAGTTTGGTCTCATGATTACCCCCTCTAATATCTTGTAATGGCTTATCTATTATTTGGAAATAAACCCTAGCATATCCATCGTGTTCCTCAACTATATGCTTAGCTACTGTAGATTTAAAATCCTTCCTGTCCACAGCCGACATGTGTTCCAGGAAATGGGTGCTAGCCATGCGAATGGTCTTACCTAGATATTGGGATTTGCACTCACATGTAATTAAGTATATAACTCCCTTAGACATGCAATTAAAATACTGATTAATCCCATATGTAGTCCCCATCACAGAGCTTAGAAATGTTACTACAACTCAAATTTATCTAAGTTTTTTATTAAAAAAAAGTCGACCTAACTCCCATCCACAAATTTAACTCATTTATCAAATAATCAGCTCAAAAAAGTCAGTGTGGGAAAAGTCTTGATAAAACTGAGCAAAATTTTGAATTGTACAACTTTTTCAATTAGACTCCTGAATCGTTCCATTTTTTTCAAGTTGTCCCCCTATAGAAAATTATCATATGAAACCCATGCAGATCACAATATCTTCAAATTGTAAAATCATCTGCCATTGACTTCTGCATCACATTGACAGGTTTTAGCAGGAGTATTTTCAGATTTGGATTTTTAGAAGCTTTGGTGTATAATAAATCTCTAACATTCAAGTTTTTTTCCTCTATAAAATTTAAGTTTTCCCCTTTAAAAATCAAGGTTTAATAACCCTTAAAGTATAACATTGTATATAATCCTCAAGTAATATATCAGTTACAGCAGCATTAAAGGAACAGTAACACCAAAAACTGAAAGTGTTTTAAAGTAATGAAAATATCATGTAGTGTTGCCCTGCACTGGTAAAACGGATGTGTTTGCTTCAGAAACACTACTATAGTTCAAACAAACAAGCTGCTGTGTAGCAATGGCGGAAATTGAAAAACGGCTAAATGGCACAGGATAGATAATGGATAACAGATAACACCATTAGACAGACAGAGCTTATCTGCTGTCTGCTGTGTAACTTGAGCCTTTTCTCCTTTGAATGGCTGCCCCCATGGCTATACAGCAGCTTATTTATATAAACAATAGTAGTGTTTCTGAAGCAAACACAGCAGTTTTACTAGTGCAGGGCAACACTGCATTATATTTTTATTACTTTAAAACAATTTCATTTTTTGATGTTACTGGTCCTTTAAGGACATATATGAAATCAAAATACAGTGATATACCTATGGATGTGCATATTGACCAATATGTTATCTGCTAATGCAACACAAAATAAGACAAGACTTTTTATTCCCAGAGCAAACATTATAAACTAAAGCTTAGGATACAGAAACAATATAAAACATAGTGCAAATGATATGGGACTTAAAGAGGTACATTTCATGGATAGGGAACTAAAAATCTAAGCTTTAAAGGACACCTGAGAGTCAAGTACCTTGTGCATGCAGCATGTTTGGATTAAGAAGATAATAACGAATTGGCTGCTAATAAGCTGTTATGGTGGCTTTTTTTTTACTTGGCATCAAATATTTTAAAATGACTTTAGCTGTCCTTAAAAGGAGAAAAATAAACCAATTTTTGGTATGAGCTCATTCAGCTGGGCTTATGATAAAAAAAGGGAAATTAATACAATCTGAACCATTTTTACACAGACATACCTGATTCCACAGATTGAAAAGAAGCCATGATAGTCAATGTTTGACTAATACAAACCATTTCCCAATCCCCCTTGGCGCATCGTAATTCGATCGTTCAACCATGCGGCCGAACATTCGAATTACCCTCCGATATAGCCATGCCGTTAGTGGCATATCGGGGAAAGATCTGTTCGTTTGGCGATGTCGCCAACGAGCGGATCTTTGAGTCTATGGCCACCTTTAGATTCACAGTGTAATCCCTTCCTCACCTTATTTCATTGTAAAATGATGGATTCTAGAACCCGAAGTCACTCTGCTTTCTACAGAATTCGTGCACCACCCATCATAGAAAGCAGACCTCAAGTCCCAGAATTCAGAGTGTACTGTGAGCCTGAGGGAGATTGAGAAATGATACAGCAGATATAGACTATCATGGAGTCAGGTTTGGAGAAAGATGACTACTAGACTTCCTTGGCACTTTTAAAAATGCTCAAGCAAAACTCTTGTTGGTCACGTATTTAAAATTTGCTTCACTGGAGGCGTCCAACCAAAAGTTTCTAAACCTACTGAATCATTTTACTTATCTTTACTGATAGCGCTGAAATGGGATACTATACATGGGCAGAATACAATAGCAGAACAGATGTTGTCATCCACAGTTTGATTCCTGTCAGTAGCAAACTTCAAATAATTGTAGGACCTGCTACATCTGCTGAGAGAAATGCTGTAAAAGGCAGCAATGGAATTAAAATGTGACAGCATTGGTTTTGTGAAACTGCATGAAAAATAGTCATCCACCTGATTCCTTTGTTTTTCTGCCAAATGTCCAACCTCTGTCAAAAATGTAAATTTTCACTTCAAATGTATGATAAGAGAGAAATGAAGAAACATATGAATATAAATAGACAGGTTAATCAATTATTTTGGTGTATTTCATACCATTTCCTTTACTTTTTACATGCTAGTGAAAATGCTTCAGAACTTGATGAAAAGGTTTTAAAAGGGAAGTTCACTTCATGTGAACTAATTTCAATAATCTAGTATCTGACAAAATTAGCACCCTGGTAATTGGAATTCTTGAAAATAAACTGATTTGGTCTGTATCAGGGAATGTTGGAATGGTTGGTGGCTCCCTCCTCCAGCTGGATGCTGCTAAAACTGATGATTGGATAAATACTTTTAGGGTGCCAGTATATTGAAAAACTGCATTTTTTTATGCCAATGGTATTCCAGAGAGGAGTACAATAAATCCCAGATTATTCAAGTCTAATAAATTAACCACTGGTGGTTTGTTGATATGAGAACGTATACAAAGGGACCAGGATTAGATGATATTCACCCTGGGTACTAAAAGCTTTGTGATTGCTAAACCACTTTACCCAATTTTTCAGGATTCTATGATGTCTGGCATGGTGCTGAGAGATTGGAACATTGCTAATGAAAATGGATCCTATTTTAAACCTGAAAAGCCTGTTAGTTTGACTTCTGTGGTAGGAAAGCTTTTGAATAATAAGGAATAAGATATTGGAATATACAGTGTAGAACTGGAGGGGGTCCGGGCCCACTGGGACTGCAGCATTGGGGCCCACCAGTCCCGGACTGGTAGTCTGTAGGTTCTAGCAAATGACAGAGGGGCTGCTGTAAGACGCCATAGACAGTCACTATTTAGTGGGCTGGTGGGAGGCTATTTGGGCCTTGTTGTACTTGGAATGCCTATTTTGTCTCCCAGACCTGGGGCCCACCTCCCCTCCAGCCCCCCCTTAACCATGACCCCCCCATCCCAGTAGCAACACCCCTCTATCACCTACCCCTGCCAACAAGTACCTCTTCTCTCTGCTTGTCGCGATCAGGCAGGGAGAGGACAGAGGTCAGGGAGTGCATTAATCAAATGCGGCCATGGGAAGCATGGACTGAGATGGAGTCTGACCCTGGGAATATATTACAAATTATAATACTAAGGGGCACATTTACTAAGGGTCGAATATCGAGGGTTAATTAACCCTCGATATTCAAGCCTCAAAGTAAAATCCTTCGACTTCGAATATCGAAGTCAAAGGATTTACCGCAAATACTTTGATCAAACGATCGAAGGAAAAATCGTTCGATCAAACGATTAAATCCTTTGAATCGAACCATTCGAAGGATTTTAATCCATCGATTGAAGGATTTTCCTTCGATCAGAAAAAGCTTAGAAAACTTATGGGGAAGGTCCCCATAGGCTAACATTGTAGCTCGGTAGGTTTAAAGTGGCGAAGTAGGTAGTCTAAGTTTTTTTTAAAGAGACAGTACTTCGACTATCGAATGGGCGAATAGTCGAGCGATTTTTAGTTCTAATCAAAGTCATAGTCGAAGGTCGTAGTAGCCTATTCGATTGTCGAAGTACCCAAAAAAAACCATTGAAATTCAAAGTTTTTTTACTTCGAATCCTTTACTCGAGCTTAGTAAATGTGCCCCTAAATGTTTCTGTCAGCATTTTTTTATGTGCAGTAGACCTTGCAAGACTAATCTTATTGCCTTCTTTGAGGAGGTGAGCAGAAACATTGACATTGGTGTGGCAGTGGATGTGATCTGTTTAGATTTTGCTATAGATTTTGATACAGTACCACTAAGGAGTTTACCAGTTAAATGAATTAATATTTGCCTTGAATATAATATTTATACTAGTGACTGCAGGATAAATTACAAAGGATGGTAGCAAATGGAATATTTTTTTAATTGGACCAGTGTTGCTAAAGGAATACCGCAGGGGGTCTGTCTTTGGCTTATAATTTGGGAATTGCTGTGGATAACAAGCTGTATAACTCTTATTGTACTGACACTGTAGGTCTGTATAGGTATAAGTATTGTGGCAGGACAAGCAGAATTATACAAGGAAATTTGCCTTTGAGGTGCATTATATGGACTGTACAGGGATGCCTATATGATATAAGGTTAATTTGCCCTCTTAGTCAGGTAATCAGGTGGCAGCTGAGAGTGGTGTGCCCCCACGCCTATAGGCCCTTCCTTGTGTGTAAAAAGGAAATACAGCTTTTCTGTGGGATTGAAAAAATTAGTAAGGGCTCTCAGAGCAGGACACATGGCATGAAGGCTATCCAAATATAACTTGTCAGATGATAAAACCTGAGCCTTCAGGTAGCCTGCTTTTTATATAGGATGCTCTGTGGTGTCAGGATCCATTGCCTCTCACTATATATAATTTTTGCTTGTCATCACTTTGTGTTTGTCAATCACAACATATTTCATAGACAGACAGATAGACAGGGTTGTTTAACCCCTGCCGGGTTTCTTTGACAACAGTGGCAGTCAAACCTTCCATTCTCCTATGTGTTGTACCAATTTTGAATGATTACAAAAGAAGCCAGTTTTTCCCACGCAATTCACATGGGAGTTTTTAGGGGAGTTATAGCCTGCAGGAAGTACAGTTTTCCATAGGAAACATAGCACCCTGTCTGCCTTAACCTTTAAGGGATGGGTTTGACATCACTGCAACTTGCAATTATGTAGTAGAAAGAGACTTTTCAGAGCACAAGTCACAAGGCTGAGGGGTCTGGGAATGTAAAACAATGGCTGCCTCATATACATTTCACAATTAAAGGGGAACTAAACCCCTTCGGTGCTAAAATACCTCCGCCCTCCCTTGTGTTTCCCCCCCCTTCCTCCTCCCCCCTTTCCTACATCCCCCGGGGCAAATGCCCCTAAGTTGCTAATAAATCCTCGGCACAGGTCCTGTCCACAGAGTTTACAGGTGCAATCGTCTCCCGTGCGGTCTTCTTCCTGGATTGCCCTGCGTTTGGCGGTGCATGCGCAGTAGGAGTATTTGCCGGTTCAGCTCTACTGGGCATGCACCGAAAGTCACAAAGTTTTCCGATTTCTGTGCAGGGGGGTAAATAGCAACTAAGGGGCATTTGCCCGGGGGGGGGAGGTAGGCCAGGGGGGAGGAGGGAGGGGGGCAACAAAGGTTAGGGGGAGGAATTTTTAACGCCGAAGGGGTTTTGTTCTCCTTTAAACAAAAAAAACTTGCACATTTAGAAAACAGATTTCAGCACATGATTACTATTAACTAATGCCAAACAAAAGCTGACAAATGCCAGGAATCTCTTTACACCTAGACTAGACTTATGACTAAATTAGACTTATGCTAGTTGCAGTCTGAGCTGTGATCATTTCAAAGCAATACCAAGGAATTGTTTGTTTGACATGCAGGGCATTTTCTTCGCACTTACCGTATATACTCGCGTATAAGCCGAGTTTTTCAGCACCCAAAATGTGCTGAAAAACTCGACCTCGGCTTATACGCGGGTCATATACGCTCCTTCGCAGATAGGCGCCGGCCGCTACCCACGTGGCGGCCATGGGCGCCGCCATTTTGAGAGCGAACGCCGGCAGGGAAGGACGCGCCGCCCAGAGCTCCTGGACCTGCTCCGGGCGGCGATCGTTACAGTGTTAGAGTTTACAAGGTAATGAATGGAGCCTGTGACATCAGCAATACAGTCACTCTTGTTAAGGCTGCAGAAGATTCTGCATTGTGTCAGTTGTGCGTTGCATGGTGTTGGGCCATCCATTCTTTAATAGCTTAATGAAAAACTCAACATCAGAAAATGTTTATGGATCAGCATGGAACTGATGGAAGGAGCGTATCTGCTCCTGGACCTGCACTGGACCTGCACAGACAGTCCTGCGCTATGGGAGAGGCACAGACAGTCCTGCGCTATGGGAGAGGGAGGTGTGTTGGGGCCGCGGAAGGAGCGTACGGTACCTTTTTTCTGCTTTCCTAGGTGCAGCACCTCATTGATCTTCTGAGCAGCCATGACAGGTGGGAGGTCACAGGGAAAACAAGTGGCAATTGTCCAGCTAATAGTTCTGACTCTTTTAAATCGTTTTAGATAGATTTCTATGCCATAAAACATGATTACACATTTACACATTCACATTTTGAAATCTGACATGGGGCCCCTAGGCTTATACACGAGTCAATACATTTTTCCAGTTTTCTTAGGTAAATTAGGTACCTCGGCTTATACACGGGTCGGCTTATACACGAGTATATACGGTAATCTCTGGCCACATTAAGTTATTCCAAGAAACTTTCTAGGGCTTCCTGCGTAGAAGTTACAGTATGAGGTCTGACATACCAAAGTAATATTAATGGAGCAACCATTATTTGCAACCATTGGATGTTTCTATATTTCAAGGTCTCCTAAGTAATATGCTTAAATGCCAGGTGATGCTTTGCACTTCTTATCACATACCTGATACTTGTTTTGATACATAGCAAATTAAATAATAAACCATTCATACTGTATGTTTTTCCCACATTCATTTAAAATGTGTCTTATCAAGAACTGTGTACAAGAAAGTGTACTATCCTTAGATGAATGTGCAAGGTACATATAACTTTCATGTCTTTAATATTTGGCTTTCCTAGGATGCCAAATATTAAAGACATTTAATGCACACCATGACAAATTTTCTGTAAGCCACTACAACAAAAATATCTGCAAAGATCAATAAACACGTTACTTTTTAATTTTTCAAAGTTATATTTTAAGCCCACAATTTACAGCTGTATGCCATACAGTGGTCTCCATTAAGACACAATTACAGTTGCATGTTATACCTGTACAGCTGCATGCGGTTCCTTTAGCTAGATGCTCATAAAATACCCTTTCTTCTACAGTTCAGTCTCAAATTTATTTTTAATCACTTTACTATCAGCAACACTAATCAGTTGTAACTTATTTTTCTGATCCTGTCTTGAAGGATTTTCATACTATGGGTACTGGAATTGGTAGATAAAATGATTTAGTCTTAGATGAAGAAAGATAAAGTACTGTACATTTTCTGGAGTCAGCTATGTCCTTGTCTAGGGGCTATGTTTTATTGGTGATGAATGGCCGTCCACATTTAACACTCGTGGGAGGACAGTTGATCAGATTCACAGAAAATGCAGCTCTAGACATGTATGCAGCTTCAGAGCTCCCAGTATAAAAGAAAACCTAGGATAGGTACAAGCTCTCCCAAATCTTTTCTTCATTTGTTGTAGATTGTAGATTTTATTCAAACCTTAAAACATGTACTTTATTTTGTCCCTTATAGCAGACCATTTATTACACAGGAGTTATACCATGATAGCAAGCAAACTAGATTTAGCAAAAACAGCATGACCATAGATTTTTTAAAGTAGATTAAATTTTTCATATCCTAAGTTAAACTGTGACCATAATAAGTACAATTGGCCTTTATTGGCTAAGGAGTATATGGATATTATGCTGCGTTACATAATTTAATCATTACAAGAGAACCCAAAGGTTAATTCAACTGAATCAACAATTGCTGAATAGAATAAGATATATATGTAGAATGGACTATTTGACAGCACTGAACCATGATACAGTAGATCTTTATTTTTTTGTTAATAGGTTTTTATTTAGCATTTTGCAAAAAACAACAAAAACCAAACAAAAAAATATCATGCTTAGCACTTACAAGAAGACTGGGTTGTTGAGTGACTGTCACATAGTGGAGGAAATTAAGTAATAGATGATCAAAATATTATTATTAATTATCAAATTATACATAGGTGTCAGTCCTCTGGTAAAGATACTTGAGGGTTGGCATCCAACCATGGTTCCCATAATTTCCAGGTGTTTCCCAAGCATTGTATGTCAATTTATCATATATTAACTCAATCCATTGTTGGTGTATAGGAGGGTTGGGGCTCCTTTTCATAATTACCTTTTTTGCATATAAAATAATGGGGCATAGCAATGTTCTAGATTTTTATTGGTGTACTAACTCATTAATACTACCTAATAAGCATGTCTCGGGAGATCTGATTCCAGGGAGGCAAAATGCATTTGTTAATGTAGTGTATAACTGCCACCCAATACATTGTTACCCTAGGGAGCTCCCAAATGAAATAAAGAAATCTAGCCTCCTCATACACCATTTCACACAATTAGCTCCTTCTAGCCTACCCATAGCTTTAAGCCTCATGGGTGTACTATAGATTTGATTGGTCAACCTAAATTGGATCATTCTGTCCCTGAGTGATATTAGAAATGTATATAGGTTATCTGTGGCATCCTCCCATTGGTCATAATCTAATGATGGGGGGATGAGGGTATAATTGAGCACCACTTCTGTTTTTTTTGGCTTTGTCAAATGGAGCGGGTTGAAGAACTGAATTATACTATATAATTGAGATAGTAATTTAGAGAGGTCTAGAGCCCATAGTCGGGCTTCCCATGTCAGCATTGTTGGTGTAAGTTGTTAGGACTGGAATTGGGCACAAAATGCATGCCTCAACTGAAAGAAATGAAATAATTGTATATCTTGGCAATTAAATTTGGTCTTTAATTGTTCCAGGGATGCAAGACAGCCCTCAATCAGTAAGTTGTTGAGGTGTCTGATGCCAGTACTGGAAATCTGTTTAATATTTGACAGGTTAGAATTTCTCAATAGAAGTGCCTTGCCTGATAACTTGTAGCTTTGTGCATACTTTCATGGGGGTAGTGATCACTCCTGTCAATGGGGAAAGATCACACCCTCGCCTGTAAGGTGAGTTACGTATAGCTTCTAAGGATTCCATAATTGTTGCATAATTGTTGCATGCATATTTGTTAGGGATTTACTATAATCCTGATCAAACCAATTGTGTATATAGGATAATTGGGAAGCAAAATAGTAATGTTGTAGGTGGGGAAGGGCAAGGCCCCCTTTGACCCTAGATGCAGAAAGAGTAAGCAATGATAGTCTTGGGGATTTGTTGGCCCATATAAAAGATATAAGCTCACTATTTATTTTCTTAAAAAATCGGTTGGTTCTATAAACTGCTGAGTTCCATAGTGGGTACACAAATCTGGGTAAGTATAGCATTTTTTTTGTAAGAATACCATTTTAAATAGATTGTGCCTATTCCATAGACTCAGTGGTAGTTTAGGGGCCCATTTACTTAGCTCGAGTGAAGGAATAGAAGAAAAAATACTTCAAATTTTGAATGGTCGAATATGGCGACTTCGACCATCAACTACGACTTCGACTTCGAATCAAATGATTTGAACTAAAAATCGTTCGACTATTCGACCATTCGATAGTCTAAGTACTGTCTCTTTAAAAAATACTTTGACACCCTAGTTCGCCACCTAAAACCTACCGAAGCCAATGTTAGCCTATGAGGAAGGTCCCCATAGGCTTCCTAAGCATTTTCTGATCAAAGGAAAATCCTTTGATCGCTGGATTAAAATCATTCGATCAAACGATTATTCCTTCAATCGTAGGAATATCGCGAAATCCTTCAACTTCGATATTCGAAGTCGAAGGATTTACATTCGGCAGTAGAATATCGAGGGTTAATTAACCCTCGATATTCGACCCTATGTAAATCTGCCCCGTAGTGTGGAATTGCAGTTTTAAACCAAACAAAAATGGGCTCCAAGTTCTCAACTACATACAATGAAGGGTCTGTCGTTACTTTAATGCCCAGGTAGTAGAACCTAGTCACCAGGATGAATGGAGGGTGCCTTCTGCAATAACTAGGTTCCAGGGGAAATAAAACTGACTTATTTATATTTATCTGTAGGCCACTTTGCTCCCCAAATCTCTCAAGTATCTCCAGTGCAGACAGAAGTGAGGGTCCAGCATTCGTAAGGAAAAGTAGACAGAACATCTTTTCAATAGACTAACAAAAGTAAAGGTCCATGTAAACACTTCCACAAGTGACATATAAGCTCAGATATTAGGCATAGATCTTATACAGTTTTTTTATGTACATTATATATAATACTCTATACCCCCATTGCTGTTATGCATGTCCTATGTCATGGCAGCCTATGGCAAGTTGTAAATTTAATTGAAAATTTGAACATTGCAAACATGGGACCCAGATGCCCCACTTCCGCCAATATACTTTGGGTTATTAATCATATCATGTGAGATATGTGGTGGTGCTAATCCTTAACGAAAACTGAATGCCACAGAACACTGCAGATTAGAAGATGAGACCCTTCTATCAACATTCTATTACAGAAGTATTCTCAATTAAAATATCTCAATTTATGATATAATTGATAGGGAGAGACTGCAGCTCAATAATGCAATAATACAGGATTCCCTTCTAAACTGTAGCTAAAGGTTCTGTTTTTTGCCATGCACAGTAGCAACAAACTCTTTAACACCTCCTCTTGAGTGGAGGTAATGGTGGGTCCTGAGGAATCCCATTTTAAAGGCTGGCACTCCCTTAAAAAAACATAATAAAACATAGGCAACTTGAATGGAATAATTGCAGCTTGCTGTATTTATTTATGGGGACAAAAGTTGATCTTGAGTCAGAATGTAGTTGTTACATTTCTTCTCAGTGAAGCTATAAAATTTTAAATCTGCCCCTAGGAGGCCTATTTATCAGAATTAGATTTTGTGTATTTTCTACTTCAAATAAGCTCACAATTTAAAAAACTTGAATGTTTGCTTATTTATAATAAAAAAAAATTCAGTTGAATAAAATTGTGAAAAACTCATATACCTCGAATTGGTATTCTACTCTACTAATTTGAAAAATCAATTAAAAAAAAACTAGAATTTAAAAAATAAATAAAAAACAGTTTACATTTGCTCCCATTGACTTCTGCATGATCTTGCAAACTTTTAGATGCTGAATTTTACTTTTGAGTTTTAAAAATAATTAATAAATAAAAATTTGCTTTTGGAAAACACAATTAAAATTCATGATTTCTTGAATTGAATTGTGGAATTGTGGTAAAAAATGTAATTCAAATGTTGAAAAATCAGCCCCCTGATGGGAATTTTCGAAGTAAAAAAATTCAATATTCAAAGTAATTTTTTGGACACTTCGACCATCGAATAGGATACTACGACTTCGAATTTACTTAGACTTTGATTCGAAGTAAAAATCGTTGGTATATTCGACCATTCAATAATTGAAGAACTGTCTCTTTACAAAGACTTCGACTTCAAGACTTCGCCAAATTAAACCTGCCGAAGTGCTATGTTAGCCTATGGGGACCTTCTAGACCATTTTTCTAAGTCTTCACACATCGAAGAAAAATCGTTTGATCGTACGCTAAAATCATTTATTTGTTCAATTCAAACTATTTAATAGTTTGATCGAATGATTTTACTTCGATCACTCAATGGCCAAATTTGATTAAAAATACTTCGATATTAGAAGTCAAAGTATTTCAATTTGGGGGTCGAATTTCGAAGTATTTATCACTAACTTTTTTAAAAAAATCACTTTTTTACCATTGAAAATAAATAGTCTAACAATTGTATTCAATTTCGGTGTGGTAAGAAAATGTCCTGTTTTCTATGTTAACAGAATTACAGTTCAAGAACTGTGGATTTTTTTAGTAGAAGCTAAAAAGAAAATCTAAAATATTAATAATCCATTGCAAATTCTGCAATACTTAAGAGACATATTACTGTAATCTTTAAGAAGTAATGCAGACTCGGATTTCTGTTGCTTCATTTTTTTACTATAAAATATTCATAATTTGTATTTTTTTTTATATTTTTCCATGAAGTATGCTAACATTCAGAATGTAGAATAAGCAGTTGAACGTACTCGCTTAATTGCTGATGCATCTAGTGAAGTTTCATTAGGGAGCCATGTGCATTTGCAAAGCATGAATGATTTCATTAGCAGTGAGACTAATAAACTTATGAAAGTTAATAATGTGAATATGTTTGATTTGGAATTATCCACAATGGCATTTCAGTGCTGGGAAAAAAAGTACAATTTAGAACTAAATTTAAGCACTTGTGAATACATGAGACAAATTATTTATTTTTTAATCACTGTCTTGTGTGAAAATATATATTATAAACATAATAATAATATATCATCAGCCATTCAAAGACACTCTTAGTAGCTCCTTGATTCCACATGATCATTTATTAAATAAAGGGTTTGTGAAGCTTATATAGAGTGTATGATATTCCCCTGTTTATTTAATATTGCCAAACTATGGCATATCGACTTACATGCCTCTGTGGTTTTATATTAGCAGAATTCGATTTTTATTCTACAAGAAAATGTTTACTACACAAGATGTATTAGAAAATATTTTGAAAAAAGCTTCTAGAGCCTACATATTTTTTTAGCAAATAGTTTTCATGTTATTCAAATAAATAAATACTAATACTACTAATTATAATATTAATACTACTACTACTACCAATAATACTACTACTAATAATAAATAATAATTAACTGCCAGTAGCGGAAACATGATCATTTATTAACTAAAGGGTTTGTGAATTTTATATAGAGTGTATTACATTCCCCTGTTTATTTGATATTATGTTTACTACATAAGATGTATTAGAAGATATTTTGAAAAAAGGTTTTGAAGACTTTCTAGAGCCTAAACATGTTTTAGCAAATTGTTTTCTTGTTATTTTAAATAAATAAATAAATAAATACTACTACTAATATTAATAATACTAATAATACTACTACTACTAATAATAATAATAAATTGTAATTAATTGCTGGAATCAGGAGGGAGAGGAAACGTAGTTGCTCAAGTTACTTAATGTGTATGCACATGTTTGCAAACAATTGTGATGTATGTGGGAACATCCACAAGTCTTCAGGATTTGTTAATTTCAGTCTGACATTTCTTAATCCCAGACAGGTTCATTAGCACACAAAAGTAATCCTTATAAAGACGTTCTTTTTATCTCCACCAGTCCACTGTGATAATGACAGCCTTTAAAGTCCTCATACATTTTACTAAGTCTTGCTTGTGTGGCCTTCAGGAAAAATGAAAATTATGCTGTTCTGTCTAGAGTTCAATAAAGCTACATTAACTGACTACTAGTTGAATTTCAGAGAGTTTTTATGGCCATAATATTAATATATTACTATGTATAAGTAGTGAAATGAACCCTGCAATTATAAAACAGAATTTAGGAGTGTTGTATTTATACATGTTCTGTAAATAAGTGGTTGTGATGGGTTACAATCTAAAGTGAACAAAGTGGAAATCATTCAACTGGGAGCAATCTGTATAAATGCTCCACATGGCATTAGTTTCTTTTGAACTTAAACCAGAAAATATGTTAAAATGTGGCACTACTTTCAATTTTGAGCCTTTTAATGGGTTACATGTGAATCCAACCCTGAATGTATATTCATTGTTAATTAGGGTTCTTTTTAGTCACTTTCTCCCCACCTATAGTATAAACTGAAATAAAATGTAAACACTTATTAATGACACTTTATCTGACTATGTTTAGGAAATGGTACTCCACAAGGTTACCCTCTGTCCCCTACTCTTTTTATACTAGCATTGGAACCTTTTTTCACACAAATACACCTTAGTCCAGATATAACAGGAATCCACATAAAAGATAAACACTATAAACTAGCAGCATACGCTGATGACCTGCTCCTTTTTATAGAGAATCCTCTGAGCTCCATACCTAACTTGAATAGCCTTTACCAGAGTTAGTAATTTTAAAATAAACTATAACAAGTCTGTAGCGTTGAATGTATTAATCTCTAATGCTACAATACAAGGGCTATCTCAGTATTCCCTGTATAGTTGGGCAAAGAAGGACTTTCTTTACTTGGGATATTAATCTCCAAGGATTATGAAGACTGGGCATTGGGAAATGGCAAGGCATTATTATCTAAAGCAAAAACTGATTTACTAAGGTGGAATAACCAGCCTATATCCTGGCTGGGCAGAGTCAATGTCATAATGCCCCGCTTCTGTACTTATTTCAGTGCATCCCTCTGCCCTTCCCACCTGCTTTGATGAGGTAGTTTCAAACAACCATAACCAAATTTATCTGGTGTGACCGCCCCCCTAGGATTAAGGTATCCACTCTGCATAGGAGTATGGCAAAAGGGGGACTAGGCCTACCAGATTGCAATTGATGCCATAAGGTCTCTATCTTAAACAGACTGCTAAATTGTTTCCATCATCTAGACAATAAAGCCTGGATTGAAACAGAACAGCAATCAACCTGCACTCATTTGATTCATATCCCTTGGATAGATAGGAGAATTCTACATAATACTCATCCAGCACTAAATTACACCTTTGAAAGCAAATTGAAAAGCAAATAATTTTAAAGAATGGCTGGTAGAGGATCATCTACACTTTATTCATTTTATAGCTCAAGGTAAATTAGCTGATTTAGACACGCTACGGCTAGCCAGACCTACCAATGCACTCCCTGAATTCCAAATTAGGCACTTCTATCTGCACTTAGGGGGTCACAGCAGACTAGGGAGAGACCTTACCAACTTTGAAACCAGGTCTGGACTGAGAATTAAAATAGGCCCTGGCATTTCAGGTACACAGAGGCCCAATCAGCTTACACAGAGGCCCAAACAGCCCCCACCAGCCCACTAAATACTGACATTCTATGGGACCTTATAGCAGCCCCTCTGGCATTTGCCAGAACCCACAGATTCCCAGTCCAGGCCTGTTTGAAACCTTATGTACTGCTAAGAACCCACCTATCATACAATCTCAGCCTTGTACTCTTAGGGGCAAATTCACTAAGGGTCGAATTTCGAAGTTAAAAATACTTCGAAATTCGACCCTCGAATTGAAATCCTTCGACTTCGAATATCGAAGTCGAAGGATTTAGCGCTAAACATTCGATCGAACGATCGAAGGATTTTTCGTTCGATCGAACGATTAAATCCTTCGAATCGAACGATTCGAAGGATTTTAATCAAACGATCGAAGGAAAATCCTTCGATCAAAAAAAGCTGAGCAAGCCTATGGGGGGCTTCCCCATAGGCTAACATTGACTTCGGTAGGTTTTATCTGCCGAAGTAGAGGGTCGAAGTTTTTTTTAAAGGGTAAGTACTTCGACTATCGAATGGTCGAATAGTCGAACGATTTTTACTTCGAATCGTTCGATTTCGTTCGACTTCGATCGAATTTAACCAATTCGATGGTCGAAGTACCCAAAAAAACCTTCGAAATTCGAAGTTTTTTTTATTCTAACCCTTCACCCGAATTTAGTGAATCGGCCCCTTAGTCTCAGGTGGTGATAAAAAACAACTGCTTTTCATTAAGTACTGGGCAAGAGATCTTGGATTAGACCTGTCAGATGAAGCTCTAGGTAAAGGGTTGAGCACTCTCATCTTCAGTTCATGATGCTGTAGAATTCAAGAGTTGAATTATAAGATCCTCACTAGATGGTACCTACACCTCACAAATAAAAACAAATTTTCCCACAAGCGAGTAGTGTCTGTTGGAGATGTCAATCAGGAACTGGCACCATGCTATATGTTTTTTGGGAGTGCACTAAAAATGCAAAGATATTGGTCAACAATTCTGCAGTTATGTAAATCTGTACTATGCTGCGAAATCTCAGCTCAGGTCTTACTTTTCTGGGACACAGGTAATACAGACAATATGGAAGACTGGGTACTTAAAAGACATCTGCTAAACACAGCCAAACTCCAAATACCACTTAGGTGGAAATCTACCACTCCTCCTTCCCCTAAAGACTGGCTGTTCAAAGTAGATGAGTTGGTGAGATTTGAAGAATTATCTGCTTACAATGCCTGACAAAGCAAAACTTTTAGGGAAACCTGGTCAGGGTGGTTTCTATTCAGAAAAACGGACAAATACAAGCTAATTGTAGGCTCTTGAAAATGTATTTGTGTTGTATAAAGGTGTAATTTGTGCATATAAGAAAACTCGATGTAAAAATTGCAGTTAAATCTATGGATGTATAATAATGGTGTGTAACCCTATCCCCATCCCTTTTTCTTTTCTATACCCCTTCCTTTTTTCTTATTACTGAAATGACTTCAACCTAAATTTATGATTTAAAAAAAAATTGTATACACTTGTTTGTTGCATATAACTATACATTGTTAAATATTTAATAAGTGACTGCTAATCAGATTTAACACACAATACACCACAACATATTGAGCAGTGATTAATTGGTCTAGTGCTGTCAGTTTAACAAATGTGATATATCAGTAAGGACATACTACAAACAATAAATGTACAAGGAGAAACTGAACGATGGTCATTTCTCACATTTTGCACAAGAACATACCATATCAGTAATAGAAATGCACCTACAACCTTCAGTTTTTTGTTCAGAAGCAGGAAAGCTGAGCTACTGGGGAAGTTGGATGACAAATGGCATTTCCCTTAGGAAACATAGACCCCACTAGTTCTCATAATAAATGATTTGACATGAAAGTATTTAAAAGGAACCAGCCTGTGTTGTACAAACATATGATAGAAGAGACAGTGGAAACAGAGTTGTACAAACACTACAGTGCCTAGACAAGATCGCCATCAAAGGGAAGCTTCCTAATAGAGTGCAGATAGGAAGAGAGCTTAAGAATCATAACATATTAGAAGTAATGCACATGAAATAATTATTAATAAATAGTTTATGCAATTTCTCATGCCTGGTCCCTAAGTATTGCACGTCATGTAAACAACTAGTACCACCTCAGTCAGATAAATCGTTTTAAAGGCTTTCTCATGAACACTCTGGATGATACTTCATGAAAATGCAGTCATAGAGATAGTCATAGTCATAATACAGCAGAGGTAGTAGTAAATAAAAGATACAGAGATGGCAAGGTAGTGGAGATAATGGAGCAATTTAAAAACCAGAGATTAGAGACAAAGGAACACACTTGTTTCAAGTCAGACACTGGCAGAAAATAAAAGGAAAGTCTTGGCAGCTTTGTCTTTGGCAGTGGGCTACATAATGGCAGTATGGCTTTAAATGATGTATCCCATAGAGAAGAAAGGTTTTAAAAGCATCTAATGTGCAGTACCAGGGGCAATAAGGTGCAGCAAAGTCATGTACTGACTGCCTGTTTTTGGTAGGTGTGCATGACTGACTTGCAGAGCTGTTTTGCACCCTGTGTTATATTTTTTGCAAAATGCAGCAGTTGCCCCAGATGCAAGTGTTGTGTGCATGGACATGCATGGGGCTAGTTTTCCACTTCTCTGCAGGTGAGTCATAAACAAGCATGCGTTATAAATAAAAGCTTTATTACATTATCCCTATTTAGCTGATTAATTCTTGATTCTAAGCACTTTTTGGTTACATGCATCATCTAAATGGCTGTTTCTATTCCTTTTCTTTTCTGTCCTCACTCCCCCCCACTATATACATCCTCCTCCTACTAATAAAAATAATAAAGTGCAACATAAGCAAACATCCATTTTATTTATATATAAAGCAGCACTCATGACAGATTTTGCAGAAAATTATGACTAGTAAAATATTTGCTTTATTAAAAAATTTAGATATTTGCTTCGCTCTATTTGTATAATATAGTAATACAGATATGGGACCTGTTATCCAGAATACTTGGGACCTGGGGTTTTCTGGATAATGGATCTTGCTGTAATTTGGATCTTCATACCTTAAGTCTACTAGATCATGTAAACCTTAAATAAACCCAATAGGCTGGTTTTGCCTCCAATAAGGATGAATTATATCTTAGTTTTTATCAAGCACAAGGTACTGTTTTATTATTACAGACAAAAAGGAAATCATCTTTAAAAATGTGGATTATTTGGATAAAATGGAGTCTATCAGAGATAGCCTTTCCAGAATTTGAAACTTTCTGGATAATGGGGTTCTGGATAACGGATCCCTTTCCTGTATAATGTGAACACTCTGATATGATACAACTATTTAAGCTGTATTATTGATCAAGAGCAGTGATTCCCAACCAGTGGCTCATAAGCAACATGTTGCTCTCCGACCGTAGGGATGCAACGAATCCAGGATTCGGTTCGGGATTCGGCCAGGATTCGGTCTTTTTCAGCAGGATTCGGATTCGGCCGAATCCTAATTTGCATATGCAAATTAGGGGTGGGGAGGGAAATCGCAGGACTTTTTGTCACAAAACAAGGAAATAAAATAATTTTCCCCTTCCCATCCCTAATTTGCATATGCAAATTAGGGTTCGGATTCGGTTCGGTATTCGGCCAAATCTTTCACAAAGGATTCGGGGGTTCGGCCGAATCCAAAATAGTGGATTCGGTGCATCCCTACTTTTAAGTTGCTCCCAGTGACCTTAATGCAGGTGTGTATATTTGAATTCCTGGCTTGGAGGCAAGTTTTAGTTGCATAAAAACCAGATGCACTGCCAAAGAGCCTCTTGTAGGCTGCCAGACCACATAATGGTACCAAATAGCCAACAACAGGCCCTATTTGCACCCCAGGAATGTTTTGCATGTTTATGTCACTCTCCAACTTTCTTTTTACATTGTAATGAGGCTCATGGGTAAAAAGGTTGTGAATCAATATATATATATATATTTTTTTCATGCATGTCTTATACTGAGGGGAAGGGGTACAGAATGGAAAAGGGGGAGGTATTCAAAATAACATATCATGGTATGATAACAACATACTGTAACACGAACTAACAACAAGTCATTACTAATCTGCCAGTTTTGCTTTATGTGGTCCAAAGTTGTTTTGGCTTGGTGGGATAGCCCCCCTTGGTTGCAACAGCTGAGATATATATCTATGTTTGAGTTTTGTTTTCAATCGCTACCACCTATTTTTGGCAGGAAGTGTATAAATGTTTTGTATTCATTGACCTTGTTTAATAGTTGTCCCCTGCTCCATGCTCATACTAAATAAAACCTTACCTGGTAGCAAATGTTTTAGCTTTTCTCTCTAACTTGAGCAAAAGTGGAAGGGAGAAAGCAAAGGGAGACACAAAGGACACAGTTGCTAGAAAACACATAGGGGGTTATTTATCAAAGCCCCGAATTTATCTCAATATTTTCTGCTACAAACGCTGATCAAATCTGCTCGGGCTTTTTACGCTTATTTATTATTACATTTTCCCAAAAATTTGCTTTGCGGGAAAAAAAATCTGATTTTCGCGATTTTTTTTTCACCCGAAAACTCAGATTTTTGCCTGGGTATTGCACAAACCCAGCTCACATTAGGAATCATTAGGACTTCTCCCATTGACTTATATGGAACCTCGACAGGTCTGAGATGCCGGATTTTCTGATTCTGACTTTTCCATCCTTGGGTTTTGATAAATTCCAAAAAATTTGTGATTTTTTTAAAAGTTTGATTTTATAAAAAAAATCACATATTTGTCATGATTTTTGCATTCGGAGTTTAGTAAATAACCCCCATAAAGTTTAAATACATTAAATGCCCCCTCATATGACATACAGAAAGTAGGTTCTTTAATTTGTGCCTGCAAGTCCAAAGGGAAATGCTAATGAGGGCATCTTTGTACATACTGATTAGTGCTTCTTGCATTGTTTATTAGTCTAAACTAGTAATGTTTAGAGATACAAATGACCAAAAAACAGTAAAGGATTTAGCTTTTACTACTGAGTTTGCAGAGAGTCTGGGGGCACATTTACAGAGCAGAAACTAGGGCAGAATTGTGCACAATGAGGCCACAGCTATGCAACCATTTCAAGTTGATTCACAAATCATTCTCTTTATGGCTATGAGTAGTAAGCTGTTTGGTACTTGCATCCAGACTTATGAGGTCTATGTGAATAGAAGTTAATAAAGATTCTAGGTCATATTAGATATATAAGTGAGGTTAGTAAATGATGCCACCTGGACATTTTATCACTGGGGAAATGGAGGTCCTGCATCACGTCTCCATTCCATCTTGCCTTTAGCACATTTTCAATTTTTTTGCTTCATATTTGGATAAGATATCATAATTTGGAACTTAGGATTGCAATACAAATAGGAAACAGGAACATATTGTAAGGAACTTACCCTCGTGGTCTAGCGGCAACGGGGTCCACGCCACGACCTCGGCGTGGACGCCCGTCACACTGCTTCCTTCTCCTGTGCCGGTTTCCTCTAGGGTGCGCACCGTGCGCACATTCATCATTTAAAGGCGCAGTCGCGCTGGGGCCATCACGCCAGTGCGCAATTGGCACGATATTCAAATGTATATAAAGCCCATTTAGACTACAGGACCTTGCCCATTGTTAGGTTCAATTAGCTTGTTCCTGTGTGTTATTACTGTGATTCCTGTCTTGATCTACTGTGTTTGACCCTTGCCTGCCTGCTACTACTCTGACCTCTCCAATCCTGACCTTGCCTGTCTGAAACTACGCTGATCTCTCCAACCCTGACCTTGCCTGTCTGAAACTACGTTGACCTCTCCAATACTGAAACCTTTTGCCTGTCCTCTGACTATTCTACGATCAATATCATGATTTTGGCCTGTCCGACTATTCTATCTGCTTGTGCTGGCCCGGCCTGCCGGTTCCTGGTTGCTTCCTATCTTCCAGCATCCTAGTAAACAGTCGTGCCCCATTGCCTGCCAGAACTTACGCCTTGCACCTCTCGTTAAGTCCAGGTGGCATCTGAGTAAGCCGAGGCCAAAGGTGGTCACTTAACTGGTGAAGTCGAGCCGAGACCAGGGTGCTTGGCATCTGTTCTGGTGTTGGGTGCCAACCATGACACATATTTTCATAGTAAAATTTTAATTTGGCTTTTGTCCAACATAAAATGCCTATTATTTCTAGGTAAATACTTTTTTTTTTTTTAAATACATAAAAATACAAACTCTTAGCTTACATTTTTTTCAGTCTTGCTAATAGTTTTATTAAAGCCAGATTGTAAGGGATGTGGGGAATATCCCAACTGATGGACGGTGACACAGGATAGGCAAGAATGAGATGAAGTGTGTGTAGGGATAGGACAAATCGGAGATGGAGTAGAGACAGGACAAGGCAGAAGTAGGAGTAGAGACAGGGCAAGGCAGGAGCAGGATATAGTAGGAGTAGAGGCAGGACAAGGCAGGAGCGGAATGAAGTGAGTGTAGAGACAGGACAGATTCAGCACAATAACAGGACTAAGAACAGACAGGACTGGAGCATGAACAAGGGCTAGAGGGGCAAGAGCAAAAGGACCAAGATCTAGAGACTAGCCACAGTGCTCAAGATATCAGAAGCTAATGTCAACCAAAGAAGTAATGTGGATGGATTTATATAGGGCATAGCTGGCTCTGATTGACTGACGAATAATTCTGCTTGATTGTAATAGGCAATCAAGGTGGAAACATAAGTAAATAAGTCTTTGACTGCTCTCCTGTGTCCATTGATTAAGGAGACCAACCATGTAACAGGAAGTTTCCTGCTTGTTTCCCAAAAGAACCTTCCCTTATTCCCCTTCTCACAAGGCTTATTCCAGGCGCCTCTATATGAACGAATATGTTTAACACATTGTATTGGCCTTTGGGGTCTGCAGAGAGGAATCACAGATCAAGATTATGGGCATACTACCCCAAGCTAAGGAAAAGGACAGTGCATTCCGGGAGTGTAAACTGTATCCTAAAACAAAGATATCAATATCTGTTTTAAAGTTACAAGTACTTCCACTGAGTATATGAAACATTAAGACTTAATTTTAAGAATCCAAACTTCTTGGATTTTGCTTGGACCTTGAAGAAGAATCATTAGGGGGAATCTATGATCAAGTATTATTTGAAGTAATAGGAAGGAGGAATACAGCTGGGTAACTTTAGCAATTTTGTCTCAAATAGAGAAGTGTCTTAGATGAACCTTTATGAGAATTATAACTAACCCTAAATGAGCTTATTGACAAAACAACCTAAATAATAATGTGTTGTAACCGTACTAGCATTAGTTTTTAAATAATTACACTAAAATTGGCATATAAATAAAAAAAAAAGTCAGCTAACAATAAAAGCGTGCTGGTATAGTAATATAATAATGAAATGCTTTTTGTTTTAGCAGTTGTTAAGGTGAGTTTTTAGTAACTCACAAGGTTGCCAGTTACCACCTAGACTTTTTCGTTATGATCCAATTCCCTTCAATGTTCTCTGACATGTATTTTTTCACCTTCACAGTCACCTAGCAACGACAAGCATTATGTATAGTTAATCATCGTGAAAATAGTACATATGTTTTATACTGCATAATGCCATTAATCTTTAAGAGTACAATGCCCACATTGTTTTCAACAGATGTAAGTTAATTCATTACAGTTACAACATTTTCCCTGACAATATTTCTTTGCATTTCACCAAAGTACATCTATTGTTTCATTGCTTAAGGAACATCTAATTATTCACATTTTAATATCAGCTCATATAAGGTAATTCCTGCCAACAAGTTAACTAAAGCAGTTAAAAACCATTTCATGATTGTATTGTGAGGATCCATTGCTGAGATTATCCAACAGCTTGCTTATGCACCTATTTGGCTTAAGTTAGAAAATTAGAACAGCTTTTCTCTTCTGGCAGCTATAAGCAGTGCGGCGTTCCCTGGAGTGATAAAGAAAGTGTATCATAGCAGATACTGCCGCGAGGAAGCCTAGTGCCATTTTGATACAGTTGCACTTGATGTACAATACAAATCAGCATTAGAAAAAGTGCAAAAGGCAACAGACAGCAGAAGCTAGGAATTCAGCTGAAAGTAAGATAATATCTATATCATATCATAACTGAAATACTGATATCCTATACACAGAACATGATGTGCAGGGAAGGTTATGAGGCTATTAGTAATCACCATGGAGGTCTGCCACTGAACCAGTTAATGACACAGATTACACATTTCTGACGTGACAGCTAATATCTTTATAATAGGAAGTTCTGTGTGTTAAATGAATATACCATCGGAGAGCGTTTTGAAATTAAAGGAGAACCAAAGCTTAAAATTAATATTGCTAGATCTGCTGTATTTTTTAACTGCAGTGGTGAAAGAAAGGAGAAGGAGAGAAAGAAGAGAAAGGAAACACTTAGAGAAGAGGGGAGAGGAGGTATTGTGCCAGATACATACACCATTTAATTGCAGGATGACTTTTTTTACATAATAAAGAAGCTGGATATACCAAAGATTCTTTTAGGCTGGTTTGGTCTCCTTATTTTGAAATCTGTAACTCCAATACTGGCGATCAAATAATGCGCTTCTTCAATAGTTAGATGACCTATCTGACACTCCAGATGATAAATGGGCTTTTTCTTTTTTTTTTTTTTATTACTTGTGCATCCACTGGCTTAGTTAATTTTTAGTTTGTTTTTTGTTATTTTTCATGAATGATATAGTTTTGATACTATCATGCCATTGTCTCCTTTGCAACATATTTTCTTCATCTGCATAACATTTGTTGTAATTTTGATTTCATTTGTTTAATATGAAAATCAAATAAAATATTTTAAACACAAGAAGCTGGATATAGCACAGTCTAGTGTGATGATTGAGGACCAAGTCTTCCACTACTCAGGCAGACCAAAGTTGACAGTATCCATGGAAAGTACCCACAATGTAGTATACAATGTCTTTCCAAAACCGCAGAACAGATGGATAGTTTCAAAAGACATACATGTATGAACCAATTTCACATTCGCATTTAATACACATATCAGAGACTTGAGGGTATATTTTGGATAACCTATATGGTGTAAGATAGACCCGGTTCAGAAATTTTGTTTGACTGTACAGTATCTGTCCGTAATAGTCTAGATATTGTAATGTTGTAATGTTGTTTTAACGACTCTTCCCACAAGTCATCAGTGAGGTCAGGTATTTCCCTTTTCCACTTTCTATTTCCTAGGCTTGCAATAGAAATGTATATGCCCGGACAAGGGTTTAGTGAGGTTTTCCCTGCACAGGTACTTTCCAAAGATAGTTCTCAATTGGTCTGGTAGAGAATTGAGTATGGAAGGCGTGTCTGAGTTTCAGGTACTTAAATAGTGTAGGGGACTGGTAAATTAGACTCGACAGGCAGTCCCCTAGTGTTATAGACTCCTAAACTGCATCCTAAAACAGGATAAGTTAGGAGGGGGATCTGTTTCCTGATCCTGCCTTCAGCTATACCCCCTGTAGTTCAATAAGTGTCCAGTAGATGGCAAAAGTATATAGTCTTGAGCAGCCATGTGCACAGGGTTCATTTTATTAAGACCTTACCTGAGCAGGCAGGAATGGTGAAGTGAAACCTAGACAGGTCAGGTAAAGTTAGGATAGGCCACTCACCTTAAGAGGCTACTCTAGGAGTGACAGATTGTCAGTCTATCTAGCTGAGCAGGCTCCAACGAGGAGTGTGAAGGGATTAAGATTAAGGTACCAACTGCCCAGAGTAAGGACAAAGTGTACAGACGTTGTGATTTCCCACCGATCTATTACCCCATAGAGGTGTCCAGTTTGACCACACCGGTCATGCTCTCTGTGCATTTTTAAGGGACTTTTGGAACGCCTCTATGACTGTCAAAATTGGGGTGGTTGTAGTGTAGAATATTGAAGGGCCTCTATATAAAAGGTTAGCGCGTGCTTCCAGGGAACCCACTATAGAATTATGGAGGTGTTACCTGTGGAGTTAGCCAGCAATGGGCGTATTCTATTTGGAGGGCCCAGAAATATAGTTTTCAGTTTGGAAGTGCCAGTTCCCCTCATGTCACCGGTGCTTGTAAGGTTCTAATGTTCAGATTGGGGTACTCCCCTGCCAATAGGATTCTCCGGAGTTGTCTATGTGTTAACAGGGAATTGCATCAGCCACCTTGGGGGTGGATATCCATTTTGGAGGGAACCTCCATATGTAAGTAGGATTTCCCATACCACCCGTTAGAGTCAGTATCAGTGGGGCATGGTCTGAGCACAAGCGTGTACTATAGTGCACATTGTCTACCATATTAAGGAGCTCAGAGTTGGTAAGGTAAGTATCACATCAATTCTGGATATGGCTGAGGTGGCAGTACGAATACTGTTGGAGTTGAGGGTGTTTCCATCTCCATACATCTACATAGTTAGTGGACCCAGTTGAAGAGAGCCATAGTAGAAAACTCACAAAAGTAGAGATAGCCCCCATTTTTGGAGTAAAAGTGGTGGTAAACTGGTGTAAAATACTTTCTCCATATTCACAAACAGAAATCTGCCTAAATTCCCACTCAACTACTACTTTTAATTTTTTTAGTGAAAGAAATACAGTTTAAAGACACTTTTATGAATTTGTCTTACAAGCTAAATAAAAATGGCGCAAAAACTACATTTTGAACAACATTTTCTCCCGACATTTTAAAAATGGAGTAAAGCTCAGTGTAACTCTTCCCCATGTGTCAGATCAGTTCTAAGATACTTTGCTCTGCTTTTGTTCACCCAATCTTCATTTTACACCTCTTGTATTGGGGAATTATTATCATATTAATAGGCATTTTATAGTCAGGGCACAAGTATCTGTCTAACCCTATGGGTGTAAAAGCCTCATTAACAAAACAAGTAAAAACACTGATAAAAAAGTGTAACATATGTAAAAAGTTTTAGCAAGCCCAGGTTATTCTGAAAAAAATGATTTATACTTTTCCTAGGTAAAATTAACCCCTCCCCTGGAAATTCCAATTTGATGGCTGAAAAAATGTTGTGCGAAAGACAAAATCTGAATACTTTTCTATTTAAAAGACAAATTCACAAAAGTGGAGATAGAGGTTTGTAAAATTGGTGGGAAATCCTAAATTTTTATCTCTACTATTATTTTGTCTCAGTATCACCACTTTTTTAAATGAGTTGTTTGTATTGGGACGGAGCCTAAACATACCAGAGTCAGAGTTTTTTTATACCTTGAATGAACTCACAACTTGAATGTTTTATAGTTAATGAAAAAGCTTGAATGTAAAAAAACTTGAATCAGGGTGAAAAAACTTGAATCACTCTAATTAATTGAGTTTTCAAGTGAAACCACTGAAAAAGACCCGAACATCATGAAGGTTATTAACATCTTCACATGGTTCAAGGGACCTCTACCATTGATTTCTACATGACCTTGACAGGTTGCAGCTGGAGTATATTTGGATTCAAGTTATTTCGGGTATAATAAATCTCCAAAAATTGGAGTTTTTAAATAAAAAACAGAAAATTTTGAGTTTTTTTTAACCTGAAAATTCGAGTTAAGTGTATGGTGTAAAGTGATGGGTGTTAGGTCCTGAAGTGGAAGACCCCAATTACAAGACAGCATTTTCAATGTACTTGGATTTAGTACCCTCCTCCAACTCCAAAGTAAAAAAAAGAGAGGACACAGAAAGAGAAGCAGAGCAATGTGCAATCACACATAAGCCCCAACCTTAAACCCCCCCACCCGGTATCTTCCACCCAACCTGGAGATGCAGTCTTCCAAAACAGAATTCAACCCAACAGGGGAGTAGCAAAACCAACAAGTAAACAATGCCCAAAAATTATGGCACTTGCTCAGTGGTTCTGTAATTACATCAAAGCACCAAGCCTACCAACAGGGGAGTAGCAAAACCAACAAGTAAACAATGCCCAAAAATTATGGCACTTGCTCAGTGGTTCTGTAATTACATCAAAGCACCAAGCCTACTTCCACTTTAATAACCAAATGTTAAGAAGGGTCCAGCGTATATGAAAACTGAGCACACTGGAGAGTCCCACGTACCAAATTTAAAGATCCCGATAGCTATGGGACAGCTCACCCGAGTCACACTTGCCATACGAATTGTAAGTTAAAAGGACCCAAGGGCCTAAGGGTTCAATTGGGGGTAGTTAATCCCCCTGATGGAGGTCCAGGGAACATAAATGCAGGCATATTGACATTACATATGATCCAGTCCCTGCCAGAGGACTAGGAACTAGAGAGGTCTGTTGCCCTAGAGGAGCCAGGAGCCACAGTTAAATTACCATTCTTTAGAGTTGTGTTGTGGGTGGGCTCCTGGCCATGCCTGGCCATTGCTCAAGCCATTGCTCAGGCCATTCCAGTTCCAGCTCCGGTTGGTCAAAATAGTGAGCTCTATCACCATATATCACTTTCAATTTTGCAGGGTACAGCATTGCATACTCCAGTCCCAGATACTCCAGCTCCCAAATATGAACTAAGCTTTTTTTGCACAGTGGAAGAGTAATTAGGATACAATAAAACTCTGGCTCCAGCATATTGCATGTCTAGGTGAGTCCCCGGCTTCGCAGCCACAGGAAGCTCCATACCTCAAACAGGATAGATCTGGTCAAGTTTAGCTGCAAATGGAACCAGATGGTCTGAGGGTCTGCCAGGGGCTTTATTCAGGGTACTGGGCTGCTTGGATTGTTGTAATAACCACAGATTAGTGTGGGATCCCTAGCAGCACACTGATGTGTACCAGAAGGAAAGGTTCAGCAGCTCTATAATAATAATGATCCATGCCTTTAAAGCTGTACGCAGGAGCCTGTCATCTTGGATCTTGTTAAGCCATCTTTTGCATGTCAAATGACACTCATATGTGCTCTGTTTAGCCGATGGGAAGCTAAGCGTAGGGGTTATTGGAAATAAAGCAGAAAATTAGGTTTGTCAAAGAAGTTGAGGCTACGGGACTGACATTCTGATAAAAATGCTTTGGTTTCTGTGCTGCAATGAAATGTGAATCTGAATAAATTACTAATTAGCCTTATATTGTAACTTTTATATTATATATTCTGTATATTATGATTTGACTCTTGAGTTTATCCAAGTGACAGCAGCCCAGAGCAAATACTATGAATCAACAGGAAAAAGAAACAAGGATCTCCTGGGGCCACAGGTCTTTACTGCTAAAGGCAGGGCTGCCATAAAAAATCATGGGTCCCCTACAATAACATTTTCTGGGCCCCCAAGCCTTACCCTAGATCCCACTCGCACCACAGTAAAAAGGCCACATAGACATCAGCTCTAAAACAGTAACCCCCCCCCCCACAAGTTATAAAAAGCCATTGGTGGTCAGGATCCCCTACAAGTAAAAAAACAATATTGGTGGCCTGGGACCACTTCAAGTTAAAAAATGGTGGCTACCCCCCCACACAAGTTATAAAAATGTATTCGTCACCAGGGCCCACCTACTAGTTAAAAATAAACATTGGTGGCTAGGGCCCCCCTGTCAGTTAAAAAAAAAACATTGGCGGCCAGGGTTCCCCATAAAAGTTTTTTTAAAAAAACATTGGTGGCCAGGGTCCCCCATAAAAGTTTATTTTTTTTAAAACATTGGTGGCCAGGGTCCCCCATAAAAGTTTCTTTTTTTTAAAACATTGGTGGCCAGGGTCCCCCATAAAAGTTTTTATAGGGATTCTTTCATGATTTTTATGATGTAGTTTTTATTTCAAAATTAAACTGTTTACAATGCAAATTATTCACTCTACAATATAAAATTTTATTCCTGAAACAGCAAGTGTATTTTTTTTTAGTTGTACTATTGGTGTGTAGGCAGCCATCTCAGGGTATTTTGCCTGGTCATGTGCTTTCAGAAAGAGCCAGCAATCTGGTTACCTTCCTGTTGTTAAGCTGCTGGGGGTGATATCACTCCAACTTGCAGTACAGCAGTTAAGAGTGACTGATGTTTATCAGAGCACAGATCACATGACTACTGTCAACATGTCTAGCCCCATGTCAGATTTCAAAATTAGATATAAAAAAAATCTGTTCTTTTGAGAAACTGATTTCAGTGCAGAATTCAGCACTATTAACTGATGTGTTCTTTAAAAAAAACTTTTTCTCATGGCAGTATCCCTTTAAAAAAAGATTGGTGGTCAGGGGTTTAAAAAAATGGAAAAAGACCATTGGTGTTCAGTGGAACTTACCTTTAAATCTTCTTTGAGTCTTCTTCATTCCCCTTTTCTTTTGAACTATCTGCCAGTGCTCAGCAGCTTCTCCTCTTCTTTGAATACATTTGGCGGCTTTCGGCCCCTTTCACATCTTTCAGTGACTTCTGACAGCTTTCGGAGGCTTTTGGTGACTCAATGGGGGTCCGGCTTATTCGGGAAGTGCAGCATAGCTGGGCCCCCTTAAACCACCAGGCCCAGTACAGTTATTCCCCCTGTGGGGAATAGGCCTCCTGGCTGAAGGGCTGTGATAAATAAGACCAAAACACTAATGTGAAGTAGGGATTAGGATGGGAAGCATTCTGGATTATGATTGCCTTGATTGTAATGTTTCATAGTCTATAGTCCAGATAACATAGCCATTAATGTGAGCAGTTTTAGGCAAATTTTAAGTGTTTTTACTTTTTTTACAACAATTTGTGTTTTTTTTTGCAGCAAGATTTTTTTCAAGATTAATTAAGAGCAAAAGACTTGAATATAAAAACATGACATCTAAAAGCTGATTAATGAAAAGCTAAATAACTCAAAATCCACAAATATTACTTTTTATTTTTACGTAAACACTGATTAGTAACTTCACCAAACAGATAGAAATAGGCAACAAGTTTAGCATAGTGCAAGCGTATGCCTATTCAACAACCACCTGTAAGTAAATGTCTTACTGAATTGCTGATTTGAAAAAAAGGGAAAATTTGAATTGAAGCCATAATTAAAGGAAAAGTGTGAATACCTGCAGGGCAGCAAAAGAAAATGGTTTTAGACGTCTGCAAGTCAAGCTGCCTGGCTCCTGCATGGCACAATCAGTGCAGTATGAATCTAATCTTCTGGCAGCTGTATGCAAAGTGCAGACTTCTCATTTCTGATGACTTCTTATTTTTTTGACAGTGTGTTTTAGCTTCAGGTAGAAGTGTAAGAAACCCAGTTAAGTGGATCTTCTGATTATTTTAAGCAGTCGGCTTTAATTATCCCATAGATGGAATATCAAATGGGAAATCGGACATGGAGACAAATAAAGTGAGAGTGAAAAGTTTTAACATGAAAAGGCCTATTTATCAAATTTTGAATTTGTGTAATGTTAGAGGTTTTTTTCTACTTTGAATAAACTCTAATTTAAAAAAACATTTAAATATTTGCTTATTTATTAAATTATCCAAATATAATTTTTTTAAACAAAAATTAGATACCTCCAATGTGTACTTACGATTTTCAAAGAATTTGCATTAAAAATGCTTTAAAGGGATGTCATGATTTTTATGATCTGTTTTTTATTCCTGAATTACACTGTTTACACGCTACAATATAAAATTTAAATTCCTGAACCAGCAAGTGTATATTTTTTTAATTTATAATATTGGTGTAGGCAGCCATCTCAGGTCATTTTGCCTGCTCATGAGCTTTCAGAAAAAGCAAACGCTTTAGGATGGAAATGCTTTCTGACAGGCTGTTGTTTCTCCTACTCAATGTAACTTAATGCGTTGCAGTGGGACCTGGATTTTAATACTGAGTGCTGTTCTTAGATCTACCAGGTAGCTGCTATCTGGTTATCTACCCATTGTTCTGTTGTTAGGCTGCTGGGGAGAAAGGGAGGGGTGATATCACTCTAACTTGCAGTAAAGAGTGACTGAAGTTTATCAGAGCACAAGTCACATGACTCGGGGAAGCTGGGAAACTATGTCTAGCCCCATGTCAGATTTCAAAATTAAATATAAAAGAATCTTTTTGCTCTTTTGAGAAATGGATTTTAGTGCAGAATTATTCTGGAGCAGCTCTATTAACTGATGCATTTTGAAAAAAAATTGTTTTCACATGACAGTATCCCTTTAAGTTTCCCATAGACAGCTCCATTTGAGTGACTGATTTTTTTTGCACTTAATAAATATCTAATGAACATATTTAAATTCAGTAGTTTTTCAAAAAAATTCTATTGCAGCAAACATTTGAGTTTGAATGTTGATCAATCACCCCCTTAGATCAGCCATAAAAGAGTATAAGCAAATTATGCAACATGACAATGCACCATATAAATTCCAGTAACAAAATACATAGCTGTTACCTACAATAATACATATTGTACTAGAAGTGGGCCATAATTTATAGATGGATGTACTCTGATTGCAATACAGAGACTTGGAGAAACAAATTTATTTATTTTTAGTATTTGTATTAATAGGTCAGCACATAGTTGGTAAAACTGTACATAAGGCTATCATGCAGGAGTAGTGATATACTAATGGATTATGGCATGGACAGCTCCATATCTCTACAGATCTATCTGCAACATTTAAAAAGCCTTTTGCAGATCATAACTGACATACAGACAAACCAAGGTGAGGATCCTGCTATTAAAAACATACCTGTACTATTTGAATTCAGTCAAATTAAAACATTTCTCAAATTTTCTGCTGGAGGTTACAAATTTAAAAACAGCCTTCTAAGAAGAAACAGCTGTATTAGAAAGCTGCACAAAACAGGATTTCTGCAGACAAAAAAAAATCCCTTTAACCTCCAAATATTGTACTAATAAGATAATAAAATTGTACTTTAATAAAATTCAACTGTATTCCAAAATTCTTCTGTGTCATTGTTATATGGAATTCGCCTGTTTACCTGCATTCAGAGCAAAATACTTACTGCCTAAGTCAATTGTATCCTCCAAGATTTATTAATGCATAAATGTCTGTGGAACATTTACACATTGTTAGTTACAGGCTCTTTAATGCAATAATATGAGATTGAGATGACTCAATCCCCTTCACATTGTCTAATTTGGTAGAACTTTTCATGTAAAAATGTAAATAAAGAGGCCAAAACAAAAGCTCTTTTTCAAAGAAGTATCATTATTGCTCATCTCGCAAACTTTTCCTTAGGACAAAATATGGAAACAGTGTAACACTGAAAACTCATTACCGTGAGCACTGTGCGACATTTCATTATAAGGTCACTTCATTTGAAAAGACAGCACATAAACAGCGTTGAAATGCTTTATTGAAACAAACTGAAAATGAATCTTGTTTCTACAGACATACAAAGTCATATCAACATTCAAATATTATTCATACATACAAAATTGTTACTGCAAGGTAAAAACTTGCACTGTTAATGCTCGATCTACTGTACATCTAAACCAGTAAACAAACACATCATAAATAATTTAATTTTATAACATACCTAGATCGGAGGCTCATAAATACTCTAAAATACAAAAATATTTCTCAAGACATACTCCTCTTACAATTTCTTTACCCCCACAAATTAATAAACTATTGTCACCTGATAAAACTTATATGAAAGGTACTGCCTTGCTTTATAGAACATTATTAACTAACAAAGAGGGCATCCCTAAATGGCAGCTAAGAAGCTGGCAGGAACACTTTCAAACAGACATAGAACAGGGTGACTGGGAATTAGCTATTAAATCTGTAAAGAAATCTTCCCACTGTGTTTCTCACCAGGAAAATTTACTTAAAATGATCTGGCGGTGGTACCTCACACCTGAAAAAATCTCCAAGTTTGATTCCCAGGTTTCACCACTTTGCTGGAGGAAATGCAATCAAGTGGGTTCATTGGAACACATTTTTTGGCATTGTCCAAGGATTCAACCTTTATGGAAAAAAGTGGAAGTCTGTCTCAAAAAATTACCAGTAAACCTTGTCCATATTCCCCCATATATGTCATTACTGCATATAAAAACAATTGAATTACCCCCCAAAGAAAGAATCTTATTTAATCATATATTTATAGCAACGAGAATGCAGATAGTAGATAACTGGAAATCTGAACATATACCAAGATTTGAAGACATCCTTAAGATGGTGGAGTTCAACCTACGAGCAGAAAAGTCCTGGGCAATGAAAACAGACAACTTACAACCATTCCTCAATAGAACTAGCTTATGGTCCTCATTATATCCTCAGTCAAAATTATTTGAGATATAGCTTCTTGAAGCACTGAATTCTTGACCTCCCACAGTCCTATATTTTCTAGTTGACTCTGTGTAATATTTCCATCAGACAGAGAAAAATGAATAACTAAGTCTTAAGCAATTTGTCCGGCTGGATAATTTCCTTTTTCTTTAGTTCCCCCTTAGATTTAGGTTTAGATAATTTAAAAACAGTTACCTGATGACCATGGGGTAAAATAGTTTATTTAATAAAAATGTATCATTAAGTAATAAAAATATAGTATTCCACAAGTTTATTGTTAAGTGTCACACATCTTATGATACATATTAATATAAAGATGTGGATGCGTCTTCCGGAGGTTGCCAGGGAGACTCTGCTCCACTTTGATAACACTGTTTTACAGTTAGTGGAATATTGGTAATTTGTTTATTGTGCTGCGATGCTGATGTTGGTCCGCTGCATATATGTACAACCTTTAATGTAAACATATTACTTATTTACAACATGCCTATTTTTTCTTTCTCTTTCCAATGGCTGTAATAATTTTGTTGAAAAACCCCAATAAAAAACATTGAAACATAATTTAATTTTAACCTTTTCAGTGCCGAACAGCCACAATTTATAAATCAGTATTGCCTCCATGTATTATTATATACAAGATGATTTTACATTCTCTGTGGAATTTCTCTTTAGGAACAATTTCATAGGGTGAACTACTATGTTACCTAGGTAAACTATGTTTTTAAGGACGATCTAGGCATTTTAAATTTGCTTGAATTTTAGTTTAATCCCACTTGGATATAACTATACCAAAACTATGTGTATGGCTATAAATACCAAAAAGATTGAAAACTACATATTTTTCATAATGGCAGAGAAAATATATCAGAAACATATTTCATGGCATGTATAAAAATGCAAATAATTTGGCTGGTTCCATGTCTTCTGAGCACACCAATAGCAAATATGTATATTTTTATGGGATTTCTAACTTGTAAAGATCAAAAATCCACAGCTAGTGATAAGCACATTTTTTCACCAGAAATTCAGCATTTTGACATCAGAGAATTTCTTTGTGAAAAATGTTTGCTGCCAAAAAATGTCCAAGAAAAATAAATTAAAGGGATACTGTCATGGGAAAAAACATTTTTTTCAAAATGAATCGGTTAATAGTGCTGCTCCAGCAGAATTTTGCGCTGAAATCCATTTCTCAAAAGAGCAAACAGATTTTTTTATATTCAATTTTGAAATTTGACATGGGGCTAGACATATTGTCAATTTCCCAGCTGCCCCAGGTCATGTGACTTGTGCTCTTATAAACTTCAATCACTCTTTACTGCTGCACTGCAAGTTGGAGTGATATCACCCCCTCCCTTTCCCCCCCCCACAGCAGCCAAACAAAAGAACAATGGTAAGGTAACCAGATAACAGCTCTCTAACACAAGATAACAGCTGCCTGGTAGATGTAAGAACAACACTCACACATTCAGTTACATTGAGAAGGAAAAACAGCAGCCTGCCAGAAAGCATTTCTCTCCTAAAGTGCAGCCACAAGTCACATGACCAGGGGCAGCTGGGAAATTGACAAAATGTCTAGCCCCATGTCAAATTTCAAAATTGAATATAAAAAAATCTGTTTGCTCTTTTGCGAAATAGATTTCAGTGCAGAATTCTGCTGGAGTAGCACTATTAACTGATGCGTTTGAAAAAAAAAAACATGTTTTCCGATGACAGGATCCCTTTCTGTCATAGGATCCCTTTCAATGCATTATGTGTGAAAAATAACTCAGTAAAACAATGCCCTATGACCTCAATGTGTTTAAAAAAAAAGGTTATGATTCCCAATCCAATGTCATCAACATGTTTTGCAATTTTTTCAAAGAAGCAGAATGGGACAGATTCACTCATCACAATCCAAAACAATCCAAAGCAGTACAACCCAACATTTATAATGCATGGGCCAGAAAAATGCCCCTTACAGTGAGTTTACCCCAGAAAACAAAATACACATGAACATTCTGATGAATTAAAAATGGGTATATACTGTATGTATTTCTACTAGTGATGGACGAATTTATTCACCTGGCATGGATTTGCTGTAAAAATTCTGCATTTCGGCCACCCACAAATGTTTTTCGTAAAACGGAGACGAAAATTCGGTGTGGATTCGTCAAAATTGTCGCGCACATAAAAATGTATTATTTTGACGCCCATTGACTTTGGTGAAGAAATGAGACAGATTTGCAAACAAACAACTGAGCACACTGCTTATGTTTGAAAACGAAACATTCTGAAGAATTCAAAATTGTCCTTGAAGATAAAACATAATACATATAAATGTCACGGGCAGTTTGCCAAAATTCTATAGGGTTACCTAATTATTTGGCATGTAGACACATGCATATACTTGCATATACTTGCAAGCACAAACTCTGCCTGTATTTTATATATTTTAGAGTACACATTTTGTCATTCTTAAAATGGGTAAATATGTCTTTTTACTCCAAAATATTTTACAGCCCTCACATTTTTTAGGCAGAAAGATAAAATGTCCTAAATGTGAATAAAATATATTTTATTCTGTGCAGAGAATATCAGTATTGTTAGCATGAATTATATGGTCTATAATTAAAAAAATGTTTAATGGTGAACAAAACATTTTTCTTTTTGTAACCTGAAAAATTTTTATTTGGTCATATATGTGTGTATGTGGCCACATTATCAAGCTTCTGTCTGTTTGGCCCATGCTTCAGTATACTAGAAATGTAAGCCAATGTATTGTCAATAACATTTATGCTCATCTAACAAGTACTTGCACCCCAGAAAACACTGCACTCTGCACCTAACACCAGATTGACAATCCAGTGCAGAGAGCAGTGTAAAATGCACAGACCAGCCCTGTCCTTACCACCTGCCATACTAATAACTGTGATGAATAGTTGGACTTAACTTTCAATTTAAAACGTTTTTATTTACATTTATGAAAGTTATGATAAGTACTAAATGCAAAGTACATAAATAAAACATAATGCCTGTAACTTTGACTCTGTTAACTTTCTTATGAAAATAAAATAAGATTCAATTTTTGACTGAGTGTACCTTTAGATCTCTGTAATCTCTGTTTACAACTGTTGATCTTAATTTATGACGGCCTAATTTGATTGAAACATCTCCATTTTAAATTCCTCAATATCATGTTTAAAAGGAACATTTATCTTTCCTTTTTTCATGGCATGGTCTAATGGCCACTAGGCATAATTTTTCCCTTTGCATTGGTCTAATGGAAATGTTGTAAGATAAATATTACTAAATTACCATTTACTCACTAAAGGTCTTCCTAATTTTATGTGCCCTTCTGTCATAATCCCCGTAGGCTAACCCAGACTAGTCAATTGCTCCACTGGTCTTTCAGTTCAGGAATTTGCCTATCAACTCAATATGGCAAATGGACATCTAAGGGACAAAAAAATGGTTGACCCTGTAGGAACAGCATTTTCAATTTACCTTAATCACAGTATTTGGTGGTTACCAGAATTTCTTAACTTCACAAGGACCTAATAATGGATATGGTCACAGGTGAATGTTCTGATCTCGGGTGCAAGGTAATTTGTCCATAAAATACCTTGGGATTGGTTAAACAGTATAAAAACATTTAGCTAATTCTTTGGTCCACCGAAAACTCGACTTTTATAGAATTGTCGCTGCAAAACCTCTACTTTATTGGATTATAGGATAAAAATCCTGGCTTTAATGTATTATCCAGTTCAGATCACAATGTCAAGAACAACTTCAGGAACATCTGCCATTGACTTCAACATGACCTTGACAGGTTTGAGATGGAGCATTTTTAGCAGCTTTAGGGTATAATAAATCTCTAAAAATTTGAGTTTTCTCCTTTACAAACTCGACCAGAAAAATTTGAGGTTTAATAAATGGGCCCCTAACTGTACTATGGAGAAGAAATAATACAGCTAAGAATAAAAATGAAACAGGACAAACACAATCAATAAAATGTATATTATTGTTCAGTACAATGAAAATCGAAACAAAAAAGGTTGTGTGTTCATTTCCTTGACTATATTCATGCAACTGATACAAATTTGCATTCAACCAATTGAGCTCTAATGACTTGGATTCAAAGTTGTGTTGTATTTGTGAAATAAACCTGACTTATGTTTGGCTGTGCAGGTTTCAGCATAACTGTGTACAATACATAAGTCTTCCTTTTTAAAGGTGTTTTAAAGTAATGCATATATCATGTAGTGTTGCACTGCACTGGTAAAACTGATCTGTTTGCTTCAGAAACACTACTATAGTTCATATAAACAAGCTGCTGTGGAGCAATGGCGGAAATTGAAAAACGGCTATATGGCACAAGTTAACTAATGAATAACAGATAACACCATTAAACAGACAGAGCTTATTTGCTATCTGATGTGTAACTTGAGCTTTTTCTCCTTTGAATGGCTGCCCCCATTGCTACACAGCAGCTTATTTATATAAACAATAGTAGTGTTTCTTAAGCAAACACAGCAGTTTTACCAGTGCAGGGCAACACTGCATTATATTTTCATTACTTTAAAACACTTTTATTTTTTGACGTTACTGTTCCTTTAAATGTGCATGTTGACAAGGATTCCCAAAAAGCTCAGGAAAAGTGTAGCTCAGACAATAGTGTATATTGATTTTACTAACTTAAAATATATTTATTAGGCCTGTTTTAAGAGATGAGCTGGTGATTTTATACTAGAAAATAAAAATAAATTATGTAAAATGATTCTCATGTTTATAAAGGTTTGGCATATAAAATAATATCGAGGGTCACCCATAACGGCAATCCATGGCACAATACAGGTAATATTAATGGATTAAGTTTCTAATTTATAATTGACTTTCTAATATTTTAGATGATAAAGAATATTAATGTTTTCAGTCTCAGCATGTCTAAATACTAGATATTTCATTTATACAATATGAAATTAACATTTTTCTAGCATTATATTCAGATTGGTTATATTGTATTGCTGACAAATATTTTCGGTATGGCTCTATACATATGATACACATGATATATATGGGTTATGTGTTATTACTATTTACACTGTAGGAAATTGTTGTTATTTAAACAATACAAAACAAGAGAAATCACTGAAATATTGTTTTCTTCACTATTTTCAGCACACAAAGGGGCACATTTACTTAGGGTCGAAGTAAAATCCTTCGACTTCGAATATCGAAGTCGAAGGATTTACCGTTATTTGTTCGACCGATTCGAAGGATTTTAATCCATCGATGGAACGATTTTCCTTTGATCAAAAAAAGCTAGGAAAGCCTATGGGGACCTTCCCCGTAGGCTAACATTGATGCTCGGTTGGTTTTAGTTGGCGAAGTAGGAGGTCAAAGTTTTTTTTAAAGAGACAGTACTTTGACTATCGAATGGTCGAATAGTCAAATGATTTTTAGTTAGAATCGTTCCATTCGAAGTCGTAGTCGTAGTCGATGGTCGAAGTAGCCAAAAAAATACTTCGAAATTCTAAGTATTTTTTATTCTATTCTTTCACTCAAGCTAAGTAAATGTGCCCCAAACTGTACTGTATCAATATAAATGGAATTATTCTTGAAGAAAAGCATTTCATCTGGTAAGAATCACTGGAATTAAAGGGTCCTCTCTCCCAGATATAAATAGCTGTAAGGGAACACAATTTAAATAATTTATATAGTTTAAGTAAAGTTTCTTTTGCTTGAAAATAACATGATAAAATAGGATTTATCATGAAAATTATTTCTTAGGGTGACAGGTCCCCTTTAAGTAGCCATCTTGTTGCATACAGCTGTTGAGCCATGGAGTTTGATATTCACTACCTCTTCCTAAGATATTAACACTCACATATTTGCCATACAGGTATGTAAACTGCCTACTCTATATCATCATTACTTTAGCAAAGTATACATTCTGTATGGTGTGAACTGACCTTTGATCCTATATTTTTCACAATACTTCATGATTTACTTGAGGAGGCTTATTTATCAGCAGTTTCATTTTAATGGTTTTAGAGGTTTTTGAAACCAAGTGTAAACTCACTTTCTCTGAAACCACGGATGTCATGAAATTTATTCAAAACAACTTAATTTAAAAAGCGCAAATTAAAAAAACACTAAACGATCCAAAAAAATTCTAAAACCTATAAAAATGTAGATTTTTCAGATAATTCCTAGCAGAAAAAATGGAGAAAAAAAGCTGAATTAGAGATAATTTAATCATACTTTAAATAGCTTTCAACCGTCTTTATTAAACTTTACTGTACCTTTCTGTTTTTGGAAGCTCTGGGTACATGATGTTCCTCACCCCCTAAAAGCCCTATTACCCTCTCAGTACTCCAACCAACTCCATCCACCCCTCCTTATTTACTTATATACATCTATCTCATTTTGGCCTCAGGGACTATGGTTACTATTTGTGCTTTAAAAAAAAAAAAGCTTGATAAAAGGCTATTTGTAGCCTGCCAATCATTTTTATTTAACAAGATTGGTGGTGCTGTACTTCAAGAGTTTTTACATAAGAGGATTGGACTGTGGCCATCCAGGGTACGTGCACTGGGATTCTTATGCATAAAGAATTAGAATCTGATTCTACTAACTAAGCACTATTTGTGCTTTATTCATTAGAAATGTGCTGTTCATAGTAAAACATCAAGAGTACAAAGGTAAGTCATAGCAAAAATGGCAAGGCAGGGGGCAGCCAAGAAACAAAATGGAGACAATGAACACTCAGGAACAGAGTAGAGTATGACCTTATGAACAAACAATGCCTAAAAGCTAAAGTACCGAACAAATTCACAATGAATGAAGAAATTAGATGGTGAATGAGCCACCAATGGTATGGTGAAAATATAACACAAGCCACCAGTGTCTGACTGGAACACCAGGGGCCCACCTGAAAAACTTTGACCAGGGGCCCACCCAAAAACTTTAAACCAGGGGCCCACTCTCTTGCTATTATTCTTCCTTTTCTCACTCAACCTCTATTCTCATAGTCTCTTTTCTTTACATACTATAATTCATTATTCTATCTATTTAGCCTATTTTCCTCATAGAAATAGGGAATGACCGTGAAATAGGCCAAATGTTTAGCAGCATGAAGGCCCACTGACACCTGGGCCCACCAGGACTTTTCCTGGTATCCGGGTGGGCCAGTCCGACACTACAAGCCACTAGAGTCCATAGGTGGGAATCACATAAGTGTGGGTTCCACCTGTCCAGTTTTGATGCCAACAGGTCTCAACTGTCTGTTCGGTTTTCAGATTTTGGAAATCCGAACAATAATTTGGCCAATAAATAAAAAAAATCTAAATATTAAGATACTGTGATTTTATTTTCTATCAACATGGCTTTGTTATCATCAAGCTCAGTCAAGCATCAAGCAAATCAGTCAAAAATTAAGAATGGGCATTGCTGTAATCCAGAGCTTCTGAATAATAGATCCCACGCTTCTAATTAAAGTCTTGGGCCTACTCATCAGGCAGAATATAAACAGAGCTAAAGTTGCCAGTTTTGAACCAGACATCCCAGTTTAAAACAGTGAGATAACTGGACAGAAAGCCAGTCAATTGCATCTAAGTGATGCAATTACCCTGGCGTCATAACCCCACCTTACATCATCGCATCCCTGACATCATCATGCCCACTCCCAGAATCACTGCCCCGCCCCAAAGCCATCAGCCCTACTCCGTTTCTTTGGGTTTAGCCACCAGAAGAGAAACCTAGGGTACATATAAGTGCACATAACAATATATAACACCACTATAGCAACATTTATGGCACCATTAGAGCATATATTGAAGGAGAAGTGTCATATTTATGTATTGCTAATTAAATTCATATTTACAAAAACAATTCAGAAATGTATAGTGTATGTGCCCAGAGTGCATTATTATCCAGTTTGAAATTAACATTTTTATATGAGCACATTATATATATGAATGCTTAGCATTGTATTAGCATCATAACTAAGTACATATGATAAACATTATTTATATTTAATATCACATTGCCAGTGCATTTAAATAACTGCATAACCTATAGGCCAATGTAGAGAAATATGCTAGGGATCTCTACATTAAACCCTATGCACTAATAATAGTGTATCTAAAATATAACCATACAATTAAAGGAATCTGAGTCACGTTCATGCATTTGTTATTAGATAAAGGTACTTAACATTATGTAGACAGTTTTTCTTCCTCGGTTGTCTGAAAATCTACATTTACAAGGTAAAGAGAAAGAAACTAAATGTTCAGATCTGCTTTCCTACTTCATAAAGCTTTAGTCTAGATTTCGTCAAGACAATTTAATTTTTAGCTTTATTCATAGCTTAATGCAATGTTTTAGTTCATTGCACTTTTTGGATGTGCAGAAGCAGAGATAATGTGCTACACTACATTCATTTAATGTTTCATCAGATTTTTTTTTTCCATTGGTGTATCTACCTTTTCGTTATTTAAAATGTTTCATCTTTATCACTTCAGTCATGAAATGTAGATTCATTAAATTACTGTGCTGGGCTAGTTCACAGCTGAAGTCTTATTTAAAATGTAGCACTGGTTAGTTTATCATCATCTTGCTTCAAGAAGGGGAAAAAAAAAACTGCTGTCAGCGGCATCAAGTCTCTAACATTCTCTTTTAACAATGTGCCTCAAGTCACAGTGACACCAGACAGACAAGTTATTCTATTAAGAATAAAAAGTGAAAATATGAGCAGGTATTAAATATGAAAAAAATGAAATAGATGGCATTGTTTTTTCTTCTTTTGAAAAAAGGGGTAGACTGATTAACTATAAACATTGAAGTATTTTAATGGCAGATGTACGTGCATTTAAAATGTTTCCCTCTAGCAGGTATAATTCACTAGCTATGCTCAAAACAGAAACAGTAACTTTTTATTTATTAGGCAATACAGTACATATGTACAGAAAAATCTGTATGTGCAGTTGAACTTATATTTGGTCATAGTAAATAACCATCATTTCAACCCCTCACCATAACCACAACATGATCATGATCTTGACTACACCCCTCCCTTCACAGTGTTTTCCAGGTTTCCCCTTCTAACTAAATTATACTGTATAGATATTTTGATCCAGAATGTCTTAAAGGAGAATTCAACCCTTAATTAAAAAAACCCTACCCCCTACCCTACGTAGACTCCCCACCCCTTCTCCCCCCCAGCCTAGCTGCTATCCCGGGTAAATGCCCCTAACTTTTTACTTAAACCTCGGTGCAGATTCAGGCATCACAGTTCAAGGCAGCCATCTTCCGGGTCTTCGGTAATCTGAGACTGAGACCGGCGATGCAACGCATGCGCAGTTGGAGCAATTTCCCGGTTCGCGACAACTGCGCATGTGACGGAAATAGACGGAAATAGCAGAAGTGCCGGAAGGAGACGCGAAGACCTGGAAGATGACTGCCTTGAACTGTGATACCTGAATCTGCACCGAGGAGTAATTAAAAAGTTTGGGGCATTTTCCCGGGGTAGCAGCTAGGCTGGGGGGGGAGGAGGGAGGGGGTTCTACGTGGGGTAGGGGTGTAAGGTTTTTTTAGTTAAGGGTTGAATTCTCCTTTAACCCCCTCTTCAGTGGAACACATCTATTGCTATTATAGTAATCAAAAGAATATTACTTTAGTGGGGACAGTAGAGATCTTAAAACAGTTTTATATTGGAGCAATTTCCTTATAAGGGACATATTGCAGCAACCAAACAAAGAACAGCTACAGTCTTGGGTATATTCCAACCTCTTTTGCCAACAGCAATGGAATATATTGTAGCAAATGTTTTCCTACATATAAAGGGTTTTCCTTTCAGACTCTTCCTGCTTCCTTACATCACTGTTATATTGACATGACACAGATTAACTTATCCAACTTTCTCCTGCAGAATATCTCCAGAAAGGCATTAAAAACAATAATTATTATAATAATCTTTCATTTTATTGTTTTATGGAGACAGCAACAGGCGTTAGCACCCTCTGCCAAGTCACCTGACCTTATGCATTTAATAAAAGTAGTTTTGGCAGCTTAGTTTTTGTATCTATATTGTTGGCACTATGCTACCTAGCAAATCTTCTGTAAGCCAATAATATTCTACAGGATACAACCTGTATACAAACTGTATTCAAAATAATAAGATTACAGTGTAATAAACAAGATTGCATATCAAGATACCAACTCTTGCATACATAGGGACATTCCAGTCTTACCAATCTTCAACCATAGGCTCTTACACTCTGTAGCAAAACTAAAGCTTGCACAAGCAGTTTTAGAACTTTATTTTTGTATTGATGAATAAGGTTGACATGCTACTTTCCATGTACATTCACTCCACTATCAATCTACTTTGTGCCTTTCAGGTTTCAGTGGCTTCCTTTAAAACATTCCCATGCAATCACCAATAACATTCACCACAATGATGCAAAGAAAAAGGGTTAACAGTAAGACAAGAGGAGAGGACAGGTCACAAAAATCAGCTTAGGAAACTTGTTGAATAAATGGAGGTAATTCAATGTAAACCTAATGTTATATAGCAGCAACATCTGTTTTTGCAAACTGAAAGGTTGGCACAACTCCAACATTTAATGAGTATGAAAACAAAGATAGATAGATAGATAGATAGATAGATAGATAGATAGATAGATAGATAGATAGATAGATAGATAGAAGATAGATGATAGATAGATAGATAAATGATAGATAGATGGACGGACAGACAGACAGGCAGATTATAGACAGATAGATAGATCGATAGATAGATAAACAGGTGATAGATAGACAGATGATAATAGATAAATAAATGAATTTGGCTAAAAAAAACTGAGAATTATTACCAAAAATATTTATTCAAAATCCTTATCCTTGCTTGCCCTTGATGTGATACAGTTGCATCATTGTTCATGTATAGTTTGAGGAGAGAATGGCGACAGGTGAAAAAATGTGAATTTGGGGGGGACAAATGGATGTTCCATGGGAACTGTTACTGAGACAGAAAAAGCTGAACCACAAATGAATTAACTGTTCTTCAGCAATGACTAGTCAAGGTTATATTATAATTGGTTATTCAAGAGAATGTTTTATCTATTCTACATCCTGCAGAGAGATAAACTAAATGAGCAATATAAAGCAGTTGTGAATAAATATGAATAGTTTAATATGACTTACATTAAGAAGCATATTTATCAAGGGTCGAAATCCGAATTCATGTGAATTTTTAAAACTCTCATAAACTCAAAATTCGACCAATTGAAATATTTTATAAAAATCAAATTTTTTAAACTCGGGTGAATAGGATCATCCCGAACACTCAAATTGAATTAGAATCTAATTTAATTTGAATTGTAAAAACTTGACTTGAATTTTAAAAACTTTATTCGAGTTTTTTCTTCACTCAAATGTCAGAAAGACTGTCAAATTGATCCCTAGACATCTCCCATTGACTTAAAAAGCAATTCGGCAGGTTTTAGGTGGTGAATAGTCGAATTTGAGTTCTTAAAGGGCCAGAGTATGACAAATCTCCAAAATCAAATTAGAATTTTTTGAAAAACTCTAATCTAATTCTAACTCCCAAGTGGAATTTGACAGTTTTGACCATAAAAAACACGAAAATTCAAATTTTCAATTCGACCCTTGATAAATCTGCCCCCAAGTGTAGAGTTAAGTCATGAACATAGATTGCTCCACACACTAAACATGAAAATGTAGACTTTCTAGTTTTTTCACAGTTCTGTTTTAGCTGTAGCATATCACTCAGTATAATTTAGTGCTCAGAAAAACACCATATCTATAGAGATACAGAAAAATGTGGAATAAATCACAATTTACTGTATATAAAAACAAATAAGTACTATTTAAAAATAAAGAATTCGATTGATTTTAAATAAACCATATAGATTACAAAAAATAAGTAATTGTAGATATTATTTTCAGTGGAGTGCCCATGTGTTAGAAGCTACAATCAAGAATGAAAAATTCAAGAAAAAATGCCTGCCATATACAGTAATAGACTTACTGGCCAAGCGCCAGTTGTTCAGTCTTGGGGACAATATGGAAGACACCCGCGTATGATGTGTATCTCTCCTTGCCATATTATAAAAACAATAACACTTACATTTTACCATTGTGTATCAGAGTCCTGGCACTGTACCAACCTTGTATAAAAATATTAAGTTCATTCGTGTAATTGAGATTATTTCGCCAAAATATTTTGTGCTGTTGTGTTTTATTATAGTTGATACACATACTGTCAAAGTCATACACATTCACTTTACACTCATACACAAAAACCATTGTGCAGTAAAAATAAAAAGCTATTTAGGACAACATTCCCATTAGGTTTTCTGCTAGGCAGTTTAACTGTAGTTAGTAAGTGTTTAGCTTAATCTAATAAAAGACATTTTGCAATATTAAGCAAAAAACATCTGGTACCCAGAAATCCCTGACTACATATTTAACTAGATGCCATCTCTTTCTGCTTTCTGCTCTCTTTCCCTTTTTTTCTCCCTTGCTCTATTTCTCTCTCTCCCTCTCTCTTTCAAACACTCTTTCCTTCATTGTGAAAAATTATCTAATAAGGTTCCTTGTGGTAAAATCAGATAGAAATGGCAAAGAAGTGTTCAACAGTCTCCAGCAGCTCATCTGAAGCAGCTCCTCTGAGTTTCACAATAATAATCAGTGCTGGCCCAGTGCCGCCGGATTATTTTGTATATTCATGAAGCTGCTCATCAGCCGTCAGGAGAATGTGCAGTAATCCTTGGATGAAATAAGGCCAATCAGTGGAATAATGAGGAAGGTAATATCTCCCAAGAGACTCTAGTGGGTTTTCATCAAACCCGACTGTAGCTCTCCAACTATTTGCTTTACAAATGCAGCCTTTGATCTTTGATTTGAGAAAAGAGGGGAAGAAACTGACATGCTGTTGTATTGTCCAGTGTGGAAGGATAATAAGCTTCCAAAACCACAGCAACAGAATGAGCCCATGGACTCAGTGTTATAAATAACCATGTGCTTGTGTGCTTTATTTAACTTCAATACAGTATATTTGTGTTATACATTATATATATATAGATATATATATAGTAGTCTGTGGAAGAGTCGGCACTCACGTCACCAGGATCACCTGGGTGCAGTGTCCAAAATTTTAGAATAACTATCCCACAAAGAATATATATATATATATATATATATATATATATATATATATATATATATATATATATATATATATGATTCTTTTTATTGTTTCATTGTTCCTCTTGCCAAGTGATACAAATGTCTCAGTTTGGTCACATGGGAGCCTACATTTAAATTGAAATTGCTAGATACACAGCCCATCTACACTTTATGCATTTAACCAGAAAATCAAAATGCTGACTTTTTCAATAAGGAAGAAAATCCCTAACCTCCATAAAATCACATCTGTAGCATGCAGAATACACTTTGGGGAAACAAACTATTGTTCTTTGGGCTCATTTTACTTTCACAGTACAACAATCATACAGTACTCAAGTGGAAAAAGTCAATGATCTCTTAGGCGGTTTATTGCCCAAACATACACTCCAACTTTGTTTAAAGTACAAAAGAAGAAAATGACACTAATTAAATAAAAGTTTAAATTCAAATGAAGTTAAAATTAGCACATATTCAAACTTTCAGTAGAGCTAACTGTGGATGCTCCAGCTATATAGGTCTTCAAAAGTCTTAAAAATAAAGTTTATAAACCATAAACTACCTTCTAATATTTAACAATATTGGGAGACACCTCAGAGCCGTATAAAGTAATTCGGCCTTCAGACCTAATCTAACCTGTATATTTTAATGGAGCTCTTCATGAATACTAATATTTTTATAAATTATAATAGGGGATTGTTATTCTCTATAGAAAGAAAAGCTTTTATTTTACACTGAACATTGAAATTAGAAGGTTGTTTATAAAGTCAGTGGCAGCAAAGATTTGCTACTTTTTATCTTGTTTGAAATGAGAATTGATTAATACTTGGTTGTTGTAAGATATGTGTGCACATTGTACATAGAGAATGCACACAGAGGGACTAAAATCCACAAAACTGTTTTTTAAAATTACAGTAAGAATAAGGAAGTGACAGCAATATGCCCTTAAAGAGCCAATATAAATTAAATATCTAAATAACTAGGGCTCATGGAGCAATGACTATGTTATGCTTAGTTTGTGTTTAAGATTTCTGTCTTTTAGCCAAGCAAGAAATCCATACTAAATAAAATATGAATGAATACATTCATACAGCATACCATTCAGCTCAATGGCAACAATAATTTCCCACTATACCTACCCCAATTAAATACCCATCTTGCAGACAGGTTTGCTTTTCTATGTTGAACAATTTCCTTGCCTAACTGCGTCAGCCCATCATGTTGTGCATGAGATAGTGGTGGGTCCCAGAAATATACTTTGGTACCCACATTATGCGTCTTTTTCCAAGGTATGTTTCATGGTAACGATTTCCAAATGTAGGTTCATATTGAGCTATCATTATCATTAGAGATCCATATACCTCAGAACACATCTCAGAATACATGAAAAGCCAATGTGATATTTAATTTCCCCAGAACACTAATGTGTATAAATGCAATGCTATCTTCAGCTTTAAAATACTGGAACACATATATCTGGAAGAGTATGAATACAGATACCTCCTCAACACAAAGCAAGTGCAACCCACAATGCAGATTTTCATCAACATCCCTTACTAACTTCTTTCATTTCTTCTCTTCCAGCTTCTTTCTCCTTTCAGCCATACAATCGCACCTGCTGTAAGTCCACATACGCCATTTACCAATCATCACTGCAGACAGAAAATCCCAGAAAGGAAGCATATTCTTTTAAAGAATAAAAAGACAAACATATTTGTGGCTTTAGCAGAACTGTGCCAGACTATTTTTGTCAATTCCCTCCTCAATGAGCAATGCAAAGCAATGACAGTCTACCTATTATTACAGTGCTACGCAATATGTTGGCGCTATATAAATACATGTTAATAATATTAATCATAAAAAAATCTATATCTACTTGTTCTTGTTATACCATTTAAGCAAATGTATGCTGACACAGGTGAGGTCTGTACATAATAAGTTTGCTGAGATGGGATTGGAGCTTGACTGGCCTAAATAGACCTAGACCTCAACGCAAGTGAACAAATATGGGAGCAAGGTCTGCCTAGGAGAAGGGTCTACAGACATTCCACACCACTCGAAAGGGATCCACACTCACAGGTCTTTTAGATTTTTTTTTTTTATTGTAAACACAAAACTGAAGTATGCAACTAAATGGCATGGAGTTTGCCATTTTTTGCAATTAGCACATTGGGGCACATTTATCAACACTGGGCAAATTTGCCCATGGGCAGTTACCTATAGCAACCAATCAGTGATTAGCTTTTTAAAGCCAGCTGCAAGTAGAACAATGAATGCAGCAATCTGATTGGTTGCTATGGGTTACTGCCCATGGGCAGATTTGCCCAGTGTTGATAATTGACCCCCATTGTCTTGTTTGCTTTAAATGACCCCTAGAGTGTGATATCTTAGCAAACAGAGTAACAAACAAGTAATGTATTGACAAATTCCTTGGCATGGCAAATGTGTTAGCTTATTGCCTTTGTCTTCAGAAGAAAACAGGACAAGCCTATAGAAGCAATAGAAGGAGAACATTTTAAAGATAAAATATATACACACCCTTTTTGACATGAAAAGGTCCATAAACACTATCTGAATTTCCAAATATAATTATATTCTTTAACAAAAACATACTCAACCACAAATATTAAAGGACACCGTGATATTCCCCAAGATCCCTTATGCTAAGTGAGACCAAACTACATAGAGTCTCACTTTAATGCAACCCTACCCTTAACTTGTTCCATTGTAAAGTGATGAATTCTGGGATTTGAAGTCTCCCTGCTTACCATAGCAGGTGCTGCACAGATTCTCTGAAAAGCAGAAAGACTGCAAGTCCCAGAATTCACAATGGAACAAGATAAGGGTGGGGTTTCATTATAGTGAGACTTTAGGCAGGATGGGGCACTGCCAAACACACCTACAGCAAACACATTAATAGGCTTTTTTTCTGGTTTCTTTTTGGTCTGTGGAATCAGGTGTGTCCATTTAAAAATAAAATATATTTATATTCATTTTTAAAAGTTTACACAGTTAAAATGAGCGAAAAGTTAAAATGAGCAAAATCCCCTGGCAATATTTTTATTTTTATCTTTGTTTCATTAGATGACACAATGAACACTCTGCAAAATGCCATTTGATTCAGCTTTGTCCTATATCCTAAAGTCCAATATAAATTAGTCTGAAATAGATCTATCTTTCATTTCCTCCTTACAAAATGTAATACATTTAAAAGACAGAGATTAATTATTACATTAATGACTGCCACAAAAATGAGAGGATCAGTGTATATCCAATACTTTCTTGACAATTTTACTTAATTCAAACAGTTATTTTTCCTGTAGAGAAATTTCTTTTGAATGGGGGGGGGAGTCATTGTTTTATTCTCAAGGAAATATTTTATACAGATTTGCCACCAGTACAAAAGTATTTAGAGTAATGCTGAGCAGTAGCACATTAATTCAGAAGCATATTAGAAATAAAAAAAAATTGATGTTTTTTCTTGGCAATTTGCACGGTTTTCTATTTATTTCTATAACTATTCAAATGAAAAGTCTTACCAATGAAATTCTTGTTAACTTTTTTTTCATTTTAGATTGTAGCATTTATTTCCACTTGCTAATTTATACATTGAACTGTTACTTAGGAATGACTACTGATGTAACTACTGATAATGACTACTGATTGACATGGGACCCCATATCTGGAAACCCATTCACCAGAAAGCTCAGAATTACAGGAAGACCATCTCCTATAGAATTTAACGTTTAACTGGTTTTAGTAGACAGTTATGGTGATCCAAACTACCAGCCCGTTAAACATAAAAGGTCTTATTTTTTGTGTTCATGTGAACATTATAGAATTTATTTTTATTAGAATTATAGAATATAGATGATAGTAGTATCATTCATTAAGAACATTTCATTGACAAAATATTTTCTGTAATTTTTTGAAAGACTATGTTAATATAATTGCACAACTAGTATAAGCCTATATTGTTATAACTTTATTTAGTACTTCTTTTGTTCTTCTTAAATAGTTTATTTATGTGTCATCTGTTTAGTCCAGGACCATATGCTATTTTCAAACAAGTAGGACACCTCTTTATTTTTTGTTAATGTTTAGCCGATTTTGAAATGTTTTCGACTGGGGTACAAAGATCAATGGGATATACAATGCATTTATATACAGTATATTAGTACAGGTATTTGAAAATAAATCTCTAGAAATACCTTTTAAAAATAAGGAAACATAACTATGGCTGTGGGAATAAGAAAAATTCTCTTCTTGGGATTTTGGACATACTAGAAAATTAATTTTTCCTTTGTGATATTGCAGGCTCTATGCAGGCTTACAACTTTAAGCTTTAGGCTGCAAGCAAGAAGCTGGTTCTTTTTCTTTGCCCCACTACCCTTTTGCCAGACTTTGTTCATATGCTAATGAACCCACCACCCCTTGACTAGGCCACAGAGAAGGAGCCATGTTCTCTATGAACAAGGTGTTAGGCATAATACAGTAAGTAATGATGATGGACTTATTTTTCCTCCAATATTCTCCTCTAATATTACTCCTTCACAATAAGTTGTTGATCGAGAATCATATATTATATGCCCTTGGATGCCTTTGCCATGTGTCTCTTATTTGCATATTGTTTTTAATGCTCTTCCCCTTTTTTCTATTGATTAATTAATGTAGTTTGGTGATTCGTAGGTTCAGGGTATATATTTGGTATACAGATATGTGTCTTTGTACAGCCTATGATTAAGTACCTATACGCACGAAACCCGTAAGGCTATGTAACTATCTATTTTTGTGGCCTAAATAAAGTTATCAGTTCTCTTACTAGCCTGTTTGTGGGATCTGTGAGTGCCTGACATTGTTCTCCACCTCGAGATGTAGATCTGGGGGTATGAGCAGCCAGACACCACGTATTACTGATGAGATAAAAATAAATAAAACTTCTTTGGTTTTTACATTGGGATTCTCTTTCTAAGTTGCAGACTATTCAATATGCCTAGTACAGCTCCATCAGAGTGGCTCCCTCTGAGGCTATTTGTCATTTCTTACAAATAGGTACAATGGTAGCCTGTTCACCTCATATATACATATATATATATATATGTATTTCTAAAAATTGTGATGTGTTAACGCCTTCTATAAAATCCCAATAATTTACTCTACTGGCTTGACTGGTTATTGGGGTTTAACTTTGTATGCACTGCATGTAACTTAGTGGTTCCCTAGGCTGTCTGGTGCCTCTGAGACTAACAGATTTATAGGAGCTTAGTGGGCCCAAATGCATAGCATTCAGTGAGTAGGTATTTTGGATACCAGGTTGCCACATGTTACCCCAAGCACTGTGGCACTTGCTATAGTGAAATTAAAGGAGCAGGAAAGGAGCTACTGTATTAACTTGGGGGTACCAAAAGTTAGGCACTGTCATGTTACGTATCTGGGTCCATGGAGATCTGTGATACGCAGGTGTCAGGACACGCGCTCTACTTGGCAATATGTGGCGCTCACATCTTGCCGCTCGGCGCATGTGTGTCATGTCCCATGAGTGTGCGTCATGCCGCGCGCCAGCCTATGTGCATGTGAATTGACTATTTATGGACGCCAGCAATTCTGCCACTTTGTTAAGTGATCTACTCAGCGCCTGTAGGCACTAAGCCTTTTAGAAACTGCTGTTGTTCTTCTGATTTGATATTGGCCTGATGCTGATACTTGCTGCCTGCCCTTGATTCCGTTTTGATTCCTGACTCTGAACCTCTGCCACCTACCCTGACCTCGGCCTGCCCTTTGGCTTCAACCCTTGCTGCCTGTCCGGACCTCGGCCTGACTGACCACTCTTCTGATTTCCCTTGGCACTCCTGCCTATTTACACATCACCTCTCCTGTTCCCTTTCCAGGGGTTGACGTTGTGAAATCTGAGGGTGTTGGCCTGTTGTCTGCTCTGTCTACATTAACTAGCACTTTAAAGGCACCCCAAGTGATTGTATATACGTGATACACTCTGGGCTGGTGCTCCTATCAAGAGAAAACTGCACAGGCCCAGGGTTGTTCTAGTGAGAACCACAAAGCGATCAGCTTCCTTCTTCTTCTATCTTTGTGCAGAGCGTGCATGCACAATAGCGCAAAAAGCTGAACTTTAATGAAGAACTTGGGTATTTCGTTCTCTTCGCATGCATCTGCCCCGGGAAATTTGAAGAAAGTAGAAGAAGGAAGTCGATTGCTCTGTGGTGCTCGCCATGGACCAGTGCAGTTTTCTTCTGATAGGAGCACCTACCCTGGGTGTTAGGTAAGCATATGCAATCAATTGGGTGTGCATTAACTTTTTTTTTAAATATTTCTTTCCTGCTCAGAAGGAAGACTTTTTAAACTGATGCCATGCTATGTTTCGACTATGAGAGACAGAACTGTTAAGTATTGGCCCCTGTTCTTGATATGTTTAAATTGTATTGTTGACCATGTAATACCCTCTAAATTAAGCAATTCTGCTTTTCCTTAAAAGACTACCATTTAATTTGTAGTTTCCATAAATAAGCTGTTTGCCTAATGTTGTTCAACTTTTTTTCAGAGAAATGAAGTTCAAGATTTTTGAGTTATCTGTAATTGTGTTGCCCCTTTATTTCATATTTCTTTTCTCCAGATCTGTGCTATTCTGTTGTGTAATGAGTTACATCAGTTTTAATGAGCAATCCGTTCCGAATCATTTCACAGTTTTCTTTGAAGTCTAATTTCAGCCCATCAAAACATTATTACTTATGGCAACATTTTAACTCTTCTGGCCGGTTTTAAGATATATGTTTTAGTATATAAGAGTGAATGAATCTTTTGATGAATGCATGAGACCACTAAGGCATCTGTTATCTTTCTTTCTTTCAATCTTTGACAAAGGATTTCTGGAGTCCAAAAAATATTTATTATATATTTATTTTTATGTATTTATTCATTTCATGCTTTTCTGTGTTATCATATTTTTGTTTGTGTGCTTTAAGTTATGCAGTTAGTTAGATGGTCAAGATTTATGCAACTGTGCAAGAAAAAGGAATGCCAGGAATGGTTTGTTGCAAAAAAAAAAGCCAGTTATTGCAAAAGATGTGCAGAGACGTGCAACCAAACTGGTTAGAAGGATGGAAGACTTAAATTATGCCGGTAGACAGTCAAGGCTGGGGTTGTTTTCTCTGGAAAACACTTGCGAGAGGACATGATTACATTTTACAAGTACATTAGAGGACATTATAGACAAATGGCAGGGGACCTTTTTACCCATAAAGTGGATCACCATACCAGAGGCCACCCCTTCAGACTAGAAGAAATGAACTTTCATTTGAAGCAGTGTAGGTGGTTCTTCACAGTGAAGATGTGGAATAAAATGCTGGGTGATGTTGTGATGGCTGATTCTGTTAATGCCTTTAAGAGTGGTTTGAATGATTTCTTGAACAAGCATAATATCCAAGGCTATTAATAGTTAGTACAGATATGAGTATATATAATTTATGTGAAAGTATGGAGGGGTGTGTATGGATGCTGGGTTTCGTGGACTTTGGTCTTTTTTCAAACCAATTTAACTGTGTAATTATGTAGCTATGTAAAAGACGAAATTAGGTGGCAATCTTACATAGATGGAGAAGACATTTGAAGCTTTTAACAGACATGGCCAAACCCTTCTGCCCATAGTGCAACATATGTGTCTGTCAGATTCCTCAATATATGAGTATATGTTAAGGAGAGTAGTGCAAAACAACATCAAAAGCATCGTGGGAAGATACCTAGAAATAATGACCTGTGCACAAAAAAATAACAGAGTTAAAAATGGGGAGGAACCAAAACCATGTCAAATGTCAAACCAAAATTATTATATTGCACATCCAAAAATATAAAAAAATAATTGCAAGTATATTGTCATATAGTAAACAAATGGGTGGCCCACCTTTAGGGGATCCCAAGCAGAAGGCAAATGGCAAGGAAGGTTATAAAGTCATATATATATAATGTGATGTGATTCAGAGTGAATGCAAATTTGTGTGAACTTGTGTGAACCATTTCACAGCCTTTGTAAGTCTGAAGACAGAAGCTTTTGTAGGCAGCAATAAATTTTGTCCTGAACATAACAGGAAATGCAATTTTGGGAAGGAGGTTAATGACAGAGAGAAAGGGGGGAATAAAAGACAATTTAGACACTATAAATAATACAAATATTCAGAGGGGGAAAAAACCCACACAATTTCAAAAATATAAGCTTTCATGGAACAAAGTCCAAGCGATACAGGTATGGGATCCGTTATCTGAAAACCCTTTATCCATTTCTCTATTTTAACCAAACAATTCACATTTTTAAAAATGATTTCATTTTTCTCTGTATTAATAAAACAGTACCTTGTACTTGATCCAAACTGAGATATAATGAATCCTTATTGGAAGCAAACCAAGCCTAACATATTTATTAAATGTTTACATGATGTTCTAGTAGACTTCAGGTATGAATACGGAAAGATCCATTATCTGGAAAACCAGGTCCCAAGCATTCTGGATAAAAGTCCCATAAATGTATTACATTTTGCCATTAAGTTGCTGAATGCACAGGCAACAACTATTGTAAATTCCCTCCTTCAGTTAAGGCAAGTATCCCCAAGGGACAGAGCAGGAAATGAAGTCTGTGCTGTTGTCTCTGGAAATAGGTTATCAGAGTGCCCTACAAAGGCATTTGAAGTTTTGCAAAAAGTAATAGAATACATATTTAATACACATAAATTGGATCATCTCGATAGACTAGTCAGTTGTGGGCACTGCACATTCATATGTGAAGGAATTATTTATCAACAGTCTCATTTTCATGGGTTTAGAGGTCTTTGAAACTACACAAACTCTAAAATTATCAATGCCATGAGATTTTTTATAAAATCCAAATGAAAAAAGTACGAACTGAAAATTGCGATGAACTCTGCTCTAAAAAATATGAATACCCTGAAAACCTTTAAAAAAATTTAGTTTTTTTGGACAATTCCTAAAGAAAAAAAACAACCTCTAAAAGTCCAAATTGATTTAGAGTGGACCAAAAAGATCAAGGCAGCTCCCCATTGACTTCTATAGGACTGTGACAACTTTTACCTGACAAAGTTTTTTATTAGTGGCCTTCATGGTTTTTAGAGATTCATGGCAAATTTTTCAATTAGTTCAGGATTGACCCTCAAAATGTTAAGGCCAGATTTATCAAGGGTCGAAGTGAAAATTCGAATATAAATTTCGAATTTTCGAGTTTTTTTAGGCAATAGTTAAAATTCGATTCTAGTTTTTTAAAAAATTAAAATTCGATTTTCAAAATTTATCATGTATTGGAATTCAAATCTGACTATTCGTCACCTTAAACCTGCCAAATTATTGTTTTAGCCTATGGGGGATGTCCTGGGATTAATTTGGAGTTGTTTGCAGCCTTCCTGAAAATTGTTTCACATAAAAAACCCAAATCTAATTTGATATGAGTTTGTGGGTCGATCTTATTCACCTGAGTTTCAACAATTTGAATTTTTGGAAAAATTTGTTTATGGGAGTTTTTACAAACTCCCATGAACTCTTAAGTCGACCCTTGATAAATCTGCCCCCTAATGTGAGTATGTGAAAACATCACTGGGAGGTTGCTCATACACACGGAGGACAGCAATCACAACTTGGTTGAGTTAAAGACATTTAAAAGCCTATGTAACACAATGGTTTTTTTTAAGTGGTTGATAACTCACTTTTAAAAGGCTATACAGGAAGAACCATGAGCTACAAATTGTACTATAAATTATTGCTGCAAATAGTTTGATGACAGACAGATCTAAGTACTTCTTTATTTTCTGATGTTTTTACTCTTATGAATGGACACTCCAATCAAGTGGAATAAATAACAAATAAAATAAAAAGCAAAACACAAAATACAAAGTTAAAATTTAAAAGTTTTCTTTCCTTGGTCAGCATCTACATACACTAATATAACTTACCATGTATCTCATGGCAAAGAGAAATAAAGTGAGTAGATAATAATGCAGGAAAAAATGACGAAAGACTGAGACTTAAAGCTCTGGTGCTTCCTTCCAGGTGTCTTCGTCTGCATGATTTCATCTGTGAACCTTAATCAGCTTCCTTAATGAAATACTTAATTAACATATTATAATTGTGGTAAAGATGATTTTGACAGAAATCATTTTCCATATCTAATACTATGCTAATTTAATCTGTTTCTCATTCCTCTACATGACCTTTAGTGATTACGTTTCATGGCAAAATTGTTTTCTTTTGATGGATTGATTTATCCAGAACAGTTCTCAGGATCATTTTTATTGTCAGGATTTATTTATTTCTCTACTTTTTTGTTAATTTTTTTTCAATATTTAATATTTCCAAATAATTAGGATCACCTAAGAATATCCCATGTGAAAAGAGTCATAAATTAACAAGGATAATTGATAATTATAAACAACTTAAAATGTGTTCTAAAGACGACTTAACTACATATAGTGGCACATTTACTTAGCTCAAGTGAAGGAATAGAAGAAAAAAAACTTTGAATTTCGAATGTTTTTTGCGCTACTTCGACCATCGAATTGGCTACTTCGACCTTCAACTACGACTTTTTATCGAATGATTTGAACTAAAAATTGTTCGACTATTCGACCATTCGATAGTCGAAGTACTGTCTCTTTAAAAAAAACTTCGACCCTCTACTTCGCCAAGTAAAACCTACCAAGCACCAATGTTAGCCTATGGGGAAGGTCCCCATAGGCTTTCTAAGCTTTTTTTGATTGAAGGAATTTCGTTCGATCGATGAATTAAAATCCTTTGAATCGTTTGATACAAAGGATTTAATCGTTTGATCAAGCGAATTTTCCTTCGATCATTCGATCGAACTAATTCCTGTAAATCCTTTGACTTCGATATTCGAAGTCGAAGGATTTAACTTTGACAGTCGAATATCGAGGGTTAATTAACCCTCGATATTAAACCCTAAGTAAATGTGCCCCATAAAGTTATTTATGGATGGAAGAAAAACCTAGAAAAATGAATCACATAATACAAAGATGATATATACTATAGATATCCATAATTATTATTATTTATTTTATAGATAATCATATTAAAACAATTACTGTTGGAATTAAAATAGAGCTATGTCACTGCATATAACATTGTATATATTAAATGCTTTGAACACTTTTAAGTCACAAAGACTTTGAATAGATACAATTGGGCTTAGAGTTTTTCCATTTATATAACTAAAGCAGAATATGAAGTGAAGAATCTAATTGTTTGGTGCATGATTATGTATTTTTCTGAAACAGAAATCTTTTATGTGGCTGTCTTGTTCAACATGAAGAAGACACGCAAGTTTGTTCAATAACATTGCTTTCAAGGCAGCGGTTGTCAAATGTTTTCAGTTCAACCCCTACTTTAAGGACTAACCTTTGACCAGGGCCATTTGAAGGTCCAACCTTTGGTTACTGCATCTCTTAGTTCTTGCTGTGAGGACATATGTTGAAATACTGGCTATTCATTCATAGCATCAACATGTGGGGCATATTCATCCCAAATTGCACCGTAACTGACCTTCAATCTGGGTTTATCTGGTAGCTCAAATGACCATTCTCCTCATTTCACACCCTATCTGGTCTTCAGGCAGAGCACCCCCATCACTGCTCGAAGCCTTCTGTGTGGGCAGCCCTACAGTTTGCGAACCACTGCTCTTAGTACAAAAAGCCAGGCAATCTATAAACAATCAAGTGTGCCCCACTGCTTTGTTTTCTGCATTTATATTCAGTATAAACCTAACAACATATATGCATCAATGGCCACAGGTAAATGACTATTTCTTGTATATTAGAGTACCTGTATTTCTTTAATACTGTATGTATCTACACATCTAAGAGGAGGGCAATTGAAGGCTGGTTTGACTTTCCGTTTGTAATTTAACTGAATTGGATTTTATTAAAAGCTGTAAAATAACACAGACAGATACTAGTTAATTTAACAATAAACTACGGAATTTATTGTGAGCCATAGAAGAATGTTTTGTTATCTTAAGCACATGTCGTTAACTTTTGACATAGGAATTAGGTATTTTTTTTATATCAATAATATAGAAATCAAATATAGTGCCCCAAACATGAAGTAGCATGGAGTGCTAGAATATCATTTGGAATTAGCTATTATAAACTAATCTTGCAGTAACAATCACTCTAACTGTTATGAAAGAAACATTCAGATAAATACCTGATAGTAGGCAGACAATTAATTTACCCTTAAAGAAAAGAGTCCAGTGTAAAAGTAAAAACTGGATAAATAGATAGGTTGTGCAAAATAAAAAACACGTTTCTAATATAGTTAGGCAAAAATGTAATCTATAAAGGCTGGAGTCAGAGGATTTCTGATATAATAGCCAGAATCCAACTTCCTGCTTTTCAGATCTCTAACTCTGAGTTAGTCAGCGACTTGAAGGGGAGCCACATTGGATATAGTACCTGTTCAGTGAGTTTGCAATTAATTCTCAGCATTAAGCTCAGATTCAAAAGCAAAAAGTTATGGCCTGTGGAGGAATGCACATGTCCATGCACTGGCTACTAGGGTTACCATTTGTCTGCTTTTGACCCAGACAAACTTAGGGTTGTCCGGGTCAAAACTGACTGTCCAGTTTTCCAAGTAAGGAAAACCAGACAGGATGGAGGAGTCATAGCTCAGCCCACCAATGTCACTGCCCACCCAGAGTTAGCGGCAGGGAAAGGTGGCAACCCTACTGCCTGCACAACTATAGATAGTTGTAACGAAGTCTCACCCTGGTGGTCTAGTGGGGGGACGGCAGGGACGCCTGCCGCGCCGATCCTCTTCTTGTGCCGGCTCTCTCCTAGTGCGCGTGCACATGCGCACTTCCGGATTTAAAGGCGCATGCGCGCTGACGTAATGACGTCAGCGTGCAATGGCGCCAAATTCAAAAGTATTAAAGGGGCATTCCCACAGTTTGTCATTGCCCGTGATAGGATTTGTTCCTGGTGCTTTAGCTGTTGCTATTCTGCATAAATCTGATCCTGATTATCTGTTTTGACCCTTGCCTGCCTGTTTGACTATTCTGATCTCTGGAACCTGACCCTTGCCTGAAACCGACCTTGACTCTGCTTAATCCTCCTGTTTGACGTTCTGGTTTGACCTCTGCCTGTTAATTGACTCAGATTCTGCCTCAACCCATCTGATTGATCATCTGGTTTTGACCCTTTGCCTTCCTGACGATTCTGATATCCGCCTGCCTCGATCCAGCCTGTCTGACCATCCACTTGCCTTGACCTTTTGTACCGTGACCTTCGGCCTAAAGACTCTGCTAACAGCCGTGCCCCTTTGCCAGCCAGAACATCTAGCCTTGCACCCCTCGTTAAGTCCAGGTGGCACCCAAGTAAGCTGAGGGCTCCTCCCGAAGCCCAACAGTGGTCACACTACTGGTGAAGCCGAGCCGAGCCGAGACCAGGGTGCTTGGCATTTGTTCTGGTATCGGGTGCCGGCCGTGACAATAGTTAGGAGGGGGGAAGAATAAAAGTAGGGCAATGACATCTAGGAAGTACAAAAGTGATAGAAATTACCTGCCCTGCCTCTATGCCTGAGCCTGTTGTGTCCATGAAATGTAGAGAAACACACAAGTAGCTGTTTAGAGTAAAGGCTGTAAGGGCAATGATACATGGAACAATTAGTAGCCGAGTTTTTTAAAAACCTGATTGTGGCAATTAATCACCAGTGATTTGTATATTCCTATTGTATAGATTTTATGGTTAGTAATGGCTACTTACTCAAAAATAGGTCCAGTGATGACTTGGAGCAACAGTTTACAATTTACTGTATGTGGTGACTTGGATTTCTTTCTATGGGAGGGAAACTTTGGTGATTAGTGGTGTGCGATCGGTTCTTTAAAAATTGATAAGTGTCATAATACTCAACAGGAAGGAAATTCCATAACACTAAAATAAATTAGCAAAGAAACAGAACAACAGGATCAACTTACAGTCTCATACAGCAGACTCTTTCAATAGAACAACATTAGCTGATTCAACATAAAATATGTGCACATTTATTTCACTTCATATTTAACAGAGCACATAGTAAAGTGTTGTATATCTGCTGTTCAGAGAGAGCTGTGTTGCATGGATATTATTCATATACACTATGCTGCAGAGCACAAAAAAAGCAGAGAAAGTTTTTGAATAAATTCATATGATAACATTAACATAACTAAGCTGGCTATGGCAGTGATTCTTTTGAATTTAAACTTTTTTTTATATTAAACAATGATGTGTAAGAATGTATTAATCTGCATTGGAAATACACAATGGGGTAGAAGGATAGATGGCAATGTGATTTTCTGCCTGTTATATCATTATTAGCAGAGGATTCAACTTTTTATACACATTCAGCTATGTCCCACCAGTTGTTTCATCTTTACCTTTAATCATTAGTAAGACTGGGGGGTCAATCTTATTATATACATGCCCACCAGGTGGACCAGTTTTTTCCACTTCATTTCATTGGTGACAAAAACATCAGTGGAAGTCAGTATATTTTATATGAGAAATAAGAACTAATTTTCCTGTGAAGAAATTCAGAGATATTATAATCATTATGTTTTTAGTTGTTAGGATTTTGCCATGGCATTAATTATAGTGCCTCGTTAGAGCTTACTGTATAAATTAAGTTCTTGGTTTTGACCGTACATGGCAGGCTCATTCACAAGAAAAGTTAAAACTAAAAAGAGAAATTTACGGCTTCAGAAAGCGCTCCAGTGTGGCATTTGAAGAAAGGCACCGCCAGACTACATTGGTGCTACCAAATAGCCTTATTTGCTGCCTGAGGGAACTGTCTCATGCTTGTGCTGCTCCCTAAATCTAAAACTGAATGTGGCTCATGAGTAAAAAAAAGGGTCCCCTGTATTAATGAATACAATATTGCCATGGGTTACTGCTCCTGGGTAACTTTGTGCTGTTTTTGGGTTAGTGACTTTTTTTTTGAAACTAGACACAAAGCTCCTTGCAACCAGGCATCCGTCATCCTGACATTTGTTTGAGTCTGAATGGAATAATAACTATAAGATAATAACATTTAAAATGTTGCCTCACATTTATCCTACTGATCCTAAAAAATAGTTGGCAGTTTAATTCATTTTAGCTGGAGGACGAATAGAAAGGCAGAATTTCAACTACTTGGAAAATAAGAAAATCACCAATTTCAAAGGTGCTTAAACGACTTTCATCTGCAAAATAGTAAAATGTATTTTAATGTCTGGACTTCACTCTCTTATTTGCTACCATTCTGAATGTTCAAAGGTGCCTTAGTACAGTAAGTCATAACAACTGATCACTAGTAAACTTTTATCTAGTTGGTGCAGTCAGAGCAATAAAAGCAAACTTCTGATTGGTTATATTGGATATATTGCATTCCGTAGGCCTTTCCTACTATGAGATTGGTGGTCATCTGCATAGGAAAGTACCTACCATGTTGCCTTCTAATTATCTTAATTATCTATTATCTGTGGAATACAGCTTTTAAAAAAATGCAAAGATTAGAAAAATATCTGTCATGTTGAAATGAAATATGACATTTTCTAATGTTTTTATCATGTAATTTTAAACGCATAGCAAATACACAGAGAATACACTGAGGGATATATTAATTGCAAATTTATGCAGGTCACATTGGGAACCCTGAACCTTCTGTCAGCTTTAAAGGAATGCTGTTGTGATTTTTATGGTGTATTTTTTATACACTGTTTACACTGCAAATAATTCACCCTACCATATAAAATTAAATTCCTGAACCAACAAGTGTAATTTTTTATTTATAATATTGGCATGTAGACAGCCATTTCTGCTGGGGGGGACGGGAGTGGGGGTCACTCCAACTTGCAGTGTAGCAGTAAAGAGTGACTGAAGTTTACCAGAGCACAAGTCACATGATGAGGGCATCTGAGAAACTATCAACATGTCTAGCCCCATGTCAGATTTCAAAATTAAATATAAATAATCTGATTGCTCTTTTGAAAAATGGATTTCAGTACAGTCTGCTGGAACAGCCATATTAACTGATGCGTTTTGAAAAAACATGTTTTCCAGTGGCAGAATCCCTTTAAGGTGGTGGTACAGTTGCTCCAGGTATCCTCCGAATCAATACAAATAGGAGGTGGGATAAACACGCAAGTAAAAGGAGCATCTATGTATGGTTATAAATGCGCCCTGATAAGCCATTATTACTAAAGATGTCTTGTAATTTTTACTACACATACAGTAGATTAAATACATGGTATGTATGTATGTATGAATGTGGTGCCATGGTGGCAAATTTTGACCATGTACAAAAAAACCCTTTTGCATATCTTATTTTTACCAGTTGTTTACCAATTAATCAAAATAGATAAATTGATATCTAGGGTAACCACTAGTTATGCCACTAGTTATGCCACCGAATACAAATGTAGAATTGTTACATAAGAAGCAACCACCATTGCTGCAGTAAATTATATGTATATTTTGGTGTTTAGGCACTTTAGCCATACAATTCTGTATCATTTGTGTAGTGTTACAACTCTTCCATTTGTTATTCTGAAATGTCTAAGTTATCTATGATATTCTAGCTTTGCAAGGATTCTTTGGTAGCTCATTCTTATTTATGATGATAAATTAAGATTCATTGTTTTGTTCCAATCATTTCATCTGCATTTAATAATTAATTGTTTCTGGAATGGCTAGACGTACACACATAAGATAGGATCATTTTTTTCTTTTACTTTTTGTGGTTTGGTGTCAGATGCTTTATTTTTAATAATTTAAAATATACATTTACATAAAGAATAATGTGTTAATAGTAAGGGTTTTTGGCTCCCCAGTATTACAATAATAGTTATTAAAAGGAGAAGGCTCCTTTATATTGTATTAAATATCCTGTATGCAATACTGTTTCAGGTGCCTTTTACTGGGGATGTGATGGCATTATATCTGGGTATGCTTGTCTGGTCCTAAACTTTTTTTTACCATAAAAGCATGTTACTTTTAGAAGCATTAGAGATTAAAATAAAACATTATTATAGACAAAACTAGTAAAAGCTCTGATTGAAATCATCACATGTAAAACACATTACATGTGGCGGACAAAAGTGCTGAAGGAGGCATTTTTGAGTGATTAACTGGAATCACTGCATGATTAATCATCTGATTTAGAATTGTTGCGATTTAACAATTAATATTCCATAATGATTAATTCCAGAACAGAAAATAATTGTCAAAAATACTTTCTCCCAGCATGTTATTTGCATTGGAGAGAAAGGGCTCAGATAAAAGTTTAGTGCTGAACATTACCATCTCATAGATCAGAATGACGTTCCACTACAAACACAAGCAAACCTATTTTGATAAACTGACCCCTTTATTGACTTTGCTTAATATGTCAATTTAATCAAGATATTCTGATTGACAGGAAAAGTTAAACATAAAAAAAAACAGATCAAACTGCTGTCAGAAATCAGCTTCAAATCTTACATCACAGCATCTGCCTCCCTAATATTTGCCATAAGTTTTGTATTTCAGTATTTTCAGTAGGAAAACAGATGAATAGATAAAGCAAACTATTTTTTATGGCATGCTAATAACCACCTATAAATTAATGTACTAAATGGAATTATACCTCAACAAGAAACCTAAATTCATAGCTGTTTTTTGCCTTTGAAATGTTAATATAAAGTGCTGTTCTTCTTTCTTGTTGCCTTTTAATACACATACAGTAGATCTCTGGAGACTTTTATGGTTTGCAGTTCTTCAAATGCTTTACAGAATGCAATTGTCTTTTACAAATTCTGTTTATATTGAAAATTTTACCATGGGATATATTTATGCATTTAATATATATATATAAAAACTGTATATATCTGTTTCAGTGATGACTGACTATTAATATTTGTATTCCACAATACTTTATCTTTCTAAATAGGAAAATTTACATTTTGAATACATTATATCACAAGTCTTACATTTAACTGCATATTATGTTTGAGATATTCAGCAAGCTGTCTTTACTGGTAACATAGTAACATAGTAACATAGTAAGTAAGGTTGAAAAAAGACACATGTCCATCGAGTTCAACTTTTTTTTTTTTCTATTAACTACCTATCTGCCAGTTGATCCAGAGGAAGGCAAAAAAAAAAACCCATCTGAAGCCTCTCCAATTTGCCTTAGAGGGGGAAAAATTCCTTTCTGACTCCAAAATGGCAATCGGACTAGTCCCTGGATCAACTTGTACTATGAGCTATTTCCCATAACCCTGTATTCCCTTACTTGCTAAAAAGCCATCCAACCCCTTCTTAAAGCTATCTAATGTATCAGCCTGTACAACTGATTCAGGGAGAGAATTCCACATCCTCACAGCTCTCACTGTAAAAAACCCCTTCCAAATATTTAGGCGGAACCTCCTTTCTTCTAATGGGAATGGGTGACCTCGTGTGGTAAACTACTGGTAAATAAAGCATTAGAGAGATTATTATATGATCCCCTTATATATTTATACATAGTTATCATATCACCCCTTAAGCGCCTCTTCTCCAGCGTGAACATCCCCAATTTGGCCAGTCTTTCCTCATAGCTAAGATTTTCAATACCTTTTACCAGCTTAGTTGCCCTTCTCTGTACCCTCTCTAATACAATAATGTCCTGTTTGAGTGATGGAGACCAAAACTGTATGGCATATTCTAGATGGGGCCTTACAAGTGCTCTATACAGTGGAAGAATGACCCCCTCCTCCCTTGACTCTATGCCTCTTTTAATACAGCTTATTATTATTATTATAGACCTTATTTGCCCTTGATGCTGCTGACTGGCATTGCTTGCTACAGCCAAGTTTATCATCTACAAGGACTCCAAGGTCCTTTTCCACAATGGATTTGCCTAGTGCAGTCCCATTAAGGGTATAAGTGGTTTGGATATTTTTACATCCCAGGTGCATGACTTTACATTTATCAACATTGAATCTCATTTGACACTTAGCTGCCCAGATTGCCAGTTTGTCAAGATCATGTTGCAAGGATGCCATATCCTGGATGGAATTAATTGGGCTGGATAATTTTGTGTCATCTGCAAACACTGATACATTACTTACAACACCCTCCCCTAAGTCATTAATGAACAAGTTAAATAAAAGTGGACCCAATACTGAGCCCTGGGGGACCCCACTAAGAACCTTACTCCAAGTAGAGAATGTCCCATTAACAACCACCCTCTGTACCCGATCCTGTAGCCAGTTTCCTATCCATGTGCAAACGCCTTCATTAAGCCCAACAGACCTTAGTTTAGAAAGCAGTCGTTTATGGGGCACAGTATCAAACGCTTTGGCAAAATCCAAATAGATCACATCTACTGCCCCCCCCCCCCACTGTCCAGAATCTTACTTACCACATCATCAAATTCGTCTGACATGACCTATCTTTCATAAAGCCATGCTGATTGTTGCTCATAATGCCATTCATTAGGACAAAATTTTGAATGTGATCCCTTAACAAGCCTTCAAATAATTTGCCTACCACAGATGTCAAGCTTACTGGCCTATAATTGCCAGGCTGAGATCGTAATCCCCTTTTAAATATTGGAATAACATCAGCTTTTCTCCAATCCATAGGCACCCTACCAGATGACAGTGAATCTGAGAAAATCAGAAATAAGGGCTGGTCTAAAACTAAACTAAGCTCTCTTAGAACCCGGGGGTGTATGCCATCAGGCCCTTGAGCCTTGTTTACATTAATTTGTATTAAAGCTTTTTGAATCATATCCTGAGTCAGCCACTGACTAGTCGTTTGTGGGGCACAGTATCAAACGCTTCATGGTAACATGATAACATTCACCAGTTTAACGATAAGTACACTGTATCTTCTGTATTGGTACATGAAAGTGTATCTTAAAATAGAACTGATTCATTAGTAAGGATTTTAATCCATCGATCGAAAGATTATCCTTTGATCAAAAAAAGCTAGGAAATGGTTGAAGAGTTGAACGATTTTTAGTTTGAATCGTTCGATTCCAAGTCGAAGTCGTAGTTGAAGGTCGAAGTACCCAATTCGATGGTCGAAGTAGCCAAAAAAAACCCTTCGAAATTCAAAGTATTTTTTATTCTAATCACTCGAGCTAAGTAAATGTGCCCCTTAGTCTGTGCTATGTTTTGCTATGCTGCCTGCTTTCTGGCATAACCTGTCAATCTGCATTTGTAACCTAAACCATTTTTTTTTTATTTAAACAAAGACGACCTAACTCCCATCTACGATTTTACCTAATTTATCAAAAAATCTGATCCAAAAAGTCGGTGCGGGAAAAGTCTCAACAAAATTGTGCGACAATTTGAATCTTTTTCAGATAAATATCTAATGTCTAGTGACTTTTAACTCTTCCAAAAAATATTTTTGATGAAAGTAATCTTTGAAAAACAAACAACACATTTGAGATGTATGTAAACAAGATTTTTCCTCTAGTTCACTAGTCTTCTTCTCAAAGTCACATACAATAGGTAGGTGTTTATATGATATAGTATTACAAGTCAGAGGAACCCTATTTCATTGGGGGGGTGGCAAAATATTAGGAAATGGATAAATTACACAGGCAGACTCAGTTCTTTTACTATGTGTGATATAATGTACATATGTTAAAAATAAAAGTGTAAAACCAATTAATTTTTTTTTAGAAAAATCAAATAAAGATTTATTTCAGCTATTACCTCTTACATTCCCTAAGTATTGGATCACAACTGAAAATCAGGATTACAGTAGCAATGCTGACAGTATCACTTTCTTCAATCTGCTTATTTTCTGTAATGTGCATCTGCTTTTCCAACAAACACTCAGACTCATTATTCCGATCAGAAGAACTTCCTAAAAGCCAACGCAATAGAAGAGGAAAGATGAAATCCATATGCTGCTAATTATGGCAACTAACAAGCAGATGTAATAAATCATTTTTTACAACTCACCATCAGTTTTTATTACTAAAAATAATTGCACAGTTGCATTACATATACAATATACAGGTATGTAAGATATAGTCTCTATTTCAATTTATGTAATGCATCCCAGTATTGTGCCCTTTTAAAATTGGAAACATTGAACATAAAGCTATTTTTGTTTGATTTCACTCTGTATTTGCAAGTTTATTTTTTCCCATTTCCAACTGATTTACTGAGACAAAATTTAGATTAAAACAAAATAGTAGGTGACAGTGCCGTGCTGCAATTACAGCTATTCAAATAGTTTTGTAGTCCTTAGCCCTTTGTTTTAAATTTAGATTAAAACAAAATAGTAGGTGACAGTGCCGCGCTGCAAAACAGCTATTAAAATAGTTTTGTAGTCCTTAGCCTATCCAAGGTCTCTGTGGACTTCTTTGCATAATCATTTCAATATAGCCTGCCCTATGATAATGTTTAGATACAGTACATAACTAGCCGGCTCCAGGCCGAGTCCGCCCCACGCCCCTCCAGTAGCGATCTTCTTACTGGCTACATCGGTGCACAATCTACTGGCAGACCCTGAGGGTGTGTGGACCTCGGTCCAATCGCACCCCCTGCTCCACCAGTAGTTCCGCACTGTTTAAATATGAATCATGAAACGTACACAAAGACAATAAAATCAACTCATGTTATTCCATAATTCCATTTATTTTATTAGGATATATGTTGCTGTTACAGCTGTGTGTATATTAGGGTAACTATCTCAGACTTAAGTGCTTTAAACCCTAATTTTACACAAGTTGCCATCTCTATTAAGAACAATGGTTTTTGCATCATGTGTTATTCAACCTTATTAACTTCTCCAGCATGAAATCCCACATCACTGGCTGACCACATAATGGTTAAGCCAAATTCACTTCCTACCAACACACTATAGAAATGGCCATGGGGATGCAGTTGACATGGTTTAGCCTTTGTTTTGTTTGTTTCATATAGTATTCTACATGCCCCAGAAACATAGCTTCACCTAGTGTAGCTCTTCAATATTAAAATGTATAGAGAACATGAGGAACCTGTATTTGTCCTGGACCATAACCAATGCACCCCATCAATGAAAGGTCTGTAGAGTGACTCACAGAGATGGGCTGCTGCCAGGTACCTAGGAGCATTCAACAAATTACACTGTGTACATTGCAAATAATTAATTCTACCATTTAATATTTTATTCTTAATTCAATAAATGTATTTTTTTAGTTGTAATATTGATGTATGGGCACCCATCGTGGATCATTGCACCTGGTCCTGTGCTTTCAGAAAGAGCTGAAACTATTTTTTCTCATGCTCAATAACTGAAGTAGTCATATTCGGACTTTGGTGTCTTACTATCCAGTGATATTCTCATATATACCACAAGGCGGGCAGTTATCTGGTTTCCTTCCCATTGTTCTGCTGATAGGGTGCTTGGGGGATGGATTGGAGGGGATATCACTCTAACTTTCAGTGAAGCAGCAAAGAGCGACTGGAGGATCGCTATAAACTGATGCATTTTGTAAAAACCATGTTTTCCTGTGAAAATGTTTTAAATCCCTTTAAAAGTTAAAAATATGTATTATTATGCGCAGAAAACGTACTTGAGTGTTGAGATCTCAATTAACCTTAAAGTACAAATCCATAAAGGAAAAGGACATTGGAGTCCCTGTAGATAAACTTGGCTGTAGCAAGCAACGTGTGCTTCCTCAGAGATCACCTGACCATAAATACTACAACTCTAACTGTAACAGGAAGAAGTGTGGAAGCAAAACTTTGTCCCTTAATTGACTCATGTAACCCAACATGTATGGTTTTTTTTTGTGTTTATCATGAATTAGGATCCCAGGTGGTGGCCCTCATGTTTTAAATGGCAATTTCCCACTGTGAGGAGAATTGGAGAAGCTTCAAATGGGTTTTTTTCCCTTTTTTTCAACCTAGCTTACTATGTTACTATGTTACTTTACATAATACTTAACATCATCTGAAGACCAATGTGCGCTGCACTGGGCTAATAAATGCCATAATCTGTCCAATACCTATTGATACAGTCCAGTTTAACAAAATCATACAACTATACAATACTGAAAAGAAAGGGCAGAGAATTCAAGCTGCTTATTTGCATTAAAGTATAAATCTCATTTAATAAGCTTATTAGCGTAATCACTGCCGTTTCTAGGCCTTAAATGTTGTGTTAATAGAAACTGAATCTGTAAAGTAAATTTTCAAGGGTATTTATGTGTCCTCTTTAGCAAACTTGTTCTAATTTTGACAAGGTGATCCTCTGGCAGCTGCTCACTCATTCAGACATATGTATTTGCAAAAGATGTCAACTTGCCTTTTTGATAGACATGCTCTTATTGTTGTTTAGGGAAAAAAAGAGGAAATGTTAATTTGATATGTGACCTTTTACTTTAGAGGCTGTAAAATGTATTTTTCAAGAACAGATAGGCAAAGCAATTCTGTAATGCGGTTATGTTCTTTTATTTATTTAAATCAGTATTTATTGCATTTCCTTTTTGACTGAGAGGGAATTTAAAACTGTTACAGATATACGACCTATAAATAACTTTACTCATCTTACCTTTTATACCATTGGAATTAAGCAATAAAACAAAGAATCACCAGTATGCATTTTTAATGTTTTAATTTTAACTACCTGTATATATTTATATAAGGAAGTGCTTTTAATTAAATCAACAATCCTGGCAAAGAGTATTGTGTGACTATATAAAAATACGAAGAATATGCTTTAAGATCGAAGGCAGTCTTATTTTATCCAAAGTTAGGAAAAAGGTTACTTTTAATACTGTATGAGCCTTTTTTCCTCTTTAGTGGTAATGTAATGATAATTGTTACTGTCTAGTAACCCATAGCAACCGGTCAGCAGGTAGATGTTTGAAAATAAATGTGATTGGTTGCTATGGGTAATGAGACCTTGACAATGTTTGCACATTTTATGACATTATCCTGTTAAGTCTTTTGAGTGACATTGGAATCTGAAAAACTCAGGGTTTTCGGGCTACAGCTCGAAAAAAAATTAAGATTCAGACGTACAATCCAAATTTTCGTACAATTTTACAGAGAGTTTATCCGCACTCACTTTTTCATCTGATTATTTGATAAATTATTTAAATTCATGGATGGGAGTTTAGATGAATTTGAGTTTTAATAAATACCCCCCTAAATGTGACTTTGACCTTTGCGTTAGTGACCACTTCCTGTAACACTTTAATATAGTGATTGGAAAGGGGAGGTTCTTCCTCTTTGGGCTCCATCTTCTGACCCAGGGTGATGGTGTGGGGAGTGTGGTGTCAACAAGGCCTAGTAATGAGTCCTGTTCTAGCGGGACTAGCTATGTCAAAATACATTTTGGGACTATAAGGTAGTAGAGACATGGCTTTAAAAAGAAACCTTGTGCTCCACCTAAGGACTGATAGTAGCATAACTGGCCTAAAGTGAAGGGACCCCTGTGCTGAAGGCATTCAGGCTAAACATTTACCCTACCTGAAAGTAGTTCCACTGTGATGTACTGGCTTTTTCTGAAAGCACATGACCAGGCAAAATGACCTGAGATGGCTGCCCATTCGCCAATATTACAATTAAAAAAATACATTTATTGGTTCAAGAACACAATTTTAAGTGGTAGAATATATTATGTGCAATATTTTCAATGTAATTTAATAAAAACCATGTAAGAATCCCACGAATATCTTCAAGGACAAGGCTGAAATGTGTAAAATACTGGTAAAATACCAAACAGGTCCAGGACATGAGGTTGTGTCACTTCCTCAATCAATCTTGGCTCATAATTTACTATTAAACTAAATTTATCATGATTTTCATATTGTAGCACTTGACAATCATAACTTGTGCAATAATAATGTGGATCATTAGTGCATTGCCAGTAGTGATTTTTTTAAAAAAAATAATAGTCAGAAAACCAGATTAGGACAGTAGAAGTGGTGTACCAATAAAGATTAGAGAGTTCATCTGGGCTCAAGTGCTAATGCATGCAAAATTGATACCCTTAGTACTCATACAATATGCATTTGCATCCTGGGCCTTGCTGCTCTGTGCACCATGTGCCAGACTAAAGATGAAGCAGAGTGCAGACAAGGCAGCGCAATGCAGTCTTCTTTTTAGCACCAGCCTAGGGTAGTAAGAAGTCATAGGGTGGTAAGAACAGAGCTCCATGTTATGTAATTAAGATGTGTTAAGTTTTATAAAGTTAATTGCTTTTGAAGTATGTCAGAATGCTGCAGCCTTGGGAATAGTTGGAGGAGACTAGGAAGCTAGACTCTGTGTGTCAGGGTTGCCAGGTTGGCGGTTTTATAGCCAAATTGGGCTACTAATTTAAAGCCAAGGCTGGTTTTGAAAGTGCAAACTAGCCAAGGTACAGATTTGGGCTACTTTTTGGGCCTTTGGCTCGTTTGTACTTTGGAAAGTTTTTTCTTGCCCTAATGTACCAAGCCCATGTTTGTTTAACAATTTGCAGACTGCAAACCTAACATGCAATGGGACTGACTTTTGTAGAAGTCGGGAGTTACCAGAATTTGGTTTTTGTACCCCAGTCTTGCAACAATTAGCTAGTTTTGGGCTGTTTTTATAGCTGACTTGGGCTGGTTTTGAAAATTAGACCTGGCAACCCTGGTGTGTGTGTGTGTGTAATAAAAATAGACAGCCTGTCTGCATTGCTGTGATATAACAATGTCAACAAGGACAACTGAACCCTCTGTGCATCACCCTGAAAAGTTTCTGCAGCACCCACGAGAGCCTGCATTGCCTTGGGATCTGTGGTATGAACAGTTTCTATATATTTACTGGCATCTGGCCTGGATAAGACCTCCCCTGAGAGGAAAAAGGCCCTGTTACTTCACTCCCTGGGCTCTGAAGCATACCGCATTTTCACAACTATGGGAGCAGATTCCATATATACTGCCACAGTACAGGCTCTGAAGAATTAAACCTGGCCCAAATGCTTTAGTGGCCAGAGTTCAGTTTCGTAGGCACTGTCAGACTGTCCCTTGCAAATTTGGTCCTTTGGAAGTTGAAATGATTACAGACCAACTTATTGAAAAAACTACAAATGCTAAACTTAGAGAGAGGTTGCTTATTGGACCAGATACACTTACTTCAAAAAAAGCTATGGAGCTGGGGTGCCAAATGAAAATGGCTTTGCTGGAGGCCAGGAATATGCTGCCCGCTTCAGGAGGGAGTGAGGTCCCTGTTCATGTACACAAGCTGACTGACAGTCCATATAATGCTCATTGCTTGAATTGTGGAGGCTGCCGCCATAAAGGTGAAACTGTGCCCAGCACAAGGGAAACGCAGGTGATGTAATAAATTGAACCACTTTGCTAAATTCTGTCCCTCAGTGCCAAACACACCAATTCATATTCTAAAACAAAATGACTGTACACCTGAGAATAGTGAGATTAATGTGGGTGGGTAAGGATAATGTAAATTTCAAACTCTGCCACTGTGTTATTGCTAATGTCACAATTCCACTTCTTTTGGACACTGGGACAAAGATTTCTTTTATAAACTCTGCTACATTCAATGCACATTTTCAGCATTACCCACTTCAAGATACACCCATTTCAGTCTTGGGCAAAGTAACCTTACCTGTTACACACCAAAACAAGCATTTGGGAAGCTTTCCATTTTATTTCACAGAGAAGGGATCAAACCTACTGGGACTGGATTTGTTTCATGCACTAGGATTTAAAGTTCTTGATCAGACAAATGCTGAAATACACATAGTAGACACTATCTGGAAAGACAAATATCCTCAGGACTTTACTGGGCTGGGTCACATATGCAAATGTTCTCATAATCCAATGCTAAACACCCTGGTATCTCCAGTTAAGCAGTATCTGCATAGGACCCCTCTAGCGATCCGTGCTGCAGTAGAAATAGAACTGAATAAGCTGTTGCAGGAGGATATTATAGAACCAATTGACTCTTCCCCATGGGTTTCCAATAGTGCAAAGAATAATTAGTTGAGCTTCCTGGTCCTTTAAAGAGTGAATTAAGCTTTCATAAGTACAGCAAATAACTTAACCCTGTTAGTAGAAGTATACTGGCTTTGTATACCTTCCTACATTTTGGCAGTTGTCACCCTAAACGTGTGCAGGAATACTAATAAAAAAAAATGGTACTGACCAGAAAGGACAAGGTATGAGAAGCAAGATGGTAGGGCAGAAAAGTGTATATTTAGTTGCATAGAGCTGCTTTCTGTTCATTCGAAAACATACAGCACTATGTGATGATCTGCAAATAACAAAATAAAACTGGTCATCCCTGAAGCACTCCAGCTGAAAGCCGAAAGTGGGTTTCAAATGTCAAATGTTTAACATGTTCAACGTATACTGAGAGTACCATGTTTTTAACTTGCTACCATAAAATTAAACATTTTATTCAGATCAGAAGTGTTCGACCTCAAGGAATATATGTCAAGATTCCCATATTCAGATGAATTGCAACCATCATTTGTTAGAGCTGCTTTCACTTTAAATATGTTAATGAAAACTTTCTGAGAGGCCTTCACACTGTCCCAGTTTCAAAAATGTAATTTCCAGGACTCATATATCATTTTATTGTGGATGACATATATTAATACTTATAAAATTGAAATATCAATAGTCTTTATATTCAAATATAAATGGAAGCCAAACAGCTGAAAGTCAGCATTGTTAAGTAGCATGATCTAACAAGGTTGGGGTTGTTTTCTCTGGAGAAAAGCCACTTGCAAGGGGACATAATTAGAAGATATTATAGACAGATAATGAGGGGTTGTTTTCTCACACAGAAGAGGTCATACCTTTAAATTTAATATACTGAACGTTCATTTAAACTTGCACTGCTTGTTCTAAGTAAGTTGGCTAAGAGGTAAAATATGCCACCACATTTGTGAAAAAAATCTGCCATGAACAAAAACAGATTTTGCTGCAAATCCATCTGTAGCATTTTTTTCTCATCCCAAATACTAATCTATTACAATTCTCTGCAAGAACATCTGAAAAACTCCCAGAAATCGTCCCTGTTCCTATTAATACGGAGTTTCTAGGGTCAACAATGAAAGTAACAAGAAAGGCAGAATAGCGCTGAGGTTATTTTATTGGGCACTGAAATGCAGATTGCAAGATTTGAGTTCAATCTCCTCTGTTTATTTTTATATGACCACTGTGAAAGTGTCCCTATATTTCTTTAATTCCAAATTTAAATCATTTAAACACATCTAGACAATGATTAGAACAGAAAGATGACAGTTCAGCCAGACAAGGTGTAAGCAAAAGTACATGCAATGTTCTAGGCTAGATTAGAAGATTCGTTTGTGCTTGAACATATGAATTATTGGGTATGAAGAAAATTGCATAACATTAGGCAAACTGAGATTATAATGGGCATAGTGGGAAACATAAAAAATCTGTAAATCATTGTGGCACTGTACCCCCTATATACAGTACAGTATTCATTTATCCTTGATGCCTTCAGCCACCTGTAATTGACTAAAATATCACCAACACATGGGTTGTCAAATCAGACACAATTCAAATTGTTCTGTGATAAAATTGAACAAGATACATATTTATATACTGTATAAATATATATGTGGGCCTGGTGCACACAGAGCACTGGTAAATACCCAGGTGCTGGAACAAAGAATTGTATAATCAAATGAAGGAAAAGTCCGCACTCATGGGTCTTGTGAAAAAAACTTCTTAGTGTTTATTCGAAATTCACACCAATGAGTGCGGACTTTTCCTTCATTTGTATATATATATATATATATTGAGTTACTTATATTGAAATAAACACCATTTTTGACTTTGATAAGTCCTGTGAGTGTGAGCTTCTCTACGTATTGCACCCAGGCAGCGATGACTTTTTGACGTGCTGTGCCGGCTTCCTGATTATCTTATATATATATATATATATATATATATATATATATATATATATATATATATATGTTTATAACAAGCTCTTACATTTGAAGAAACGAGAAACAGACCTTGATTTACATGGACTTTTTCTATCAGACTACTTTAGATCGAAAAGGATACCAAGAGGTTTCCGTATTAAAAATATACCCACCATTGGTCGTCAAAATCCAGATTTCTGCCGTAAATGGATTGGTGTGCTGAATCGCTGCTCTCTGGACCTCATGGTTTTGGTCATCGAAGAAGCCAGCATTGAACTAGTTAAAGTAAGAAAAGAATTAGCCAAATTAGAAACGGATCACCACATGTTATTGAATGACATATCATTTAATGAGTTCCACCAAAAACTAAGGAACAATATGGAAGTCTTCAGACAAGACTTACTACGGTTTAAAAGAGATAAACTACGTAAGGTTGAAGACGATTACCAGCAGCACAGGGTTTACCGTTGGCTAAGTGGAAACAGAGAACCCCCAATCTGGCGCGGGAGCGCTCAAAGATGGCGCAAACACAAAGGCCGCACGGTAAGCACCGTGGACAGCTCCGGCGATTCTGCAGGCGAAGAGATGACGTCATCGGAGCGCGATGCTCCTTCAATGCAGTCCAATAGCGCGTCTACGTCTGCAAGCAGCCAACAACCGGCCCATTTTCAAAAGGACATTCAACCCATCGATCGTGGACCAGTGGACACCTATACGCCAATAAATACCAGGAGCGCAGGCAGAGACGCCCGAGGCGCATCAGGAGGGGGAAGAAGCGGCCGAAGTCGTCCTCCCAGATACCCCAAATGAACCCGGTATATAATTTATCGCACCACACATTGACGCCAGCGGAATCTTCATTGCTGAACAAAGGTACTTCATTTGTTCCTACTATGCCCTTTAATGGTTTCAAATGGGAGGTGGAGAGTTATAAAATGGGTAGGAAATTACGCCTATTAGAACAATTTGGTGATACAAACAAGCCTGTTTTAAGCTCAAAATGGAAAAATAAAAGCTCATACGATCCTGTTCCATCCAACACCAATATTAACGTTTTTCTACACACGAAGTTAATTCTCTCCCGCCATCTGAGTTTAAGAGCCATCCAAACTTGACAGTACCAGAAAGACAGGCCCTAAAATCTTTAAGCAATGATAACACTATTATAATCAGACCTGCTGATAAAGGTGGTGGCATAGTTCTTATGGATTACATTGATTATCAAAATGAAGTCAAAAGTCAACTTAATGACACCACTGTTTATACGAAATTGAATTTTAACCCCGTGAATAAATTCAAAGTTGAAATAAATCTGTTGTTGGAACATGCTGTTGAACAGAATTGGATTACAGCGAATGAGAAACAATTTTTTCTCCCTTTGTACCCAATCTGCCCAATCCTGTACTGTTTACCCAAAATCCATAAAAATCTATGCAATCCTCCAGGTAGACCCATCGTTTCATCAAGGGGTAGCTTACTACACCCCATTGGTCTATACCTTGACCATCATCTTCAGGGTACTGTCCAAGCTTTCACTTCACTGAGTGAGTGTAATCAAATAAGAGACCTGAATTCTCTGCAGGTTAGTGTTCACTCAAGAACAAAAATATAATATACCAACACCGGAGGAACAGGGAAAGTATAGGGACTTTAGGACCCTGTACACTCCAAGCTAACCAGTTCAGATGGAGTTTGTGCAAAATAGTTAAAACTTAACTTTTAATTCCAACACATAAAAGTACTCGCACACTCATACAAACAATGTCAAGACTGATTGCCATAAACCTTTATGGGAATCCGGGACAGTGTCCCTAAAATACACACAGTAAAAACCAGGCACAGGCTGGAACGGTGGGCGCACAGTATAGACAGCGTTGTCTTGGCAGCCTAACTGCTAAAGTGTTATAGTGTCTGCCATAAAGCTATGGCCGTTTCCCAGAACCCTCCCTTCCAATGATTCCCCAGCTCAATTTCTACCTGGCTACGTGGGGAACAAGTGGGAGCTAGTCGCCCACCGTCCACCTATGCCACCTGCCCGACGTGTTTCACCGCATATCACGGCTTCATCAGGGGCATAAGTGGCGAGTGCTCGCCTGAAATGGGTTTAAATAGAAGTCCCTTGTTCCGTCCTGAGCGTTTGTGCGTCCGCGTGATCTCAGTCTCGTCACTTCCAGTTTTCGTATTACCACTTCCGGTTTCGCCTCCGCGAGTATGCCCACACATGCCTCAAATAACTAATGCGCATGCGCCGCCCACACTCTTGCGCTGTCATTGCTCACAGTCTGTCACATATTCATGCTGGAAGTGGCTACGCATGCGTGCCCCTATGTAGTGGTTCTGTATGATAAGAGCACCTGAATATAAAGCTAACCTAGGTCCCAGAGGGGATTTTTCCTAGAAGCTAACAGTTTTAAATTAAATATACTGTGACAAAAAATATAAAACATATTACATAATAAGGGGGACCCAAATCAGCACAATTTACCATTAAGTGTATTATTATGATAGAAATTAATGCACCAGTTATAAGATGCTTATCTCAATATTCCAAAAGACAATTTTTTATATATAAATTTTTAATCATAATTTTAGAGAAAGGGGGAGAAGGTGAACCCTTCGTTCAAGCCATTGGGGACCCTTGTATTTAGCCAATATATCCATTGCGCCTCTCGCTGCAACAATTTTCTATCAATGTCCCCAACTCGCATGGTGGATTTGATATGATCAACTGCCGTGAACTTGAGCATTTCGAGGCTACCACCATGAAGTTCATTGATATGTCTGGCCACAGATGTGTTTCTCTTGTGTTTGACATCGCCCACATGTTCGAGAATTCTTCTCCTAAATTCGCGTTTGGTTTTACCTACATAACGTTTGCCACATTCACAGGTCATCACGTATATGACCCCTGGTGTTTTACAATTCATGAAATGTTCAAGGGTATAAATCGGTTTATCTTCTCTCCCGATATATGTCTGAGCTTTTTCAATATAAGGACAGGCCAAGCAACCACCACATTTGTAACAACCTTTGGTTTTATTCTCTAACCAAGTAGATTTCGTATTGTTACTGAGATGACTGTGTACTAATTGGTCATACAGATTTTTACTGCGTCTAAAGGTAATGGTAGGTTTTGTTCCTATAGCACTGGCTAGATCCTTGTCTTGTTCCAGAATCTGCCAATGGTTGGCAAGTATCTGTCGGATCTCCTTGTGCTCAAAGCTGAAATTTCCAATAAATCTTATTATTTTATTGTTAGTCTCATTCATTTGTTTGGATTTTTTGGGGACCAATAACTGATTCCTATCCGCCTCTAATGCTCTTTTGTATGCTCTCTTAAGGGAGTTGTGGCTGTATCCTCTCTGTTTGAATCTTTTGTACAGCTTGTCGGCCTCTCTTTTAAACTCCATCTGCGTACTACAAATCCTTCTAACCCTTAAGTATTGACCTGTTGGTATGCCTTGTATTAAACTCGATGGATGCTGGCTTTTCGCATGTAGCAAGTTATTAGTGGCTGTATCCTTCCTAAACACTGTGGTTTGTACTTCATTGTTAATACCCCTGTAGATTCGAATGTCTAGGAAGTTAATGGTTTCCCTATTGATTTCAGCCGTAACCTTCAGATTAATGTTGTTACAATTCAGTTTTTCCACAAATCTCGCAAAGTTCTCTTGGGTACCTGACCATATCAGTACTACATCGTCAATGTAGCGTAACCACAGGGCGATGTTTTCCGTAAATTCTGCCAAGACCTCATTAAACACAAAGTTACGTTCCCACCAGCCCAGATATAAATTTGCGTACGTAGGGGCGCAGGTACTGCCCATGGCTGTACCACGTACCTGGTGATAGTAGCGACCATTAAACGTAAAAAAATTATGTTTTAAAATGAACTCCAGAAGTTCTAGAACAAAGGCATTGTGTCCTTTAAACTGTTGACCTCTCTGTTCCAGAGTGTCCTGAACTGCCTTGAGGCCTATCTCATGTAAGATACTCGTATATAGTGATTCTACATCCAGACTAGCTAGGAATTGATCCTCCCTCAAAAAGATCCCTTCAAGATGTCTCAGAGTGTCCATGGTGTCCAATATGAAGGATGGAAGGCAGTGAACAAAAGGTTTTAATATGTTATCAATATAGTTACTTGCTGGTTCTGTAAGGCTCCCTATCCCAGATACAATAGGGCGTCCTGGTGGTGATGTCACATTTTTGTGTATCTTAGGAATTGTGTAAAATGTCGGTATGATGGGTGACTTAACCGTCATGTAATTAAGTTCTTCCTTGTTAATAAGTCTCGAGTCTTTTGCTTTTTTTAAAATTGATGTTAGTTCTGTCTGAAAGATCTTTGTGGGATCAGTGCCTAACAGCGTGTAGCAGTTTTTATCTTTTAACAGCCGTAAACATTCCTGTATATATTTATCTCTGTCCTGAATTACTATATTACCGCCTTTATCACTGGGCTTGATTATTATACTATCATTTCTCTCTAGCTCCTTGATTCCTTGTCTGATTTTGAAGGGCAAATTGTTTAAACCATGCTTGCTGTTAAATGTTTTCACTTGCAACACTTTAAAATCCTGAATGCAACACTCTAAGAAAGTTTGGCACCCACAGAGCTGATAGGTGTGTAGGTGCTTTTGGGTCTTAATTTTGTAAATGGGCCAGTGATTTCTGTTCTATACACATGTGGGCGATGTCAAACACAAGAGAAACACATCTGTGGCCAGACATATCAATGAACTTCATGGTGGTAGCCTCGAAATGCTCAAGTTCACGGCAGTTGATCATATCAAATCCACCATGCGAGTTGGGGACATTGATAGGAAATTGTTGCAGCGAGAGGCGCAATGGATATATTGGCTAAATACAAGGGTCCCCAATGGCTTGAACGAAGGGTTCACCTTCTCCCCCTTTCTCTAAAATTATGATTAAAAATTTATATATAAAAAATTGTCTTTTGGAATATTGAGATAAGCATCTTATAACTGGTGCATTAATTTCTATCATAATAATACACTTAATGGTAAATTGTGCTGATTTGGGTCCCCCTTATTATGTAATATGTTTTATATTTTTTGTCACAGTATATTTAATTTAAAACTGTTAGCTTCTAGGAAAAATCCCCTCTGGGACCTAGGTTAGCTTTATATTCAGGTGCTCTTATCATACAGAACCACTACATAGGGGCACGCATGCGTAGCCACTTCCAGCATGAATATGTGACAGACTGTGAGCAATGACAGCGCAAGAGTGTGGGCGGCGCATGCGCATTAGTTATTTGAGGCATGTGTGGGCATACTCGCGGAGGCGAAACCGGAAGTGGTAATACGAAAACCGGAAGTGACGAGACTGAGATCACGCGGAAGCACAAACGCTCAGGACGGAACAAGGGACTTCTATTTAAACCCATTTCAGGCGAGCACTCGCCACTTATGCCCCTGATGAAGCCGTGATATGCGGTGAAACGCGTCGGGCAGGTGGCATAGGTGGACGGTGGGCGACTAGCTCCCACTTGTTCCCCACGTAGCCAGGTAGAAATTGAGCTGGGGAATCATTGGAAGGGAGGGTTCTGGGAAACGGCCATAGCTTTATGGCAGACACTATAACACTTTAGCAGTTAGGCTGCCAAGACAACGCTGTCTATACTGTGCGCCCACCGTTCCAGCCTGTGCCTGGTTTTTACTGTGTGTATTTTAGGGACACTGTCCCGGATTCCCATAAAGGTTTATGGCAATCAGTCTTGACATTGTTTGTATGAGTGTGCGAGTGCTTTTATGTGTTGGAATTAAAAGTTAAGTTTTAACTATTTTGCACAAACTCCATCTGAACTGGTTAGCTTGGAGTGTACAGGGTCCTAAAGTCCCTATACTTTCCCTGTTCCTCCGGTGTTGGTATATTACTGTCCAAGCTTTACCATATTTTTTAAAGGATACACAACAGCTCCTGGAAATTTTAAATAATACGATACTCCCTGATGGCCCTATCGTGTTGGCAAGCCTGGACGTTTGCAGTCTTTATACAATAATTCCCCATCAGGAAGGCATAGAAGCGGTACGTTGGGCTTTGGTTAACTCCACGACATATAGTGGCCCACCAATTGACTTTATCTGCCAACTTCTGGAATTGACATTAAAACTGAACTATTTTCGTTTTGAGAAACAATACTATTTACAGAGGGAAGGCACGTCGATGGGGGCAGCAATGGCTCCCGCTTACGCCAATTGTTTTATGGCCCATTATGAACAACACAACATTATACCCACGTTTGGTGAATCCCTACTGTTGTATTTACGTTATATAGACGATATTCTGGTAATTTGGCGCGGTGATGTATTAGATCTGTTGAAAATGGTTGAACAGCTAAATGTTTTGAATTCTCCAGTTAATTTTACGGTTACCCATAACATGCAAAGTATTCAATTTTTGGATGTTGAAATCTTCAAACAGAATAACAGATTGGGATATAAATTATACCGTAAGCCCACAGATAGAAATACTCTTTTATACTCTACGAGTTTCCACCCACCTAATTCCAAAAAGTCAGTTCCTTTCTCGCAATTTTTGCGCACTATGCGCAATAATTCAAATGAAGACATTCGTGAAAGTCAAATAGTGGACACAGCAAATAGATTTAAACAAAGGGGTTATCGCCAGCATGTTATTGCTAGATCCATTACAAAAGCCCGGGAACACCTAGCACAAACACAGGACGCCCAGCACAATATAGGTCCTAAGAATCAGGATCGCTTTATCCTAACATCCAGCTATACAACGGGGTCCACTGCGGTTAGAAACATAGTAGAGAATAGTTGGCCAATCTTGAAATGTGACAAAAAATTATCCCAATCACTTACCCAAAAACCAATGTGGGGGTATAAGCGGGGACCAAATTTGAGAGACCTTCTTATGCAGACAGATCCCACTAAATGCTATGAGACCAGTGGCAACATTGTAAGTAAATTGAACAAAGGTTGCTATAAGTGTGCAGGTTGTATTACATGTCGATACATGTTAGCAGGTAAATCTTTTAAACATCCACATACTGGAAAAGAGATTATGATCAGACACCGTATTTCTTGCACATCCACACATGTTATTTACATCATAACATGCCCGTGTGGTTTGTCATACGTTGGGAAAACGCAAAATACCCTTCGAGAGAGGATGGGCAACCATAGATCTTCCATCAAAAAAGCTTTTGAAACTGGAAAAACGGATTTACCGCTACCACAACATTTTCTAAAAATGGGTCACAATCTCCCAACATTTAAATTTATGGGTATTGATGCTGTACCTGAACCCGCCAGGGGTGGTGACTGGGGTCGCATGCTACTGCAAAAGGAAGTTTATTGGATTAGAACGTTAAACACCATTGCTCCCAGGGGTCTTAACGAATATTGCTCGTTTTCCTGCTTTTTATAAATAATGAAATACTCCATACTTTCTTGATAGTTAGTTATTTATATATTTATATGCCAACAGCTTATGTCTCATGGTCACATTTGATAATGTTTTTATAGTGTTTTAGAATTTTTTACGATATTTTTTACACTATATCTATTGCAATGTCACTTTATTAAGATTAATTTTTTTAATATTGATAACTTCATTTTTAAACCGTTGCACAATATGACTAGACATTTTTATGTAATATATTGTAATGTTATATACACTTTGTTTTTCAGACCAATTTATATTCATCCATGTTCGCTGGTCCTGTGGGTCTTCTAGGGTTAAAACATTCACTTGATATGTGGGCGTGGTTTGGTGATTGTTCACTGGTGGGTGAGTCTATATAACTATGTACACTTGCACTTTATTCTTATCTTGATAAAGGTCCATGTGAGGACCGAAACGTCGATCCAATAAAATATGATTCATTTCTGAAAAATCCCAGTGTGCGTCAGCTTTCTACATATATATGCAAAACAAATTTCTGACTAGCACCTGGGTCTCGACTCCAGTAAGTGTGTGCCGCAGCCTTTTCACATCTATATATATATATATATATATATATATATACTGCATATATGTATATATAGTTGCACAGTAGCTGGGAAGAATCTAAAGCTCCCCATAGACGCGACGATTCTTCTTGCCGAACGACCAATTTTAGGGAGGCCCGACCAATCATTCGAAATTATCTTGCGGTTAGTGGGATTCGAACAATCGTACATGAGGAAAATAGTATTCACTGAAGCAGAAAATGCCAGTACAGGTATAAATTATAACCTGTGAAAAAATAACTGAAATATATCTACATATATATATATATATATATATATACACACACACACAGGGCCGGATTTTGCAACGTGTCGCCCCAAGGCTGCATGGTCCCAGCGTTGGCCGCATCTTGCATGCACGCCCCCATTCTCCTGAGTACACATGGTCCTAGCGCTGGTTCCATAGTGCATGTACCCTCCCCGTGTGCGTGAGCACAGGTGCACTGGGGAGATTTGAGTCCCCAATTTTCCTTAGGGGCCACCCTAGGCCTGGGCCTTTGAGACCTCGCCATTAATCCGGGCCTGTAGATATACAACATTTGTGACTGCGACTGGACCAAGCTCTTCTGGTTTTATATGCGGTATAAAATTACAACTTTTAGTAAGCATAAAATAAACCTTGCTGTGAATAAAACACAGGCCAATACCTACTTGAAGCTTCCATGGGTGTTGTAATATCTTACTTTGAAAAGGGTATTACCACTTCTGCCATTAAGCGAATGCCCACAAAATGCATTTTTATAAATAATTGATCAATTAAACTATGAAAAGTAAATTTGTTTAAGACTTCTTATTTGTATTTCTGCTTTGCTTTTTCCCAAAATTCATAATTGTCTTTTAGTAGTCTTTTAAATTAAAACATAAAGCAAGTGAAATTATTATGATCATGCAAAAAGGAAATTTACAAAAATAATAAGCTTGTCAGTGCATCAGTTTGTCTATTTCACGATGAAAGCATTCATGAAAAGATATATAAAAACATTTAATACTTCATTCGTTTAAAAGTACCAAGTCCCTGGTGAATGTAGTGGTGTGGATAACGAAATTAGTGTCTAGAATATTCTCTGCTTTATATATATATATATATATATATATATATATATATATATATATATATATATATATAATTTCTGTAAGTATTAAACAGATATGTTAAATATGCTCTTAATTAAATGTATTTCTATTTATTTCCATGACCTAAACACGACCCATTTATCTAATGAAAAAAAAGTGAGGACTGGTTTTTGCCATTTTATTTCTTTAATTCCCAAGATTTTCTAGTTTTTCTTGCTGTTTAACACTGCACAAATTACACTTTGTACAAATGATTTGTGGTCTGTCTGTCCCATTAATAACCTGCTAAGCTGCCATGTTGCCATTTTACGCAGCTGCAAAAATTTGTCATAAACAAAGTCTCTGATTTATGGAAGGAAAAGATGGCCTGTTTCACAAGATTTACATGTCATTTAGGCAGAAAGTGTGACAAAGTTCTTTGCTTTTAATCACTTCTGCAATATAAATATACAGAGATATGGATATATATAACTTGAATACCTTGGTAATCAAACACATATGATCATTATGGTGCACTAGTCTGTAGAAGTACTGTGAAAAAAAGAGAAAAAAAAAATATCTGATGGTTTAATTTAATAACTCCCAGTTCTGGGAGGCATTTCTATCACAGCTCTTCCATCAATGGCAGAGGGAAGTAAAAATGCAAAATGCAGGTGTAACAATTATTACTTATTCATATAACTAAAAACTATGCAATTACTGAAATTTTAAATGCCTTACACTAGTTAACATTTATTTTACAAAGCAAAAGACAGAAAACTATCCTCCAAAATGCTTTATTTGATTTTGAAAGACAGCAAAAAAATTCTAAATTCTAAAGTTACATTTTGCTTAAACAACAAACATTTGTTTAGCTTAGTTAAGCTGGCCATAGATGTTGAGATTTTTAAAAGATCCGATCATCATCGTGAGACCACGATTATCTCGGAACAATCGTACGATCATACGAATTGTCCATCAACTAAAAAGACCAATTTGCCAGGAAAACAAAGGGTAGCTGCAGGGCCGGCCTTAGGCCTATTGGACCAATTGGGCCCCGCACCAGAGGGCAGCACAGATAATATTTCCCTCAGCACATGATTCTGCCTGGCCTGCCCCCAACTTTGAGAGTCCAGCCCATCCCCAAATCCATAGGTCCAGCCCACCCCCAACTCTGATAAGCCAGCCTATCCCCCAACTCCATAGGTCTAGGCTGCCCCCAACTCTCATAGGCCCAGCTTTCCTCCAACCTTGATAGGCCCTGCCTGCCCCCAATCCAACCAAACCTTGCTCCCAAGCTGAATCTGCCCAACCTGCCCCAAACTAATTGGCCCAGTCCACTCTCCTATTTCCTCCATCTCTCTTTTACCCTGTGTGCCCCTATTATGTGCCCCTATTTCATCCCTCTCACTCTCTTATCTTGTCTGCCCCTTTCCTTTCTATTTTGTGCCTGTATGCCCTTATTTTCCTAAATACTTGGTGTGTCAGTAGCCAGCAACACTTTGTCTAGGGGCCCCGCCAACATGGTCCCAATTGGGCCCCACATTTGATAGGATCAGCCCTGGGTAGCTGCCTGCTTGGCCCTGCAAACATAGATAGATTGCACTGGGACCGACAACGATTTTTTAACCTGGCCAATCAATTTGCTGACAGATGTCGGCGAAAAATGGTAAGATGTACAATCGTTCGAATCCCACTAAACGCTCCATAATTTCAAAGGATTGGTCGGACTTTGCTAAAATCAGTCGTTCGGCAAGATAAATCTTTGCGTGTATGGGGAGCTTTAGACATGGCATTTATACACAGGCGCAGGATCTTTTGACCAGAATGCCTGGGAACTGGGGTTTTTCATATCTTGTCTGCTATAAAAATTCAACATTATTCATTTGCTACAATCCGAATTTATCTCAGTATTTTATTTAAAAAACCACAACCGAACTCCCATGCCTGATTTGATCTTATTTATCAATTAAAAAACTCGAATTAAGCGAATCAGGAAAAAACCTAATAAAATTAAGCAAAAAACAGAATTCTCTGATTTTTTCAGACTTTTTTCCTTAATCACTTGTTTTTTTCGGGTTTATGGGATTTTTAGGCTAAACCCAACGCAAACCATGATAACGTCAAATTCAGATTATTGCCTTTCACATTGATTTATACAGGACAGGTCTGAGATGGCGACTTTTCAAATTTGGTCATTTTGCAAAATCAGGATATAATAAATCTTGAAAAACTAATTTTTTTCCATGAAAAATTCCAGTTTTTGCCCCAAAAAGCCAGACCAGATAAATTTGAGGTTTAGTAAATAACCCCCTAAATAAACTCAATAGGCATGTTTTTCCACCAATATGAATTTATCCAGCTAAGTTACCATAAAGTTCAAACTACTGTTTTATTATTACAAATATAAGGGAAATCATTGTAAAAATGTGAATTGTTAATTCAGAGCTTGCTGGATAATGGGTTTCCCAAAAAGAGATTTCTGTACTGTAGATATAAAACAAACAAACAGAAAGTAACTCAATTAATTAAATTGTGGAATAGCATTTGTACAGCAACATGAGCCTGCCTCTCTTGGTATGTAACATGCAAACTGTGAAATGATAACATCATTTTGACACTTAGCAATCAACCTAATACAACAAAGATATTTTCCAGTCGATAGTAAATAGATCATTGTAGTTTCTTACTACTTGGTTTTGGAAAAACTTGTTTAGCAGATTGGTTAGAATGCTGTGAATTAAGAAACAGTTGTCTTTTTAATCTATGTCATACATCTAAATAAATCAATCTATGTTTGGAAAACATATATTTAGCTAGTGGGGAAATAATTGCCCCATTTTTGTAATATAAGATTTCTAGAGGCACATTTAGCAAAGGTCGAATCTTGAATTCATATGCGTTTTTAAAAACTCCTCTAAACTCCTATAAATTTGAAATTCAACCAATCAAAATGTATTAGAAAAATATAATTTTTTTAAACTCAGATAAATGGAATCTTCCCAAAAACACGAATCAAATTCAACACGAGTTTGATTCGAATTTTTAAAACTTGAATGTCAGGAAGGCTGCAAACACCTCAAATTGATTCCTGGACCTCACCCATTGACTTAAAATGCAAATTGGCAGGTTTAAGGATACAAATTTGAGTTCTTAAAGGGCCAGAGTGTGATAAATACTTTTTTTTTAAAAAGCTCAAATGGAATTTGAATAACTTCCTAGTCGAATTTGACAGTTTGACCATAAAAAAATTTAAAAGTTCTAAATTTCGAATTTTCAATTTGACCCTTGATAAATCTGCCCCTTAGTGTAACGCTTTGTAAAATAATATTACATATTTATATTCAAATGTAATACAGGTATGGGATCTGTTATCCAGAAACCCGTTATCCAGAAAACTCCAAATTATGGAAAGGTCATCTCCCATAGACTCCATTTTATCCAAAAAATCCATATATTTAAAAATGATTTCCTTTTTCTCTGTAATAATCAAAGAATACCTTGTACTTGATCCAAATAAATAATTGGTTTGGAAGATCGAAATTAAGGAAAGATCCATTATCCAGAAACCTCTAGGTCCCATACCGATACATAATTCTACTTATATTTTGATTAAACAGGTCTACTAACCATCATCAAAATATAAATACAATTATGTATAGGTCCCATACCTATACATAATTCTATTTATATTTTGATGATGGGTAGTAGACCTGTTTAATCTTAGATCCAGAAAGTTTCAGAGTTTCAGGTCCCTTGACATATGGCAGCATCCCATTCACAGTAACAAGAATAAAACAAAAAAGGAGTCTGCACAATTAGGCAGGGATTCTTACCCATTTATTATGCCAGAAAAAACTGGTACTGGTAACTTTGTCTCTTTCTAATAAACTGATTCTATCACAAATGGGCTATGTAGGCCAACCTATAGGGACATTTGACCATGTAAATTACATGCTCCTTGTCACATTTAAAATATCCTTAAAGCATTTGCTTTAATGTGGATATGTAAAAAGAGGTGTAATTATGACCACAAAGATACATACCATTCTTTAAAGGCATCAACATCCTCTGAAGAGACATACATGTTAAGGCCAGATCAATGCTCAAAAACCTATTATGCACAGGGGTGTTGATAAGATAATAATGCTAGTTTTTGAGATCCCCCAACTTAAGTATAGGCCTGTAACAGTACAGCCACTGTTTGTATATAATAGGGTGTACTTTAGGCACATTCTGTATGCAGTTAAGCCGTGATATATCCACTTTGTTCAGATTTACTAGATATTTCATCAAGCCATTGTTCTCCTGTTCATCTAACTTGGAGATTTTGTGATGTGGGAGAAGACACATTGGCCCCTGGATGAAGGTAATCATAGCGCAACAGTTACACCCTTGCAAAATATGCTATGTTTCACAAGTGAGGTACATGATTGACTTGTAGTGGATTGTAAAGTTACAATATTTTTGCCTTTGGCTCAGTTGATGTGTTAGCCTGTATGTATTAATTTGTTTTTTGACCACTAGGTGGAACTTCACAATTTGTAACAAAAAGTGGTAACACATGTGTGCCTTGTTGTGATTGGGCACAGCCCCTTTATAAGATGCGTACAGGGGTGTGCCATTTAGCCTATGAGTAAGTGCCAGCCTATGAGTAAGTGCCCCATCAGGCACAAAACGCGTTAGGTTTTATGTCCTAATAAATTTTCTATTTTTTAAAAAAACATTCAGCTCTTGATTATTGGAGATCCTCACATTCTTCCTTTTGGATTCAGTGTCTTGAATTTTGCACCTTGGGACTGAGGTGAACTGTGAGTGGATCTCCTTGCTATTTACTTAATAACGCCATTTTTTGGTTTATTAGAGTGGTACCATTTATATTTTTTTGTGGCAGCACACACTCCAATTCTTTAGCCTGTTTTGAGTCACCAATTATTGAGTAGTCAGAGTGTTTGCATTTTTTGAACCCAAAGATGAATTAAGGAGTGATGGTGTAGATATTCTTATCTTCATTTGTCATTCAGACAAATTTAATTCTTAATGGACTACTAAATACAGACAAACCGAGGGCTCTACTCTTCACTTCATTTTATTGTGCTAGTCAAGGGACTATTTTTGATATGACCAATTAAGTCTGGCATAAGGGCTTGGTTCTTCTCTGTGAACAGTGGGCTTGGAATATGTATCTGTATGCATTTACACAATGGATAGGCAAGGGACTGAATATGTTTCCATATAAAATATGGCATGTGGTCAGTGATTAAAATAATCAAAAGAGGGCTAGGCATCCTATTTGCAACATCACTGATTATTATTTTTCTAGCAATTGAAAAGTTTAAATTGCGTCCTTATAACCCCATAGACATACTAGAAATGAATGTGCTACCATCTAACCTAAATATTAAGAACACGTGTATTCAGACAAGTGAAGTGTCCTTTTCTTAGATTTCTTTACAAGCTTGGAGGCATATGGGAAATGAGCAATGTCACAGTGGTACGGCTCAGTATTTTAATGAAACATGTCTGTCAGGACACTTTCCAGACAATAAAGATGGCATCGGCATCATAAAAAATTCTGGTTTACTAGTTATGTGACATGAAAGTTTTGACGTCTGTTTCCATATGACAGCTGAACAAGTGTGCTGTATACTTCAGGGCACAAATGTCTGTAATCTATTACACAATTAGACAATTACATTATACATAGTATATTTCATGTAAAGGAGACAGCTAATTTAAATGACAATCATGTTTCATTTTCTTGAAATGAAAGATATTTCCTATTTTTAGTAAATCAAAAGGTGATAATCAAAGGTGGTTATAATTACCAACATTATGTAAGCTTTTTACTAACTCTGTGTGAACTAAAATGATGCTCAGTGGGTCTAGTTAAGTATTAAAGGTGTTTTCACTTCAATTGTTTTCAGATTGTTTACCAAAAATAAAGATTTTTTTCAATTACTTTAAAGTTTAAACTTTAAGTATAGGCCTGTAACAGTACAGCCACTGAACATTAAAGGGATCCTGTCATCGGAAAACATGTTTTTTTCAAAACGCATCAGTTAATAGTGCTACTCCAGCAGAATTCTGCACTGAAATCCATTTCTCAAAAGAGCAAACAGATTTTTTTATATTCAATTTTGAAATCTGACATGGGGCTAGACATTTTGTCAATTTCCCAGCTGCCCCTGGTCATGTGACTTGTGCCTGCACTTTATGAGAGAAATGCTTTCTGGCAGGCTGCTGTTTTTCCTTCTCAATGTAACTGAATGTGTCTCAGTGGGACATGGGTTTTTACTATTGAGTGTTGTTCTTAGATCTACCAGGCAGCTGTTATCTTGTGTTAGGGAGCTGTTATCTGGTTACCTTCCCATTGTTCTTTTGTTTGGCTGCTGGGGGAGGGAAGGGAGGGGGGTGATATCACTCCAACTTGCAGTACAGCAGTAAAGAGTGACTGAAGTTTATCAGAGCACAAGTCACATGACTTGGGGCAGCTGGGGAATTGACAATATGTCTAGCCCCATGTCACATTTTAAAATTGAATATAAAAAAAATCTGTTTGCTCTTTTGAGAAAACATTTCAGTGCAGAATTTTACTGGAGCACCACTATTAACTGATTCATTTTGAAAAAATAATTTTTTCCCATGACAGTATCCCTTTAAAGTTTAAACTTTAATGTTCCTACCTCTGGTATTTTAGTGTGGCAGCTCTGTAATCCAGGTGCAGATCCTGAACCGTTACAATTTGCTACACTAGATAAATGGTTCTTCGTCCATAATGGATCTATCTTGTGTCAAATACATATAGTGCTAGTAAAAGGTGTGGAAGTGGATGCTAATAGCCAAAAATACTCTCTATTTACTACCCATCACAAATACGTTGACCTCTGGAATTGGCAATTATTCTGGAAATGTGCTTTGAATACAAAGTATATTAAATATGTGTCTTATATCATTGAATTCTAACATCACACATCCTGTATGATACCAACGAGTTAGCAATCACATACACTAGGACAGTTGATTAATTCTTTGTAGTGTTTAGTAAAACTACATTGGGACCAAAAATTTTTTAAAACCACAGAAATGTTTGCGAAATGGCAACATTTTGACAAAATTATGCTAAATGCATATCAGGTCAATAGACCTTTTTCTCACACTAAATTTAATTTAAATTTAAAACTAGATTTTACGTCAATGGACTTTTTCTGTGTTTCTTCTTGAGCCAATTGCACTGGAGTCAATGACTGTTTTTTTCTTGCACCAAATGCATTGTAGTCAATGTAGTCTTGTTTTTTTCAAACAAAGCAAAATTGGCAAAATTCTAGGGCATTTTCATGAAAATGTCACCATATATTTGAATTAGGTGATACAATTCACTCATTCCTAATAATTAGTATACAGTATTAAAATCCACATAGTCTAATTCATTATGAACTACTTATGTCAAATAAATGCTGGAAAGCAACATATGGCAAAGAAAATGCAATCAATAACTGCAGATGTCCACAGTGGTGAACCTAGGTATTACTGGGCCCCTCAGCAAATTATTTTTCAGGCCCCCAAAATGTCTAGAGGTTGATCTGTTTTACTAATATTTATTAAAACTGTATATGAATTAGGACCTTGTGAGGCCCCTATACTTGCTGGGCCCCCCCCTGCAGCCGCTGGGTCTGCTTCTTTTGTAGCAGGATGTTTACATAATGCTTCCATTGCTTACATATAACATCATTAAAAATAATATTTTTATTACAAAATCCTTTTGTTGTTTAAATAGATCTAGTTAATTGTATACCCTGGTATCTAGTGCAGGATCTGATTTTTGTTATAAAACTATATGTTCTAAAACTGCTTTAGTTGTTTTGTTGTTGTTAGTTGTTTTGTTTCCTGCAGTAGTGGAGACAACATTTATGATACAGTAGGTTAGTGATTCCCAAAATATGGGGCAAAGAGCAGCAGATGAAGGTCCTTTAGAGTGAAATTTAGAATACCTACTGTATTTGCTCTTCTAGTTAAACCTGAAGGCCCAGCTGAAGTTCAGTTAAAGTGAGAACATTTTTTAATAGTCTGAACCACAACTGAGTGACTGATACTAATACTTTCTATATTTATTTAACCTTGTTATGAGTTATGTAGGTCCAGACCAAAGATGAAACCACCAAGTGTGACCTGAACCAAAAAAGTTCAATAACTGAGTGTGATCAAAATACACAATAAGAATTCTTCACTGAAGGAGACTAACTAACTTATTGCATCTGTAGGCACTACTCTCCCCAAAACTACCCCTCTTTACTACATATTGCAAATTAATTTCAGTACAATTAAAAAACTAAAATTGGTGATGATAGGGTCATTACTATCATCATCAACCATGTATATTATCATGTTACATTTAAGCTATAAGCATGCCTAATTATGAAGGCATAACATAAATAGCGATGGACGAATCTGACCCATTTCGTTTGCCAAAAAATTACCCAAACACAAACCCAAGTCAATGTGTGTTTTTTGTGCAACTTTACATGTGTCTTATAGGGATGTAGCGAACGTCGGAAAAAAAGTTCGCGAACATATTCGCGAACTTGCGCAAAAATGCGAGCGGTTCGCGAACGGTTCGCGAACCCCATAGACTTCAATGGGAAGGCGAACTTTAACATCTAAAAAAGACATTTCTGGCCAGAAAAATGATTTTAAAGTTGTTTAAAGGGTGCAACGACCTGGACAGTGGCATGCCAGAGGGGGATCAAGGGCAAAAATGTATCTGAAAAATCTGCCTGTGTGTGCTTGGAAGAGATAGTGTAGGGGGAGAGCTGTTAGTGATTTCAGGGACAGATGATAGTAAGTTTGCTGGCTAGTAATCTGCTTGATACTGCTCTGTATTGGAGGGACAGAAGTCTGCAGGGATTTGAGGGACATTTTAGCTTAGGTAGCTTTGCTGGCTAGTAATCTACTGTTCTCTTTAAACAACTGCCATACGTTGCCCTTGTAGGCATTGTTTGCCCAGTTTTTTTGGACGCAGCCACTGAAGCACAGTTGCCAGAAAAAATATGCCATATAAATGCTGAAAATAGTCATTTTTCGCCATACGTTGACCTTGTAGACATTGTTTGCCCAGTTTTTTTTGGACGCAGCCACTGAAGCACAGTTGCCAGAAAAAATATGCCATATAAATGCTGAAAATAGTAATTTTTCGCCATACGTTGACCTTGTAGACATTGTTTGCCCAGTTTTTTTGGACGCAGCCACTGAAGCACAGTTGCCAGAAAAAATATGCCATATAAATGCTGAAAATAGTCATTTTTTGCCATATACGTTGAGTCAACGTATGGCAAAAAATGACTATTTTCAGCATTTATGTGGCATATTTTTTCTGGCCTCTGTGCTTCAGTGGCTGCGGCCAAAAAAACTGGGCAAACAATGCCTACAAGGTCAACGTCGTTGACCTTGTAGGCATTGTTTGCCCAGTTTTTTTGGCCGCAGCCACTGACGCACAGAGGCCAGAAAAAATATGCCATATAAATGCTGAAAATAGTCATTTTTTTGGTCGCAGCCACTGAAGCACAGTTGCCAGAAAAATTATGCCATATAAATGCTGAAAATATAAATTTTTTTGGTTGCAGCCACTGAAGCACAGAGGCCAGAAAAATTATGCCATATAAATGCAGAAAATATGCATTTTTTTGGTCGCAGCCACTGAAGCACAGTTGACAGAAAAATTATGCCATATAAATGCTGAAAATATAAATTTTTTTGGTTGCAGCCACTGAAGCACAGAGGCCAGAAAAATTATGCCATATAAATGGAGAAAATATGCATTTTTTTGGTTGCAGCCACTGAAGCACAGAGGCTAGAAAAATTATGCCATATAAATGGAGAAAATATGCATTTTTTTGGTTGCAGCCACTGAAGCACAGAGGCTAGAAAAATTATGCCATATAAATGGAGAAAATATGCATTTTTTTGGTTGCAGCCACTGAAGCACAGAGGCCAGAAAAATTATGCCATATAAATGCAGAAAATATGCATTTTTTTGGTTGCAGCCACTGAAGCACAGAGGCTAGAAAAATTATGCCATATAAATGGACAAAATATGCATTTTTTTGGTTGCAGCCACTGAAGCACAGAGGCCAGAAAAATTATGCCATATAAATGCAGAAAATATGCATTTTTTTGGTTGCAGCCACTGAAGCACAGAGGCTAGAAAAATTATGCCATATAAATGGACAAAATATGCATTTTTTTGATTGCAGCCACTGAAGCACAGAGGCCAGAAAAATTATGCCATATAAATGCAGAAAATATGCATTTTTTTGGTTGCAGCCACTGAAGCACAGAGGCCAGAAAAATTATGCCATATAAATGCAGAAAATATGCATTTTTTTGGACGCAGCCACTGAAGCACAGTTGCCAGAAAAAATATGCCATATAAATGCTGAAAATAGTAATTTTTCGCCATACGTTGACCTTGTAGACATTGTTTGCCCCGTTTTTTTGGACGCAGCCACTGAAGCACAGAGGCCAGAAAAAATTAAACCAGTAGGGTTTGCACCCTAGTTTGTAACGGTGGCGGAGGGAGGAGGACGCTAAAGGACAGCTGTGTGTGGAGTCATGAGGCTTGAAGAGAAGGACAGCTGCATAGAAGTCAGAACAAGTCTTCCGGCGTGCAGTAACCCTCCGAGATCCACCCCTCATTCATTTTAATAAAGGTCAGGTAATCGACACTTTTGTGACCTAGGCGAGTTCTCTTCTCAGTTACAATCCCTCCTGCTGCACTGAAGGTCCTTTCTGAGAGCACACTTGAGGCTGGGCAAGACAAGAGGTTCATGGCAAATTGTGACAGCTCTGGCCACAGATCAAGCCTGCGCACCCAGTAGTCCAGGGGTTCATCGCTCCTCAGAGTGTCGATATCTGCAGTTAATGCCAGGTAGTCCGCTACCTGCCGGTCGAGGCGTTCTTTGAGGGTGGATCCAGAAGGGTTGTGGCGCTGCCTTGGACAGAAAAACATTTGCATGTCTGATGTTACAGACCGGCCAAAGGGCTTTGTCCTTGCAGGTGTGCTCGTGGCAGGATTACTGGCACCTCTGCCCCTGGAATGTTCTACCACCCAGTTCAAAAAGGTACTCGTTGACGGCCCTTTGTTGTTGCAGCAGACGTTCCAACATAAGGAGCGTTGAATTCCAGCGAGTCTGGCTGTCAGAAATCAAACGCCTGACTGGCATGTTGTAGCGCTGCTGAATGTCAGCAAGGCGTGCCATGGCTGTGTAGGAACGTCTGAAATGGGCCGACACCTTTCTGGACTGGGTGAGAACGTCCTGGAATCCTGGGTACTTGGAGACAAAACGTTGGACTATTAAATTTAACACATGTGCCATGCAGGGCACATGTGTTAAATTTCCCAGTCTCAACGCTGCCAACAGATTGCTTCCATTGTCACACACCACTTTTCCGATCTGCAGTTGGTGTGGGGTCAGCCACCGATCGGCCTGTGACTGCAGAGATGACAGGAGTACAGATCCGGTATGGTTTTTGCTTTCCAGGCACGTCATCCCCAAGACAGCGTGACAACGGCGTACCTGGCACGTCGAATAGCCTAGGGGGAGCTGGGGGTGCACAGGTGTGGAGGAGGAGAAGGAGGACCCAGCAGCAGAGTAAGAAGAAGAAGAGGAAGAAGACGAGGTAGAGAGCGATGGAGGAGTAGAGGTGGTGGCAGAACCGCGTGCAATCCGTGGCGGTGACACCAACTCCACTGTTGTTGTTGTTGTTGAGCTACCCATTCCCTGCTTCCCATTCCCAGCCATTACCAAGTTCACCCAGTGGGCAGTGTAGGTGACATACCTGCCCTGACCATGCTTGGAGGACCATGCGTCAGTAGTCATATGGACCTTTGGCCCAACACTAAGTGACAGAGATGCGGTAACTTGGCTCTGCACATGTTGGTACAGGTGTGGTATTCCCTTTTTAGAAAAAAAATTGCGGCTGGGTACCTTCCACTGCGGTGTCCCAATTGCTACAAATTTGCGGAAGGCCTCAGAGTCCACCAGCTGGTATGGTAAAAGCTGGCGGGCTAAGAGTGCAGACAAGCCAGCTGTCAGACGCCGGGCAAGGGGGTGACAGTCAGACATTGGCTTCTTACGCTCAAACATGGCCTTCACAGAAACTTGGCTGGTGGCAGATGACTGGGAATGGGAACAGGTGGTCAAGGTGGAAGGCGGAGTGGAGGGTGGTTCAGATGGGTCAAGGAGAGCAGAGGTAGAGCAGTAAGATGCTGGACCAGAAGGAGTGTGGCTTTTAGTTTGCCTGTTGCCTTTGAGGTGTTGCTCCCAAAGTGCTTTGTGCTTGCCGCTCATGTGCCTTCGCATAGAAGTTGTACCTATGTGGCTGTTGGGCTTACCAAGGCTCAGTTTCTGACTGCACTCATTGCAAATTACAATGCTTTTGTCAGAGGCACACACATTAAAAAAATGCCACACTGCTGACTTTTTGGAAGTCTGCGATCTGGCGGTAACAGTAGAAGTTGGCGGCATTGGCGGCAATGGCGGGTGCGTTGGCCGGCTGAACACAGGTGCCGATACATGTTGTTGCCCTACTGATCCCTGCGGGCTGGCCTCCCTGCTTCTTCTAAGTCTTATTCTCCTACTGCCTCTCTGACTCTCCGTCTCTCCATCTGAACTACCCTCCTCTTGCTCTCTTCTACTAGGCACCCACAAAACATCAATCTCCTCATCATCATTCTCCTCAGATGCATCAATTTCTTCTGACACATCACAGAAGGAAGCAGCAGCGGGGACCTCCTCCTCCTCCTCATCACTCATCATTATGTCCATCTCTGTCGTGTTCTCTGCCAGAATTAAATCTGGTGTAACGTCCTCATCTCCTTCATCTTCTTCTGCCAATAATGGTTGCGCATTACTCAGTTCAAGAAACTCATGGGAAAATAACTCCTCTGACTCCAGTGAAGAAGGGGCACCGGTGGTGGAGGAAGTGTTACGTGGGGTGGCCATAGCAGTGGAGGATGAGGAGGATGTTGTGGTAAAGTTAGAAACGGTAGAGGATGGGGTGTGCTGTGTAAGCCAGTCAACTACCTCTTCAGCATTTTGGGAGTTCAGGGTCATTGGCTTTTTAAAACTGGGCAATTTGCTAGGGCCACAGGATTGCATAGCAGCACGGCCCCTAGCACGGCCTCTGCGTGGCGGCCTGCCTTTGCCTGGCATTATTTTTAAAAAAACAACAACAACAAAAACTCAGTTGGTTTTTCTGGAAACGATAATACACACAGCTAGATGGCAGTTTGAAGAAAACAGTGTGCAAATAATGCCTACAAGATCAACGTATACACTACTACAGCGGTGGATACGGATTACGTAAAATATATGAATGCTGCTTGAAAAAAAGTAACTCAAGTGGTTTTTCTAGAGACGATAATATTATCAATATTTAGACAAAATGTGAACAAGCTCACACAGCTAGATGGCGGTTTGAAGAAAACACTGTGCAAATAATGCCTACAAGGTCAACGTATACACAGCGGTGGATACGGATTACGTAAAATATAAGAATGCTGCTTGAAAAAAAGTCACTCCGGTGTTTTTTCTGGAGACGGTAATATTATGGATATTTAGACAGAATGTGAACACGGGCACACAGCTAGATAGCAGTTGGTTGAATAACACACTGGGCAAAAAATGCCTACAGGGCAAATAATGCCTACAAGGTCAACGTATACACAGCGGTGGATACGGATTACGTAAAATATAAGAATGCTGCTTGAAAAAAAGTCACTCCGGTGTTTTTTCTGGAGACGGTAATATTATGGATATTTAGACAGAATGTGAACACGGGCACACAGCTAGATAGCAGTTGGTTGAATAACACACTGGGCAAAAAATGCCTACAGGGCAAATAATGCCTACAAGGTCAATGTATACACAGCGGTGGATACGGATTACGTAAAATATAAGAATGCTGCTTGAAAAAAAGTCACTCCGGTGTTTTTTCTGGAGACGGTAATATTATGGATATTTAGACAGAATGTGAACACGGGCACACAGCTAGATAGCAGTTGGTTGAATAACACACTGGGCAAAAAATGCCTACAGGGCAAATAATGCCTACAAGGTCAACGTATACACAGCGGTGGATACGGATTACGTAAAATATAAGAATGCTGCTTGAAAAAAAGTCACTCCGGTGTTTTTTCTGGAGACGGTAATATTATGGATATTTAGACAGAATGTGAACACGGGCACACAGCTAGATAGCAGTTGGTTGAATAACACACTGGGCAAAAAATGCCTACAGGGCAAATAATGCCTAAAAGGTCAACTTATACACTACTACAGCGATGGATACGGATTACGTAAAATTTATTATGGCTGCTTGAAAAAAGTCACTCCGGTGTTTTTTCTGGAGACGGTAATATTATGGATATTTAGACAGAATGTGAACACGGTCACACAGCTAGATAGCAGTTGGTTGAATAACACACTGGGCAAAAAATGCCTACAGGGCAAATAATGCCTACAAGGTCAACGTATACACAGCGGTGGATACGGATTACGTAAAATATAAGAATGCTGCTTGAAAAAAAGTCACTCCGGTGTTTTTTCTGGAGACGGTAATATTATGGATATTTAGACAGAATGTGAACACGGTCACACAGCTAGATAGCAGTTGGTTGAATAACACACTGGGCAAAAAATGCCTACAGGGCAAATAATGCCTACAAGGTCAACGTATACACAGCGGTGGATACGGATTACGTAAAATATAAGAATGCTGCTTGAAAAAAAGTCACTCCGGTGTTTTTTCTGGAGACGGTAATATTATGGATATTTAGACAGAATGTGAACACGGGCACACAGCTAGATAGCAGTTGGTTGAATAACACACTGGGCAAAAAATGCCTACAGGGCAAATAATGCCTAAAAGGTCAACTTATACACTACTACAGCGATGGATACGGATTACGTAAAATTTATTATGGCTGCTTGAAAAAAGTCACTCCGGTGTTTTTTCTGGAGACGGTAATATTATGGATATTTAGACAGAATGTGAACACGGTCACACAGCTAGATAGCAGTTGGTTGAATAACACACTGGGCAAAAAATGCCTACAGGGCAAATAATGCCTACAAGGTCAACGTATACACAGCGGTGGATACGGATTACGTAAAATATAAGAATGCTGCTTGAAAAAAAGTCACTCCGGTGTTTTTTCTGGAGACGGTAATATTATGGATATTTAGACAGAATGTGAACACGGGCACACAGCTAGATAGCAGTTGGTTGAATAACACACTGGGCAAAAAATGCCTACAGGGCAAATAATGCCTACAAGGTCAACGTATACACAGCGGTGGATACGGATTACGTAAAATATAAGAATGCTGCTTGAAAAAAAGTCACTCCGGTGTTTTTTCTGGAGACGGTAATATTATGGATATTTAGACAGAATGTGAACACGGGCACACAGCTAGATAGCAGTTGGTTGAATAACACACTGGGCAAAAAATGCCTACAGGGCAAATAATGCCTAAAAGGTCAACTTATACACTACTACAGCGATGGATACGGATTACGTAAAATTTATTATGGCTGCTTGAAAAAAGTCACTCCGGTGTTTTTTCTGGAGACGGTAATATTATGGATATTTAGACAGAATGTGAACACGGTCACACAGCTAGATAGCAGTTGGTTGAATAACACACTGGGCAAAAAATGCCTACAGGGCAAATAATGCCTAAAAGGTCAACTTATACACTACTACAGCGGTAGTAAAATAAAAAAAAGTTAAATAAAAAAAGAATGAATATTAAAAAAAAAAAAATTAAAGTTGGTGCTGCTGAACTACTAGGAGCAGCAGATTAGCACACCAGTCCCACTCCCCAACACTGCTAGACTAATAGCACTGGGCTCTTATAGTAGTAGTAGTAGTAGTAGTAGTAGTAGTAAAACAACAAAAAAATAAATAAAAGCAGTCCTTACAAGGACTATTGCTATTGCAGCAGTCAGCAGATGAGATCAGAAGCAGGACAGCTGCCCACTGCAGCTACATACAGAGCACTGCAGTAGAAGGTAGATTACTAGCCAGCAAAGCTACCTAAGCTTAAATGTCCCTCAAACCCCTGCAGACTTCTGTCCCTCCAATAACAGAGCAGTATCAAAACGATTACTAGCCAGCAAACTTTCAACTGTCCCTGAAATCACTAACAGGCAGCAGCTGTCTCCCTACACTATCTCTTCAGCACACACAGGCAGAGTGAAAAAAAGCTGCAGGGCTTCGGTTTTTATAGGGAAGGGGAGTGGTCCAGGGGAGAGCTTCCTGATTGGCTGCCATGTACCTGCTGGTCTGGGGTGAGAGGGCAAAAAAAAGCGCCAACAATGGCGAACCCAAAATGGCGAACGTCGCGCGACGTTCGCGAACTTCCGGCGAGCGCGAACACCCGATGTTCGCGCGAACAAGTTCGCCGGCGAACAGTTCGCGCCATCTCTAGTGTCTTATATGACTAACCTAGAGATACAGCATTCTATTAAAAGGATCTATGCCTACGAATGCATTCAAGTAATCTTTGTTGGTGAAACCAACATGGTCTTGCATATTTCTAGGATGTGGTACTGCATGTGGGGAGTGATGCAAATACTCATGTTGAGCGTAAATTGAGGGTATATGTGATATCTAAGAGATTCATTATTTGCTGATGTTAATTAATGTTGCAGACCCATCCCCATATATCTATACTGTATAGAAAAAATCTTTGTTTACCATGGCTATCAGTAGTAAAATAGTAAATATATTATAGCTTTTAATAACAATTTAATGTCATGATTAGTGATGGGCGAATCAGTCCTGTTTCACTTCGCTAAATAATGTGTGAAACGGTGAAAAAAAATTTGCGAAGCGCATTGAAGTTGATGGACGTCAAAATAATTTTTTTAAATTTTCAACACACACAAAAACGTTCGTAGAGGGCATGGAAATTTCGCCCCAAATCCATGCTTGGCAAATTTATTTGCCCATTACTTGTCATGATCAAGAATAAATAATCTATGTTCTAAATTAGAAATAGTCTGACATGAAGATGAAAAATAAATGGAAGTGAGAGGAGCCAGAATATTAATGTTTCTATTAATAATCTAGTGTAGATCTATTTGAAAGAGACAGACCGAGACATTTTTTTTAGAGAAACTCTAGTATTATTTTATTTTATTCATCTACCAAAAGCAAACAAAATCAGAGCTTAATAAAAATGCATTTATTTATTTGGCAATACAATGGGCCCAATTCCTTTCATTGGGTCTACTGTGTTACAATATTATTATAAACCTTTTTTCTGATGTCGGAAATCAAATAATATAAAATTATAATTAAATGATATAATTAAATTATAATATAAAATAAAATATATTCATATAAAAGATAATAGTGTTTGCAGATTAGCTCAGCGGGGATACATTTAGAATACAGGGGTGGGATCCGTTATCTGGAAACCTGTTATCCAGAAAGTTCTAAATAAAGGGAAGACCACCTCCCACAGACGCTATTTTAATTCTAAATTTTAATATTTTTTTTACATTGAACCTGATCCTAACTAGTGATGGGCGAATTTGCGTTGTTTCGCTTTGCCGGAAAATTCGCAAAACAGAGCCGGTGTCTCGTATTTGATGCCGGCGCCCATTTTTCTTGACACCGGCGGCCGTTTTTGATGCCAGCGCCCGTTTTTTTCGATGCCGGTGAAAATTCTTTTTGACACGGGCAAATTTGTTTGGGTGAATCGGGCAAATTCGCCCCTGGCAAATAAATTCGCCCTTCACTAATCCTAACTAAGATATGAATACATTTTATTGGAGGCAAAACAATCCTTTGGAGTTTATTTAATGTTAAATTAATTTTTTTTAGTAGGCTTAAGGCACGGAGATCCAAATTACAGAAAGACCCATTATCTGTAAAACCCCAGGTTCCAAGCAATCTGGATAACAGACACCATACCTGTACAGTGATACAGGTACACAAGTATCATTTGCAAGAGGTATACATTTTGATCATTGTATGGCCAACAGCACAATGAGCACTTTACAAAAGCAGGGGCAACAGTTGCCTAAGCCTTCCGCACCTCTAAGGGGAGTATGTAATAAAAGTTTGCCCAGGTGCAGTAACCCATAGCAACCAATGAGCAGGTAGCATTTACTGGTCACCTGTTTAGGATGGTGGCAGACGGAGAGATTAATCGCCCAACGACAAATCTTTGCCAGCGGGATGGTATATGAATCGCTTCGGGTTTCAGAAGACAGCCTCACGAGGAAACTTCAGACAATTTCAGAAATCCAAAGAGATTTGTATGCCATCCTGTCGTAGATTCGTATTCTTGCCAGCGGGAAGGTACTTTATGCAGATTAGTCGCCCACAGAAGCAAAGATTTGTCGCTGGGCAACTAATCTCCCCATCTGCCACCACCCTTAAAAGCAAACATCTTATTGGTTACTATGGGTTATACCCCTGGGCAAACTTAGTGCCTTTTATTACATATGGGGGTAGGTTTCTTCCTCGTCTGCTGGAGTACACAGACAAATGCAAATTGCAAATGCAGGGACAGGAGCAGGGTATCACAGTTTGAAACTAACAGATTGCATAAAATTGCTGGATAATGCTTTAGTAATCCTCCTGGCTCCCTGGTTTCAGCAACCTTCATACAGCATAGCATTATCATCCTATAACCACAAATCTATAGCCACTGCAAGTCTCAGAACCCCACCTGCACCAGCCTCACTGCAAATGATGTGACTCTTGGGATCTGCCTTTCCTTCTAGGTCATTTCTTGTAGGTTGAAATTTTGCCATGCCATGTAGTAGGTAACTATATGTAAGTAAAAACATATATGAGTCATGACTTCTTCCATTTACATATGGCATTCTGATCCTTAAGCATGGTTATGTTGGTCTAGTGCAGAAAATATATTATTGTTCCTAGACATGTCAAATACAGTATTTTGTAACATTCAAATGTGTTTTTTTACCCTATTAGTAATATAAAAATTACTCTAAAATATGCAGACTTTTCTGCTTGGTAGCAAATTCCAGTGCATTTATTCTATTAAAAAACAGTATTTTCAAATAAGTGAATGTGTGCCTGTCTGTTCAGACGGAGTGCCCGCATTTTCCATGTCCAAAGTGCGATGGCACCAAGTAGCACGTGCATGTCATTGGAGTTCTTTTTGACATCAGTCATTTGTGTTTTACATATTAGACAAAATAGTAAAATAACAGCTGCTCAAAAGCACATTTTAAGTACAAGGTTCTCTTATGAAAATTGTAAAAATGTACAATAGTTGCTGCTAAGTGCAGAAAGATTGACTCTTGATTGCACTAATCAAGGCACAAATGCATGGCATTTTTCAAAGCCAAATTCTTAGCAGATGGCCTTGATGCCCATTGTCTTTTTTTTTCATATAAATCTAATTTATAAATGCTAGCCTTGATACCTCCTCATGTACTATTTGCCTGGATCCAATGACTAACAAATCTTACATTTAATGGTGCCTTTGTACATATACAATACTTTTATTTTTTTCTGGTACATATAACCTATTTGTATAACATTTTGTAATAGTGTTATTATGTCAAGTGCGTGTATATTATATGTAAAGAAATACAAAGAGTGGATTTTATTATCTTAAGAAAAGCCTTTTGTGTGTTGAGAACTTAGAGAAATAATGGCGTGTGTAATGTTTCCAACCAGTGGTGTTTGAATGACAGGTATACAAGAATGCCACATCAGCTGCCAATATGTTTTGAGACCATGGCAACAATCGCTCATCTCCGAGGACTCATGCTGCTGTGTTCTGTACTATCAGGCATGAAATGAATAATTCCAGGTGCCAGAAAAAAGAAACTCCGATAAAAGACAACATTTTATTTATTGACATAGATTTTGCCCATAGGCATCAGCTTTGATTAAAAAAGCAAAGAATATATAATACTATTTAAATGAACCTGTGGTTTATATAAAACCTCTTGTTTGTAATTCACTCACTTCCCGTTGTAATAATATCATGTTTTTTATGTATAAAACCTTAAAATTGTAATCCTTTGTTGGTGTGTTTGCTTTTAAACTTTTGAAGGCTGTCTCTCTATGGGGCAAATTTACTAACCTCCGAAAATTCGCCAGTGATGGCTTCACTCACAGCGCAACATTTTGCCAGGCGTAGATTCGCCAGGACAATGATAATTCATTAAAATCCAAAGTTGCGTCCAGGGCACCAAACGCTGGTGAAGTTGCGCTAGCGTTACTGCGACAAGCAAAGTGTGCATTGCCTAATTTGTATACGGCGGGAAGTTAAAGTTGAATGGACGTATATGTTGCAGTAAATATATTACACTACACAAGCCCGGGAAACCTTAATAAAAGAAAATAGAGTTGTTATATTGCCCTACACATGAGCCCAGTGTATAGTTTATGTGCCATATATTAGATGTAGGGGGGAAGCCGGTTACCCCAAAAAAAAATTACGCTCTTTTGCAGCCTATTACCCTGAAAAAAAGAAAAAACGCCAGGGAAAAAATTTCAACTAAATTTTGAGGAAGTCCTATCTACTCTATTGCACTTTGCCTGGTCTGAGGTGGTGAAGGCAAGTCTGGCGCAAGAGGTAACGTTCAGTAAAATCCGCATCTTAGTGAATTTGCGTAGTTACTTCCATTCACCAGAGCGCAAATTCGCCAGGCGTTAGGGAGCAAAGTACCGCTAGAGTCTATCTCCTTCTCTAGCGAAGTTACGTCAGCGACCATTAGTAAATCGGAAAAGTACTTTTGCCAGCGTTATTTACTTCGCCCTTTAGTAAATTTGCCCACTACTACTAGAGAAACTGGTCTCCTGGCTATTAGAGATCAGTCCTATCTAGAACTGCCAATACAGAGTTCACTCTCTTAACCCCATCTTCTTCACACAATTGTGCAAATTTGTTGGAATGCATTAACCCTGGAGCAGCCCCCCTTTTCTTTTTGTCCACACTATATTTTCTTAGTCATCCTGCTGCTATTCTCCTTCCCAAAACTATCTGACCCCGCTAGGTCCTGTTCAGTGAGCAACAGACTCCTCTCAAGATTATCACTCGACTGCAGTGTTGCAATTTGTTGCTCTAGGGCTCTTGCACAAGCGTCTAAAGTGACAATTAGATCACAACCACCACAGAGGTAAGGAGTTTGGAACTCTTGCTCCATATCTGCATACATGTGGTAGACTGTGCAGTCACTGGGTCGGACCTTCAATCCTGCTAGTGCTCATTGTCCCAGTTACCTTGTTTGAACTCCCCTTACAGAGCACTCACTTAAAGAGCAAACACTTTAAGAGCAGCTAAACACTAGAGCAAGCTCCACTGGAGTCCCAGGGGTTCTTTTTATACAGTCTGTTCAGGAGAACTAATCTCACCCACCTCAATTTAAACTGCAGCTTCTGACAAACTTGCTGTAAAACACAATAACACACCAAACCTTGCTATTAGCACCTATAAAACAGAGTAGTTAAAAATACAAACCTTCATCCAAAATAATAAAAAATACTTGTGCTTTTTTTGTTGATTTGATTGCTCAGTTGCTTTCACCAATCACCAGCCTATTTGTAAGCCAATCCAGTAACCCCCATGTTCAGTTTGGAGGGTCAGCTGAATAAGTGGGGAAGAAGCTTCCACCAAAAAATACCCTGTATGTTTATGAAGAGCACTGACTTGCTGCTATGTTAGATTTAGGGATTGTGAAAAAAATAGATGTGTAACATATAAAATATTTGGGGGCATATTTATCAAGGGTCAAATTTTGAAATGAAAAAACTTAATTCAAATTCAAAAAGACCAACTGAAATTAAGTTGAAGTTTTTTTTTTTTGGTCGGATAGGTCAGTTTTTTGATCGAATAGGTCCGTATTCGGCCAAATTTGAATCATATGAATCGAAGGAATAGCGCATTCAATAGAATTAGATTCGAAGTTTCCCCCCCAAAAAACTGTTTAATTATTCAAAGTCCACCAATTGACTCCAAATCGGTTCTAGGAGATTTCCCATAGGCTAAAACAGCATATGGGAAATAACTCATAGTCCAAGTTGATCCAGGGACTAGTCCGATTGCCATTTTGGAGTCAGGAAGGAATTTTTCCCCCTCTAAGGCAAATTAGTGAGGCTTCAGATGGGTTTTTTGCCTTCCTCTGGATCAACTGGCAGATAGGTAGTTAATTAAAAAAAAAAGTTGAACTCGATGGACATTTGTCTTTTTTCAACCTTACTTACTATGTAATTTGGCAGGTTTTATATGGCGAATGGTCAAAGTCGATTTTTTAAAGAGACAGTACATGATAAATTTCAATATTCAAATTTTAAAAAAAATTTCAAATTCAAATCAAATTTGTACTATTCACTAGGGATGTAGCGAACTGTTTGCCGGCGAACTAGTTCGCGCGAACTTCGACTGTTCGCGTCTGCCGCAAGTTCGCGAACGTCGCGCGACGTTCGCCAATAGGCGTTCGCGCCAAAAATCGTTCGACCATTCGACCATTCGATTCCTTCGACCGCTAAAATTGAAGGATTTTCGTTCGAATCGAACGATCGAAGCCATTGGATTGAATGAAATCATTCGATCGAATGGCTTCGATCGTTCGATTCGAACGAAAATCCTTCGATCGAACGATTAAAATCCTTCGATCGTTCGAATCGAACGATTTTCGGATGTTCGAAGTTCGCGAACTGTTCGCGAACTGTTCATGAACTGTTCGCCTTTTTTGCCGGTGTTCGCGAACGGCGTTCGCGAACACATACACGCCAGTTCGCTACATCCCTACTATTCACTAGTCGAAGTACACAAAAAAATAGCTCGAAATTCGAATTTTTTTCATTTGAAAATTCACCTCGACCCTTGATAAATCTGCCCCTTAATGGCAAATATATTTGGTCCAATATAAATAGCTAAATATCTGTTGCAGTGCTGTATTCATGAGTGGGGGGAGAAGGCATGTAGGCGTTATCTCCTGTATCCTACCTGTCCATTGACTTGTTTAAGGTGCAGAGTGCAACAAGATCCTGAACATAATTGCTTTTTGAATAAGCACAAGGAGAGGGATTTTCACCCTTTAAAAGACCCCTATAATCAGTTACAATAGCTGAGGTGTATTTGCATCATTATTTACTGTAAATTGTCTCTTCTGGTAATCCACGGAAGTCAGTTAAAGAAATTTAGGCTTCAAGTGGTTTCACCTCCATTTTACGCATGGCTACAGATAATTACACAGTTTTATATGTATGCAAAATGGTACATGATGTACCATGAGTTACAAATACAAATTGTATTTCAGCAAGGTTAGGACTGGAGTACTGTACATGAGTGAACCCATTTTATGACTTTGGTTTCAGTTCAGCAGAGCAGGTAGCATCACACAACAGAAACTTTTTTACAAACTCAAACTGGACTGACCTAATGAACAAAACACAAGTTTACAGGGAGCTTAACAACTTGGTTCACAATAGAACAAGTCATCGCTAACCACCCATTTTGTAGAAGACCCTGACTAATCCCACTCTAGATCCACAGCGATTTTAACAGTTGGGTTTTAAAATGTAACTTTTAAAACTAAAGTAGGGACCCATAGGGTTAACGGAACAGTAACACCAAAACATAAAAGTAATGAAAATATAATATACAGTTGCCCTGTACTAGTACAGCTCATATGTTTGCTTTAGAAAGATTACTATAGTTTATATAAACAAGCTGTTATATAGCCATGGGGACAGCCATTCAAAACTGAAAAAGGAGAAAAGGCACAGGATACTCAACAGATAACCGATAATCTCTGTAGTATACAATGGATTTTTTTATATCTAATTTTAAAATTTGCTATGGGGCTAGACATTTTGACATTTCCCAGCTGCCCTCAGGTCATGTGACTTGTGCTCTGATAAACTTCAGTCACACTTTACTGCTGCACTGCAAGTTGGAGTGATGTCATTACCCCTCCCTCCTACAAGCTGCTGTAATGTAAATAGAGCCTTGTCTGCTGAGCCTGTCAATTGAACAATAGGCAGGTACCAAGATAAGCTCTCACTGACACCACTTCAGAAGGACTGAAATAAGATAGTCCTGTGATCACTGCCCCCACTTACGTTTCAAAAATAAATATATACTTGAAAACCAGGAAAACTTAGGAGGAAGTCTAGGAAGGGTAAAAATAGCTCAGGAGAAAGGAGGCAGTAAGTAGTTAATGAAAAAAGAAGTATTGCAGGCAGGAAAGGAGCGCAGTGTGTGTGAGGTGGATAAGCAGAGGGAACTCACAGCTCCTTTACCACCAGTAAAACAAACTAGGAAGGCAGCAAGGAGAGAAAGTTCCCCCCCCAAAGGAAAGCAGAGATCAAACTTACAGAACGGCAGGAGCTTTGATAGTGTCTGTGGGAGGAGGGGCTGCTAGTGCAGCTGTAGAGCAGGACGTAGGAGAGTGAAAGTAATTGCTTCCCTGCAAACCATGTGACCTCTCTCCTCCAAACATCACACGCATGGGCAGAGAGGGGAGGGGGAGTGTACAGCTGGATTCTCATGTCGTAGTGCGACTTGGCTTTTCATTACAGCGTGGCTGCCTCCAAGCACACAGGTAATGCTGTGCCTGCTGTTAGAGCAGCACAGGATGAATGTGTAATGAGCAGAAATGGAAGCCCCCATGACAAAATACAAACTAAAATAACTTATGTATGGATTTGTGGATTAACATTTTATTTGCCAGACAGTGTTTATGGATGTGTGTTTTTTATAAAAATGCAAAAAAAAAAAAAAATTTTACAATCATGACAGATTCCCTTTAAATAAAGAGAGCAAGAAAACGTACAACACTTTTTCATTTATATTACTGCCCCTGTACCTGTGTAAGCAAGCCCGGCAGCCATCCATCATACAGCCCTCCTGCAGCCATCATATTGCCCCCAATCTTTACCTGTGTCAGCAGCAGACAAAAATAAATCTGATCACATCATATTGCCCCCAAGTATTTATGTACCTGTGTCAGTGCCCAGCCCAGCAGCACCAGCAAACATATGGGCCCCAAATCTGTACCTGGCTGTGCCAGCAGGAAGCTTCGAACTTTCACAGTAATAGAAAGAATGTCTTCAGTTCAGTGCAACTGTGCAAGGCTGAGAGCAGCGAGAGCCACACCAAGCAGCCCGCCAGCTCTCTGCCTCTCTCTGTCATCACATCAGTGACATCATTGACGCATGTACGCACATCACGGTGCAACGCACAGAAGGAGCTATTACTTGCCGGCAAAAGGGAGAAGGGGAAGGAGATGGATTCCACCCATCTGGGTGACCATGATTACTGAAACAAATTATTAAATAAACGCTTGAAAAAACTGCGCCCCTCAATGATGGCGCCCTACACAGCCGCCTACTCTGCCTACCCCTAGTTCCAGCCCTGATCCCTGCAGTGAGCACCAACCATTTGGTTTTTTGGTGTGTTATTAATGTGGACATGATCTTGCGGTAAAATGGGTGTGGTTTAAAGTGGGTGTGGTCTAAAAACAGGGAGTGGCTAACACTGGCTTCCGTTATCGGCCCTCCACCATGTAGATTAGAATAATTCCGGCCCTCGGTACCATAGAAGTTGGACAGCACTGTGCTAGAGGAAAGGTATTGTCAGTACCAGCTCTGTGTGAGCCCTCCCGAGTGATCTGCCTGAGGTAAAGGTATAGAAATGAACTACAGCTAACTAGGAGACTGCTCATATACATTTAGGGTTGCCACCTGGCCGGTATTTTAGTGGCCTGGCTGGCAAAAATGATGGTTTATCCCAATGTTATTAATAGGGAAAAAAGATAAATATATAGGAAGGCCGGTATTGTTCGAGAAAAGGTGGCAACCCTATACACATCATACTATACAGAATGTGTGTGCACAAGATCAGTCCCACCTCTCTGACTCCACCTATTATGTAGTAGTTAAACTATAGTCCTTTTAGGAAATGTTTTTTAATGTTTAATACTGTGCAGCACAGGGGATGATGCAGCCATGTGGAGGAGAGCTGGCAACTTTTCATCTTGTTTGTTATAGGCTAGGGCAATAAACTTTGTTCCTTTTGGTTCAGTAATGTGACTGACAGTATTGCTTCACTATAAAATCTTGGCTTCTGTCACTAGCATCTAGCTTGTCCACATTTTTTTTACATAATTCGTTCTGTAAGTAACTACACATAAGTGTGCAATGTGTGTACCTGGTCACATATACTTATGTATCATCAGAGACATTCATTCTGTGCACTAGGGATAGTTGTATATACAGAATGTATTTGGGCAAACGGCACCCCATAAATATGATCCCAGCTATGTGTGTGTTGTCTGATGTTGTCAGGAGAGGGGTACAGAGAGTTCACACAGTGGGCACAGGGGTACAGGGAATCACACAAAGGACACTTACTAGCTTCCTATTCAGCTTCTCTCATTGACTTTTATGTTGCTTTATAGCAACAAGTACAAATGAAATAACTGGTGCAAATCATTTATGCAGATTAGTTCAAATCATTTCGCTCATTAATTTACTTGCGTAATTTACTTGTTTAAATATGTGGTGTATTTGTTTTAATTAAGTTTGCTTTAGAATGTCACAAGAATTAAAATTGAAACTTTATGTTGTATACAGTACAAGGCCGATGTGAGTTATACAAATGAAATGTAAATATGTGGTATAGGTGCAAGGCCACCTAACAGTGTCAGACAGGCCCACAGGGATACCAGAAAAACTCCCGGTGGGCCCAGGTGTCAGTGGGCCCTCATACTGCTAAACATTTGGCCTATTTCATGGCCATTTCCTATTTTCCAGAACAAAGAGGCTAAATAGATGGAATAATAGATTATAGTATATAGTTTTTTGGAGGGCCCCTGGTGTCCCAGTCCGACACTGCCACCTAAGATCCATCACAAGAAGCACCCACAATGGCTCACATATCTTTTCAGCAATGTATGTTCCCTAAAGGTTACCAAATTTATTAAAATCACAGAAATTGGTTGCCCATGTTGCATTAGACAGTCCTTAGCCTCTTCTAGTCTTTGCTAGGAATATTGAGTCATTTTCTACTTTACCTCTTATAACCTTTTGTTGCTGAACCTACTTCTGAAAAACTTCAATACTTCTCCGAGTCCTTTAAACGTTTGTCCGACTTTTAATGTTGTATACATGTTAAACATCATGCTACCCGAAACATGCAGCATTAGATATATCTAATAATCTAAATCTTTTGAACTCTATTCAAATGCATTTACAGAAATGTTGATACAATTACCCTATAGGTTTTTTTGGTACTGATATGGGATCTGTTATCCATAAACCCATTATCCAGAAAGCTTCCGAATTACGGGGCAGCCATCTCCTATAGACTCCATTTTAAACAACTCACATACAAAATCATTTTCTTTTTCTCTGTAATAATAAAACAGTACTTTGTACTTGATCCCAACTAAGATATAACAAATCCTTATTGGAAACAAAACAATCCTATTGGGTTTATTTAATGTTTAAATGATTTTTTAGTACATTTAGGGTATGGAGATTAAAATTATGGAAAGACCATTATCTAAGTAGGTCAATCATCCCATGCAGTTAAAAAAAAAACTATTAAAGGAGAAGGAAAGGCGCTCTTTACTTGGGGGTGCCAAAAATTAGGCACACCCAAGTAATATTATATACTTACCTGACCCCCCGGGCCAGTGCTCCTATCAGCAGAATACTGCATTAGCCCAGGGTTCTTCCAGCGAGTACCACGGAGCTACTAGCTTCAGGCTTCTTCTGGCTTCGCGCAGTCTAGCGTGAAAAGCCGACTTTAACGAAAAAGTTGGCTATTTTGTTCTACTGCCCATGTGTCTGCCTGAAGAAATTTGAAGAAAGAAGAAGAAGAAGTAAGCTCGCTGGAATAACCCTGGACAGTTGCAGTTTTCTCCTGATAGGAGCACCGGACCTGAGTGTCAGGTAAGTAAATACAATCATGTGGGGGTGCCTTTTTTTAAAAAAAAAATCTTTTTAAATTACAGTAAATATGCTTTTCCTTCTCCTTTAAGGAACACAAGGGTGAAATACGCAATTTTAAAGCCAATACTGCAACTGACACGCCAGTATCTTGTCATATTTATATGAATAGGCATAATGCAACTCAGTTAAAATGGCGAGTACTCAACAGAGAGAAGTGTTATGGATCAAAAGATTTACACAGTCTGTATCCAGCATGTATGAATGATCAATAGAGTATAGTTCGGTTTTTATAACTCTTATAATATATGTATAACAATGCTAATATTCACCTTGTTTTCTTTCCAGTGAGAAAAATTTGACGCTGCCAATTTATCTGAATAGAATAGCATACCAGTTCCCAGGGTAGGTCTGGGCAGGCAGGACACTGGGAAAAAAGCCCAGACCCACTTCACATAGCCTGCACTCCAAAAACTCCACCCCACCTGATGCGCACTGGTATGTGCTGGCGGGGGAGGCGGCAGGGGATGCAGAGCGGGATTTCTGGGAGGAGGGCAGGGCCTTGATCTTCCAGCCCTCATGGGCCCCGCTGGCCTAGACCTACATGTGCTCCTGACCTCCACCCCCTGATCAAAGAAATGACTAGCACAGGTAGGCGCGAGTGGGGGGCTGGGGTGCAGAGCGGGATTTGCAGCTCTGGAGGCAGGCCTGAAGGGGGCCTGGTGGGGGAGGCAGGGGCCCGTGGGGGCCCTGATACGACAGCCGCAGCACCCCCCCCAGTCAGACACTACCAGGTCCTCATGAACAACACATGGGTAAGACACAGGTTTTTACTGGCAGCATAGTCTCTTTAATTTAATATGTATAATTTGCACAGTTAACCCCTTTTTTGCAGTAAGATGCTAATTATTTTGATTATAGTAAGATGTCAGGTTTTGTTCATTTTAAGGTATTGCATGTTTATGGCCAATGTTCTTTGAACTTAAATTGAATTTTGCCTTGGATTTGCACAAAATTGGACAATTTAGAGGCTCGGCTGTAAAGGAATCCCCACTGCAGTTGCCTCACTAATCTGGACTTCACCTATAGGGTGGGGCAACACACCTTTAAATAGATCTGTGTAATTGATTTGAATTTTAACACTTGAAAAAGAGCCCACAGCTCAAAACATGTCCTGTTAATGAAGCAATGTAGCAGCACCGTTTCTGCATTGGCGTGCAGTATGTATATTTATTCTGGCATTGCAACCTTACTTTATTCAGAACATAACGTTTGGAAATAAGATACCAGCATGGAGAAAATCTTCACAACCTGGTCCAGCACCTTACGCACTATTGTACCTTATCTGGATACCCCAGGTCTCAAGAATTCAGGATAAAAGGACCTATACCTGTATCCTCTTCAGCGTCTGTCTGTCCATGAGCTTCATTTCATCTTTTACCTCTTCCTCTTACAGTATCTAGTGCAGTCTATCTTAGTTTGGCTGGTTTCTAAATAGGTTCTCCTTGACACATCTGAAAGAACCAGAACAGCTGGCGCTAAATTACAGGTGAAGTAGAAACAGACAAATAATCATTAAATTATACTGCAGCTTTAACAAAGGTTACACATTAAAAGATGGATTAAGAGGATAGACAGACAACTACCTCCTAAATCATATGCTGTGTATATCAATAAACCATGCACACTTCCGTCTAGTTCTGCTGGATATTATTGAGGCAAAGATATGCATTGCCTGTAAAAAGAACAACAGAAAAAAAATGAATGACAATGTTTTCTATACAGTATGTTGTTTGGAATAAAATCAGGACATTGTGAGCAAACTGGCACTGCAAGAATCTGACAAGGGTTTATTATTCTGAGCAACACTCTATCAAATATGGCCCCTATGAACAGAGAGTAATGTTAGAGAATTGTCCTGGGGGCTTTTCTTCTGTGTGTGAGTGGTATCCATCTGTCAGCTGTCAGTGCCAGTGAGAGATATACAGATCTGTCACTTCTCGTCAGCCAGCATTTGTGAGGCCTTTTGCAGCTGCTACACAACACATACCATCGTTATTGAAGGCCAGCTAGAAATATCAGAGATGACTGTGTGAGGATGGGAGGAGGGAAAGAGAGATGTCAGAACACTACAGGAGGACAGTTAGACCCATCAAAGACAAAAGGCTGTTTTTCGCCTCGATATTTACAAAGAAAGAAAGTGGAAACAATAGCTGTAAGTTTAATAGCATGTTTAACAATTTGGAAAATAAGCAAATGAAAACACAAAGCAAGACACATGTAAAATCTATTCTTGTACTGATCAGTTTTCCATGATCTAGATTTTGATTATAGTGTGCAAATAACCAATAAGAATTTTGGAAAAAATAGTTAGAGTGCAGTGCAGCTACAGTATATGAGTTGGTACAACTATAATATGTCTAGTTATTGCTGGTGCTCTAGAGAAACAATATTTACTAGCATTCAATATTGCATGGAAGGCATATGTAGCACTTGTATGGGGCCCCAAACTCAGGTTCTGTCTCAATATTAGGCAAAAACATAGGAAAGGACCTAAACAGAACACAAAGTTGGAAAGCGACTTTAGAGTAAGATAAAGTAGAAATATGACCAATAAAAAACATATAAAAAAAATGAATTAGGGTACACCTGGCTAGAAAATATAACATTTCATTGTCACCAGTAGTTTCAATAATTTTACAGAGGCTTAACATTTTTCATATTTTGTAGCTGGATACATTCTTAAAAAACTGACCATATTAATTTATTGACAGATTGTCAAATGTCAGATTGTCATTAGAAATTCAGATTATAAACAATAGGGCTACTACAACTAGATCATGAACTGCAACAGGCTTTCTCTGTGACTGGCGTCTAGTAGATTCAGGAGCTTATGTCTTTGTATTTTAGAGTTCCCGCCCAAGCTCAGAGTCTGGCTGACTTTTTAGTAATTCTTTTTGATTAACCAATGACACACCTGTCATGTTCAGGGACATGAAACTTAACTTAAACAGAAAACGTGAATGCACATTGTAAACTAGCACCTGAGAGCAGATGCTGGTTGTAAATTTATTGTAACAGATCAAATTTCAATTGAAAATAAGTGAAATAAAATTAATTAAATGTAGCTAAAATGTAACCTGGTGGTTTAGTACAGCACCATTTTAAAATTATTTAGGTACAGTTATGTCAATATAACTTTCCTTCTCCTTTAAGTGTTGTGGGATGAAATTCTCATAATTTCCCTGACAAATGCATACTAACAGATTTAGCACATGGTTAACACAGATGAACTTTGATCAGCTGATGTTTCACAATAAAGTTATTTTTCGGTGTAGATTGAATAGATACATTTGGACTTTTTCATTGGTTTGGCTATAAAGGCTCTGTATATAAGGTAAGTATGTTTCTATAAGATCATTAAATACACCTACAGTCTTGAAACTATACATTCAACTTCTAGAATGATGGTATACTAATACAGGGTACATTTGGTTCCAATGTAAAATACATACAAGTCATTTGGGCCTTGCCTCATGTACGGACCACCTAAGCATGGTCATATATTCTCCCTATTACTCTTTCATTGGTTCCTGAGCTGTATGTTGATTTGCCACCATTTTCCCCTTCCTCTTTTAAATGCAATAGCTATTCTTTAACGGGAACCTAGGTGAACTGCATTCCTTAAACATGCAGGGAATATAATTAACAATCTTATGAGCTATTTTACAGATGTACTTAACCAATGTAAGTGCAGACCCTTTATATCTACGAGTGACCTTACTGATAAACAATGGGGCTCATTTATTAACAAATTTACTCCTGGGCAGTAATCCATGGCAACCAATCAGATTATTACTTTCCGTGTTCAACCTGCAGTTGGCTGAAAAAAGCTAATCTAGAGATACGACTCACTGAATCCTTCATTGCATTGAAATTTTAAAACAAGCACCAGTTCTGTAACCAAACTCCACAGAACACTATACTAAAAGGCTGTACAAAATACTCCAAATTCACCTCAAACATTCAAATATTTGGTAATTTGCCAGCAATGAGAGGGAACCCCTTGGTAGAAGGCAACCAGTCAGTCTCAAGATTAGTACCAAACCTCTGTCTAAAGGGCTCACCAACTAATATAGGTGCAAATGCAGTTGCTAGTAGCAACAAATCAGTAATTACCTTTCAAAAGTTAGAAATGAAAGCACGGTTTGGATTAGTAGCTATTGCAGAAGGCCTCAGTGTAAGAAGATCATGCCCTAAAATATGGAGAACAACCTTGGAGAAAGTTGAGGAAAATGTGTGCAATAGTTAGGATACTTTTCGCTCTGGCGAATGGACGTTACGCCGCAAAATTCATTAAGATGCGTATTTTACTGAACGTTACCTCTTTCGCCAGACTTGCCTTCGCCAGCTCTGACCAGGTGAAGTGCTCTGGAGTGCATAGATCTTCCTTTCTTTTTGGATAACCGGGTTCCCCCCATACATTTTCTAACATATGGAACATAAACTATACAGTGGGCTCATGTGTAGGCATTATAACAACTCTATTTTCTTTATTAAGGTTCCCTGGACTTGTGTAATGTAATGTATTTGCTGCAACATATACGTCCATTCAACTTTAAATTTCCTGCCGTATGCAAATTAACCTGAGTTCAAGACCTCTAGCGTATTTGCTTGGATATGCAGAAATGAATGCTAGGGCATCTTCGCTTTCAATTGCTCGCATTGCCAAAGTAACGCTAAATTCCAAAATTCTGCATTCTAGTGAATTAACATTGTCTGAGCGAATTTTCGAATGGCGAAGTATAGCGATGGCTGCAAATTGGTTGCTGGTGAATTTTTGCCCTCGAGTAAATTTGCCCCTTAGGGGTCCGTTTACTAAAGTACGGTAAATCTGACTTTAAGTTTCCGCATGTTATCGGTGAGAATATTTTTACGCCAGAATATTCGCAGTGACTAAGTTTACTAAACAGCGATACGCTCAGAAGTGATTGCAATAACTACGTTAAGGAACCAGCTTACGTTAGCGGTAATTTTAGCGAGTTGCGAATTTTCTGGTGAAAAATTATGTTTTTGCGAATATTTATGCTATAAAATAGTCTTGTTTTATGGAAGTTATTATGGCAATTTTTACTGTGACATTTATGGCCAGAAATGCACCTTCAAAACTCATAAACTTTATTGATTGATGATTATACCATCCAACAACATTACCAGAGTAACACCAATGAAACATGTATGCATCATATTAACCCTTCTGCCAATAGAATCATATGAACAAGAAATCATACCAGTCAATCTCTTTGCTTCATAGAAATGCACAGTTTAATGTAGCCAATCACAATGAAACCAAAAAAGTGTAGAGGCTGACGAATCCTTGGACTGTGATGCCGCTGCCAATAATACGACTCTGAGCTGAAACTGCTGCTGTTGCAACAGATAGAAGCAGAAGCCAAAACATCCTGTCAGCAATAGCTACAGATCTCTCTCCTGTCAGCAAAGAATGATGGGTAAAAAAACAGTATTATGGGATATTTCCTGCCCCTTGAGAATTTTCTGGCAAAAAAAATACTTTTACACCACTACATAGGTGGCGGTAAAAGTTTGCAAATATTCTGGCGTTAATTTTGTCTTTAGCACATTTCGCTGTTTAGTAAACCATGCGTTAATGTGTACGTAGCGTTATTTTCAGCAAATGCGATAACTGGCGAACAATTATTCTTGCGCAAGAAAATTCACAAATTTATATTTACCGCAGGTTAGTAAACTGGCGATAACATATTTGGTGGCAATTCTGTCTATATATTGTGCGAATATTTTTAACGCACTTTAGTAAACGGACCCCATAGTGTGAAGTCTTCTTTGCTCCACCAGAACACTGTGGCTGAAAATCTATGATGAGATTAGCCTATACAAGAACTGTCACATACTGTAACTCCTCTGTATACTGTTTGCTGTGTTAAAAAAAAAACCCTAGCACTCAAAATTTGCCCTGAAATTGTATGTAGCGGTTTAATAGTGCTACACCAGCTATGTTCGTAAATCGTCCCTAAAGTCACAAATAGAAGCTCATTCACAGCAGGCTTTCAGATTAATTTTTTCCCTGCAGAGTGCAAAATCACTGGCTATTTTAAAGGGATACTGTCATGGGAAATAAACATTTTTTCAAAATGAATCAGTTAATAGTGCTGCTCCAGCAGAATTCTACACTGAAATCAATCCATTTCTCAAAAGAGCAAACAGCTGCCCCAAGTCATGTGACTTGTGCTCTGATAAACTTCAATCACTCTTTACTGCTGTACTGCAAGTTGGAGTGATATCACCCACCTCCCTTCCCCCCCCAGCAGCCAAAAAAAAAGAACAATGGGAAGGTAACCAGATAGCAGCTCCCTAACACAAGATAGCTGCCTGGTAGATCTAAGAACAACACTCAATAGTAAAAACCCATGTCTCACTGAGACACATTCAGTTACATTGAGAAGGAAAAACGGCAGCCTGCCAGAAAGCATTTCTGTCCTGAAGTGCAGGCATAAGTCACATGACCAGGGGCAGCTGGGAAATTGACAAAATATCTAGCCCCATGTCAGATTTCAAAATTGAATATAAAAAAATCTGTTTGCTCTTTTGAGAAATGGATTTCAGTGCAGAATTCTGCTGGAGTAGCACTATTAACTGATGCGTTTTGAAAAAAACATGTTTTCCGATGACAGGATCCCTTTAAAGACTGTTTTGAAAAAGGTAACAGTTGGCCCCATGTCTCCTATACACACCAATGCTTTGAGACAGGTCTTGTTAACTAGGACAGCATTATCAGGGTCAATAACTATACAATTCAGTAACCAATTTTCAGATTCTATAGAGTTTTATTTATTCTATTCTATATATTCTATGGGTCAGCCCTGTCTTTACCGCTTGCCTCGGGCTGGTTCTGGTCTTTTTTTTTTGTTTTCACTTTACATGCTGTGTTTAGCTTCACAGATGATGCTAGATGCTAGTACATGTTGCAGCATTATATACTGATACTCACAGATACTGAATATGTTCAACAGTTTGAAGCAATCAAACACAATTAGATGAACTGGAATGCAGACCAACCTTGATTCTCTCATGTAGCCTGTCATCTGGTATGGTAGCAATGAAATGGAGGACTAATTTTATAATTTAATAATTAACAGTCTCAACTTGGCAACTATAAACCAGGACATCTGCAGGGACAGTTACTTGAAATATCTTGTTCAAAACGTAAGTCTTGGAGAATGATATTATAAGTAGTAATCACTGTGTGGGCCTACACAATAAACTTTTGGATAGTTTTTACACCAGTAGGTCTTTGCAGAGGATGTGAAGCCACACCTTGAGAGTAAAAAAAACAAGGGGTCTTCATTTAACTTTCCAATATATTAATACATTTCAGTGGATTACCATAGTTATCCTCCTTGAATTGCCTCCAAGCCAGCATGTATTTCGGGTCTGTGATACCAGAAGTGATGTCATCACTAAGCCTTGGAATATAATAGGCTAGCAGGAGCCTGTAATTATTCAGTTTACCAACATCTTTCAAAGATGTTTGTGATACTTTGCCTCATTTGCTGTTTTTTATTACTAACTTAAAATTAAATTATTTTTCATTAAGCAAGAAACAATTTTGGGTGGAGATAGCTTTAGAAATCCAAAGTATTTACTTGAGCAAAAGATTGAATTTGAAAGAATTTTAGCCTTTTTTCAACTTCATCTATAAATTCAACTACATACTGATTTAATTTTAATGTTTATCTGTAGATGATAACATATATACATCTCCTCCCATAATTGCTATAAAGAGGTGGGATGGAGTTGTAGGGGACTAGTAAATAGTTTACCTTTTAATTGTTGAGTCCCCCGAAGTTTGGCCACTAAGGGCCCCTTCGTTTATAGAAGGGGAAAGGCTCCTCCTCCTGGGCATAATCATGACTGTTAGTGTTTCCTAGTTAAAGGGATACTGTCATGGGGGAAAAAAATTAATCAGTTAATAGTGCTGCAGAATTCTGCACTGAAATCCATTTCTCAAAAGAGCAAACAGAGTTTTTTATATTCAATTTTGAATTCTGACATGGGGCTAGACATATTGTTAATTTCCCAGCTGCCCCTGGTCATGTGACTTGTGCTATGATAAACTTCAATCACTCTTTACTGCTGTACTGCAAGTTGGAGTGATATCACCCACCTCCCTTCCCCCCCCAGCAGCCAAAAAAAAGAACAATGGGAAGGTAACCAGATAGCAGCTCCCTAACACAAGATAGCTGCCTGGTAGATCTAAGAACAACACTCAATAGTAAAAACCCATGTCTCACTGAGACACATTCAGTTACATTGAGAAGGAAAAACGGCAGCCTGCCAGAAAGCATTTCTCTCCTAAAGTGCAGGCACAAGTCACATGACCAGGGGCAGCTGGGAAATTGACAAAATGTCTAGCCCCATGTCAGATTTCAAAATTGAATATAAAAAAATCTGTTTGCTCTTTTGAGAAATGGATTTCAGTGCAGAATTCTGCTGGAGCAGCACTATTAACTGATTCATTTTGAAAAAATGTTTTTTTCCCATGACAGTATCCCTTTAATCTACCAGGTGGCAGTGTTTTAGGATATATCTGTTGGAGTCCATAAGGGATCAAGGTTTTTTGCTAGGGGCTCCCTGATGAGTGGAAGCGAGTCATGAGTGGAACCCCAGACAAATTCAGGATGCAAATTAAAGTGCTGTGTGCAGTTTAGTGCAAGAAGTAGCATAAAGGATAAATATATTTTAATGAAAACAGTTGAGGGAATTATTGTCCATTAAAAGCCCTATTTATTAAACACAGGTGTACATACTCCTTGAAATACAGTGCCATTTGGAGTTCTTGAAAAACATTAGAAATTGTATCTGTTAATATCCATTTATTGTTCAAATAATGCTTGTGAACTCTGGGTTTTTACTATCCCCTTTCAAAATGCTGCCAGAGGTTTTTCCATTGCTGTGTTTAATGTAAAAATATATAAGATATGACAAGAAGACACATAGCAGGTGTACACCTATCTAACATTGTAATAAGGCACTTGACAACCTCTCCAAACGACATCCCCCAAAGAATAGGAATGGAGTTGGCTGCGTTATACATTATATACATGTATCATAATATAAGATGCTGTAAATAATCTGTGTCCAAGGAAATAAGTCAACAGGGAATCTGTATCACCATCTACCTGTCGGCATTTGCCTGATTTAGGTGATAACTGAAGCTTCACTTTTCAGATATTCACATTTTGGCACACAAATATTTTCAAAATTAGAAACGGAGAAGTTCAGCAGGTGCATAGTGGCAAAGAAGAATTTTATGGGAATGCTCTGAAAAATATACTACAGAGAACTGTGCAACTTGAAGGTTACTGCAACACTTCAATATTAACTCAAACATTCCTACAGTATAAACTCATTTTCACTCGTTAAAGTGCTACTTTAAGTAGAAATCAGGATTACATTCAGTATCAAAAACAATTATGGACTGTGGCTCAACTCCAATATTAGTTATTGATTTTGTAAACAATAATGATGGTAACAAAATTTATGAAAGACATGCTATACATAATTATAATGCATTTTGCACATATAATTATTTTTGGCATATTGCTCTTTCAGTAGCTGTAATTGGGTTTCATTTTAAGCTTCAACCGCCTAAAATGGTATTAAACTGTGACATCCCTACATGATATTTTCAGAATTAGAGTGACAATAAAATCTGAAATTGATTGTTGAAACTTGAGATTTCCAACCAGAGACCTTTAAATAGCACTTCCCCATTCATCACAAAAAGGATAAAGTGATCCAAACAATTCAAACATAACCTTTATTTCAAATAAAGTTGAAGTACAAAAGAGGAAAACAAAATTAGTGATTAAAAGCAGCAGTGCTAGGGAAAAAATGAATTCCCTGACAATTTATTGCCTGACATTCTTAAACTATAGTGGCACAAAACAACATCCAACTAGCAAAGAAAGTGACCAAAACTATAATCATGCCTCTCTGATAATTCCACCAACCGAATTGCCAGCAAATGATGGTGCTTGGAGCATCATCGTACATCACCCATTGTAGTTATAGTCCCCTCTCACTGGTATTATATGTGAGCTTGTTATTTAATTTCTACTAGATTATGTTTTCACAAAATAACGGTATTGCACAATAGTTATTGTATATTTGTATTTAGTTTATGCTCATACTTATATCATTGTAGTCAATGGCTTAGGATGCAGAATGAGGGGGATCTCTTTAAGAGTAACAAATGATTATATGCACACTTATGTCTTTATCAAAGTGTAGTTTGGTTTTAGACCTTTAGAAAATGAAACTACTGTCTTTTTAAGTGTGGTGTACTATTGTTTTCTATCTTTCTAGACATCATGTCCGAAATCACCCAGCAGCCTAGTGGGTCACAAGTATGCACAATGTCAGCTAATATGGATAATCATTTAATAATATAAGGTTATTAAAACATAGCTTCATATTGAAAATCATGTATTGGGTATTTGTATTTGCATATTGCTGTGCTAAATAAATATTCAGTATTTGTGTATGGTGGAAAGTTGCATGTAGACACCCAACTGTATATCTGTGTATGGAGTTTCCATTTTGTAAAACTTTATTCAGTAAACATTATTATACCCACCTATGGCAATAATTACCTCTGCAGACAGAGAACATTATGGGGCAAATTTACTTAAGGTCGAAAATTGAGGGTTAATTAACCCTCGATATTCGACTGTCGAAGTTAAATCCTTCGACTCCAAATATCGAAGTCGAAGAATTTAGTGCTATTCAAACGATCGAACGAAAAATCCATTAATCCATTGATCGAACGATTTTCCTTCGACCAAAAAATGCTTAGGAAGCCTATGGGGACCTTCCCCATAGGCTAACATTGACTTCGGTAGCTTTTAGGTGGCGAACTAGGGGGTCAAAGTTTTTTCTTAAAGAGACAGTACTTCGACTATCGAATGGTCGACTAGTCGAACGATTTTTAGTTAGAATCGTTCGATTCGAAGTCGTAGTCGAAGGTCGAAGTAGCCCATTTGACGGTCGAAGTAGCCAAAAAAACATTCGAAATTCAAATTTTTTATTTATTCATTCCTTCACTGGAGCTAAGTAAATGGGCCCCCTCATGAGATGTTATACTACACTTTGGGACTTATTTAATAAAAATCTAATTTAAGTCTAATTTTTTCTGAAAGTCGACCTAGCTCCCTTCCACGATTTTAACGCATTAATCAATAATTTTCCTCGAAAACATCAGAGCATCAAAACGTCACAACAAAATCGACCGTCAATTTATATTGTACAATTAACACTCGGAAAACTAGATTTTATGGCGTTTTCACTGCAAAAACTCTTTTCAGACTTTTCGCTCTGAAAAGACTTTTTCAGATTATTGCCCAAAACCCCCAATTTTTTTGGATTATCCAGCACAAATGTGAAGAAACAACTTCAGGGGCATCTGCCATTGACTTCTATATGATTTTGACAGGTTTGAGATGGCATATTTTCGTAGTCAGATTTTCAGCAGCTTTGGTGTATGATAAATCTCTAATTGATGCCTGCTGAGACTGCTTACCTTGTGTAAAATTTAAACGGTATCAGTACTAAGATTAACTTGCCCCTACATTGTTTACAACTCAAATTCAGACAGTAAACTCCTGCATTGTTCACACTTGTAACATCTCAATTGGTCACACCCCTAAAACCATGCACTGTTCACACCTCAGTGGTTTAAAGTGGGTGTGGTATAAAACACTTACCCCTATATGTAATATAAGGCACTAAGTTTGCCCAGGAGCAGTAACCCATAGCAACCAATAAGATGCTTGCATTTAAACAGGTGACTAGTAAATTCTACCTGCTGATTGGCTGCTATGGGTTACTGCCCCTGGGCAAACTTATTGCCTTTTATTACATAACCCCATTATTGACGTATTGATCTTTTTATTCAGTAGCTCTCCAGTTTGCAATTTCAGCAGTCTGGTTTCTAGGGCCTAAATTACCATAGCAATCCTGCATTGATTGGAAAAGGAGATGATCTGAATAGAAAGATGAGTAATAACAAATAGCAATAACAATAAATTTGTGGCCTTACAGAGTATTTTTACTTTTAGATGGTGTCAGTAATCCCTTTTGAAAGCTAGAAAGAGTTAGATAAAGAAAGCAAATAATTAATAAACTATAAAAAATGTAAATGTAAGACTGCTTGAAAAGTTGCTTAGAATTGGCAATTCTATAACATACCAAAAGTTAACTTAAAGGTGAACTACCCCTACCTTTAAGCAATATACTGTGGAGAATGGCAAATCTGGTTAGCAATATTCTGGATAATACTTTTAGTAAAGGAAGTGAAGGCTCACATGTCTCAAGAGAAAGTCCCTACCTATCCGAGTGCTGGTTTGATTTTGATGCTGGTAGATGCCCCTAGCAATGCGATGGACAAGTAGAGAACGAGATTGCAGCCTGTGTGTGGTATCCTTCTTAAATGACCCGTAAATTGAGCCCATGACTTACATTCTTTAATCTTAACATTTCAATAGTAAAACATAGTAATGATAAGCAAACCTATTAATGTGCTTGGTTGTAAAAAAAAATGCATTGTGGTGCATGAAATGCGGTAGTTTCAGCAAATCACTAGTTGTTCTATGAAGCTCAGAGAAATGATATACTGAACACTGTAAAATGAATTACACTGTGTAAGAGGCTATACAAACAATATGCTGAACCATTATACCTGGGTTAAATTCCACTCAGATCATGCTTATTATGAACAGCAAGATTAAGGCTGAATATGTTTCCATATTCATTTGAGAGCGAAGAGCGTTGGCCTGAAGATGACCCGCCACATGATTTAAAAAAGAGAAAGAGAGTAAGAGGAATTATTTCTGTGCGCGCTCTGCTTGATTTGGAAATGTTCTAAATAAAAATAATGGACTGTCTTTTAATAAGTCTCATTGTGAAGATCCCACACATCAAACTACGCAGCTCAGCTTGGAGGCAAACGACGGGCATGTGTGATCTAGCTGGAAGAGAGACAAATGGTGATGGGAGCAACTCCATCTAGGGACTGCTGACAAGAAAATGGCATTCGCAAACTGACACATCTGTCAGGGTGGAGAATATTGGCACCTGTCATGCAATTTCAGTCATGAGTTTTAATAAAGCTGCTTTCCCTTAGGTAAAATTGGGACCTGACTGTAATATTAGCTGTGAGCACGTCTTGTCCCCCCCCCCCCCCTCAGAGCTATCTGTACGTGGAGTATTTCACATGAATCTTAAAGCAAAAGTAATGATGTTTACCAGTTCATTCTGTATTTTTTCCAGCTTTAAAATCTGAAAGCGATGTGCAGAGACTTTTTGTTCTTTAAAAGAATGTTACTGGGTCTGCATATGCCAGATTTCCTTCTCTCTTTTTGATGTCCTCTTATTTTTTTAATGTACTTTTTTTCCATCTTGCTTGTCGTTTTGAGCAAATTTAGCCCCGGGATATATGTATGTCATAAAAACCTGGGCTGGGATTTGTTGGATGTCAGTCAATAAATCAGCCAGACTATAATTATCAAGCAAGTGATGGGAAGTAGTGACAGGCATCTGGTTTGGTAGATGGCATCTCTGTTATGGCGACTGCAACTTAAAACTCTGGGTTAAGGAAGGTGTTAATACTCGATCTGAGCAGAGTGATAAGGTTGTACATAAGTGCAAATAATATACTGTAAAAAGCTGATTATTTCTGGACGATCGTCTCTACAGTTACCCTAGTGATCTGCCGGATGCGGTTAAGGTGTATTTTTACTAGAGACATATATTCTTTGGGATTATTTGATAGCTATCCTAATTATTCTGAAAATACAGTAATTAATTATAGTTACAAGTGCCAGCTAACTTGCTTTTATATCTAAACAGTTTTAAAGTGACGTTAAAGGGCCTTAATTCCAATAACATTTATTCTGTTAAAATCTCTAGAATTTTTCACAAAAACACTTTAGTTAGTAGGAGTATAACACTTTTCTCACAGGACAAGATAGCAGCACCCAGAGTTACTTTAAAAAGGTCTGTGCCTCTGTTTTGTTCACAGGAGGGGTTTCATAGAACAGGGCATCTGTCCACTGACAGTCTGAATATGTAGGAGACACCACAGACTTCAGATGTTTTTTTTCTGCTCTCCCAAACTGCATAAACATACATACCACTTGCTACTGCCTGGACAGAGAACTCACTCAACACCTCTCCCCTTTTTCATGGGTAATGAGTCTTCTATCCCAACACCTGTACTTGTTTTTCAAGCATTGGCAAGCACAGCACCTGTTATTTCACATCTGCTCTGTCTCCTACTGCATTCTGGGAGAAATATAACTTCCCTGTTAGGTGTAGTCACTACCAACCCAGTTTGCTGTTTGATGGACTGTTACTGTTTTGAGATATTCCTTTTTAGCAAAACAAAAGGTTAATTTATTGACTGGGGGTCGATAGGTATGAATTGATGAGTGTGTGAAAGGTTTATAGACATGGACAGACCCAGTTAGGAGAGATAAGCTTGAGATTGCCTGTGTTGTTTTGTCAGTCTTGTCTTCTGTGTCTTCTGAGGTTAGGCACTGGTTCTGCACTAAAAAATTAAGAAAATGCAAATGTAGAAATGATCTTTAGGGCAGAGACACACACGGCAATTCTGGGAGATTAGTCGCCCAGCAACTAATCTCCCTGAACTGCCTCCCCTGCCTTCCAGCCAGCTAGAATGAAAATTACCTGCAGGGTGGCACTCGGAGCAATTAATTTTTCCTCATGAGGCAACTTCAGGAGACTTCAGAAAACAAAGCACTCCAAGTGACATCCCACTGGTGATTTGGAAGCCTGGGTGACAATTTGTAACAGGAGACTGAAAGATAGGAAGGACTGCTTATGTGAGACAAAGGGGAAAATTCACTAAAGGGCGAATTTTCACCAACAAACACTCAGCTACACTTTGCGCCACTTTGGCAGGGGTAAATTCATCACTACGCTAATTCACTTAAATACGAAGTTGCATCAGCAGCTGAACACTGGCAAAGTTTTGCTAGCATTAATTCATCAGTGCGAGCATTTCTCAGTGTTCTTTCACTAGCATTCAATTCTGCCTGGCGAAACTTCATTAGTACTCTTATGCTTAGGTCAATTTGAATAGGGTGCGTACATATAGGTTGCATGGACGTCTTTATTAGAGATGAAGCAAATGCTTGAAGAGGCCACTTATTATAACAAATATCTAAGGAAGCAAAATAAAGAATAAAGAGATCCTCTAATGCCCTAGATGTACCTGTGGATGAGATTTCTGGCGACAACCACTTCACTCTTTGGTAAATCTGCCCCAAAGAGTAAGAATGTTATTGAAGCAATAAAGTGGATTTGTAAAGTGCAGTACAGGGACAGTAAAAAAAACATGCATCAATCCCTGTCTCTTTGCCAAGAATTATGAATTAAATTTAAGCCTACTTGGGATAAGTAAGTAAAAATACTGTAGCAGTGCTACAGACAGAGGGGCAGGTTTCACTGATAATCAATTAATTAAGAAAGTAGGGTAAAACATATGATGGACAGAAGTGAGCTAATTGTGGACTGGACATGTGGTCCAAAAAAGTTGAGACAAATGTTTATAGACTGGATTGGGTAGCTTTTTTGAGTGAATATAAGCTGTCAGAGAAAAATGGCAAAGTACTTAGAAAAATGATCTCAGCTGCCAATTATGGGCTAATAGATTACAATGAGTTGATTATAATAAAAGCATGTTCACTAATGCTAGGTGAATGATGATGAAGAAATTCATGAAATGCAGGTAGATCAGTGGCAGGCATAAAGTAATTCATAAAAGAGAGGTGAGGAGATAAGATTATTATCTCCCTTGAGAAAGGGTCCCTTGTGTTTTGCTAAAGCTGTTGTTTGCAGTGAAGAACTGCAGTGATGTGTGCTCTTTCCACTCTAAGATGGTACTAAACCATGGATAAATAGTTAAGAAGACCCTTAGCCAGCTAACACATAATCATGTATAATATCTCTCAACATGTTTCTCTATCAAGTCTTCTAAACACACCCACACCGCACCCACCTTAATAGAGAATAGAAGGTGTGTACTAATGCCTTGGTAGTGAAAGGTACTGGGTCATTGTATCCTGATCATTTAATGAATGACTACTGTAGTATTTACACACTAGGGCCTGATTTTGGTGCTATCTATTCCATTTGTATTTATGAACCTGCTACAAACGTCACAGACTCCCCACCATCACTTAACCAACATGTCCATAATATGTAGTTGCTTTTTTCACATAACCTAATGTGGGTCATGTCAAAGTCTTCACAGCTGATGAATCTGAAGCCAACCACAAACATGTCTGATTTGTAACTAAAAGCTAACTGGCTTCTGAATTCATGATTTGGATTTACTTGATGAAGGACCAGTTTGTATACCTAGGAAGAAACCTGGTATTTATCATTATTTTTGATAAATGTGTTGAACAGAATCACATGCAAATTGTATTATGTACATTTGAAATTTTTATTTCAAGCTTCGTTCTAAGGATAGCATGCCTATCCATTTTTCAACAACCCATCCTGCCCCTTTCTCATGTAACCTTTTTATAAAAGTTTATTCTACATAATGTTAAATTGAATCTGCAAGTCCTGCTTAAGACGACAGTTGAGCTTAAGACTTTCTAACTGTCCAAGAGAGAAATTCCATACAAAATAACGTTGATGCATTCTTTGCAAGTCTAAATATTAATTGTAACTGATGGTTCCAAAATGAGTTTTAGTCTCCAGCAGTCAACCTTACCATCAACCTTACCAAAGAACTAATTCTAAGAATACTAACTTAGATGATGAAATGGTATGTGAAAAATGGTGGCTATCCTTATTCAACTGATCTGAAGTGACAGTTCACTGTCCTTGCTGATCATTTAAACATCATTCATATATCTCTGCCAAAAACTTGAGAACCTTGCTATTAATATAAAACTGGGTGCAAAAGTACTACCCATTTTCAACCTCCTTACTATAATAATCTATAAACACAAACTAATAATGATTATGATATTGTTATAATTAACAAATATCTATAAAGGCCAACATATTCCACAGTGCTTTACAATAGAAGGGTGCAAACATACACATATTGACCAGGAGGAAAAGAGTTTTCAGTATAAAAGATATAAATGCTGTCCCATCCAAAGTTTCCCCTTCAATGACAATGTTCTGTGTTATTTTTAAATAAACAGGAAAATTAGACATTTTCGCTATACTACATGCTCTAAATTAAAACAACGTTAAAGCACAAGAGACAAATAATAATTTTATGGTGTGATACTGTCAGTGTGATATGTATTTGTTTAATGAATTTAATATATTGCCAAGTATGCATTTAGCATGTTATTATTGATATATCTATACAAAATGGAATTGTGTGCATTATACTGTTTCAACCTATTACATTGGCTTTGTAATACACCCAAGCTGTTTTATTGGTGTATTTGTGAAGCATCCAAGTGCTTTCCACTTCTATTTTGGCATTCTTTACTAAAGCTCACCAATAGCTGGAGACTATTTTAAAAATCCAGCACACCAACTGTAAGCATATCATACTATAGCTCCTCTAACCATTCACCACTAAGTCTCACAGCCTGTCAGGCTATAAATATACTAAGTACTTGTTGAATACATGCAACCAAAAGAAGAAGGAAGAAAGGGAATGTCTGGTTTGTATTGATAGATTTACTGCCTTGACTCTTTATAAAGGTGCAATCAAACTATGTACAGAATACTTTAGAGTTCACACAAACTGCCTCAGATAAAAACACAACAATTCAGATATAGATCTTGAGCAAGCTAAGGCTACAATAGTAAATAAATTTGCTTTGTGGTAAAAAAACAGATTTTCACGATTATTTCAGATCTTTTCAGATTTTTTCATCCGATTTTCAAGAATTTTTCAGAATTCATTTAACCCCGAGGATGGAAAAGTCCGAATCTGAAAATCCGGCATCTCAGACCTGTCGAGGTTGCATATAAGTCAATGGGGGAAGTCCCAATGATTTTTTGATGTTCGCTAGTTTTCGTGCAATACCCAAAGTTTTCGGGTGAAAATTCTGAAAAAAAAACGTTAAAATCCGGTAAAATCGTGCAAATCTGATTGTTTTACCACAAAGCTTTGGGAAAATGTAAAAAAGCAGATTTGATCAGAGTTTGTAGCAGAAAATATGAGATAAATTCGGACCTTGATAAATAACCCCCTATGTGTAATAATGTTTAACTATCCACTGGGGGGATTCACCACGCTCCCTCTCTACATGGACTCTCACCACTCTTTATACTTAGAGGCCCCAAAAGCAGTACAAAGAAGTAGAAACAGTGCATTGTTGATATAGCTAATGGTGCTATGGAGGCTGCAAAAACTCTTTTAAATACAACACCCTATATTTGTCACAACATAAAATTGAAAAAAAAAAAAACAGATTTGCAGACAAAAATCCTCCAATAGGTCCAGTTGTGTATTTATGTACAAACAGAATAAAGTGAAGCTGCTACTGTGAATAACAAGAGCGGTTATTCCAGGTTCCAGGTACCTTCAGGCTTCCTTATAAGTGGATTGGTTTTCTTTAACTTCCTTACACTGGACGGTGGAGTCATCGTATAGTGTATACTGAATGCAATAATGCCTAATTTTGTAAACAAAAGTAATAAAAATTGCAAAGGCATTACTTAGATTTACCTTTTCAAAAAAGTTTGCTGCCACATCATTACTACTATGTTTGTATGCATAAAACAGTAGGTGTCCTCGAACAAAGATATTGTTGACGGTGTACATTTGATGAGCAGCTTTTTCAGCTTTAGGATATGTATACAATGAGCAATTTGTATCTCTTCCAAATGCTTTTTGGAACTGAAGAAGCCTTTATCATTCACCAGGCTAACTTTCGCTGTTCCTAGTTCCTTTTTTTTCTTTGGTTTATAGCTCTGATACACAGCTGGCTGATGCTGACTTACAAAGTCAACAAAGCTGTCAATCTAAATTTTATTTCATTTTTTTTAAACAGAAATTATTTCAGTCGGTTTCTGAATGATGCAAAATCTAATATGTAACTTTTATAAAACATAAAGAGATCATTTCTATGGGGCCAATTTATGAAAATTTGTATAATGTTTGTTTCTCCAAATCATGTAAAAAAAAAGTGTAAAACCCATAAAAGCTACAGATACAAAAGTACGGCAAGTAAAAGCTGTCGAGGTCATGTAAAAGTCAGTGGAAGGTCCCTTCCTTTTCTTGCAAATATCACCCTTTCGTTCTTGGTTTTAAGAGGTTTACAGAGATTAAAGCATTCATTGTTGTACAAATTCTTCATTCATTCAAGCTTCGAATAATGGAAAGACCAACTCCCATAGACTCCATTTTAATGAAATGTTTCAAATTTTTAAAAATGATTTCCTTTTTCTCTGTTATAATAAAAAAGTACCTTGTACTTAATCCCAGCTAAGATAAAATTAATCCTTATTAGAGGCAAAACAATCCAATTATGTTTAAATAATGTTTAAATTATTTTTTAGAAGCCTTAAGATTTGGAAATCCAAATTACAGAAAGACCCCTTATCCAGTAAACCCCAGGTTCCAAGCATTCTGGATAACAGGTCCCATAACTGTATCATACTGCATGTCAGTTTGTAAATTTCTACTGTTGACCGCATGGTCAAAAATAATGGCAAGTTGTGCAACATTCAGTTTTAATTATAAGTATTGCAACAATTTATAAAGGTTTCTGAATTGAAATACTGAGCTAGCTGGATCTAAGTGCTAAATTCTACAGTTGTCTTAAAATCAAATGTTGAAGCTTTTGCCACAAAGATGCTTTTTCCCCATCACAGAAATATGGACCCAATAATGGAAAGGCTATCCTTATATATAGAAAGGCTCTCTGCTGAATAGAAATTATAAACCAAATTTCATTATTTTGTTAGTTTCATAAACTCAGTTTTACTCACATGAACATGTTTCCGCAAGTTAATTTGATTTAATTTGCTAACACATCTTGTCAAACACTGCAGATTGCACTTTAGTGCAAATTAAAGATATTTGCATTTAAAACAAAAACCCACTCAGTTAAATTTGCATTGCAGTAACCAATTTGATTTGAAACAGGTTTATATAGCAGTTTCTCAATGCAAATATGCCTCATTGCATACAATAATATTTAAATTTGTTTAGAAAAGATTCAATTTACATGAACACCCTTTTTACATCAGCTATATTGGTTGTTATGTGGCACACCATGGGCTCAATTCCATTACAGCTGATAATTCTTGCAGTGTCAAAAGTGGTGTTACTTTAAAGGCAAAAACTTTCTGTATTTTAAAGACTAAGGAAAGTAATTTGGCACTTGGGGTGCCAAATATTAGGCACCCCAAGTTATTATACTTACCTGACACCTGGAGTTGGTGCTTCTATCAGCAGAAAAAGTCACCGGTTCGGGGGTTCTCCCAGTGAGCACCATAGAGTGATCCTCTTCCTTCTTCTTCTTTCTTGTGCGAGTAGAGTGAAAAGTCGAAGCAGGAAGAAGATCGCTCCATGGTGCTCACTGGAAGAAGCCATTTTCTGCTGTATGGCAGTATGATTAAATATAAAGAAAAAAATATTCCATAAGACAGAGGTTCAACTTTTCTTTTAGAAATATGTAGGGAAGAGGGAAAACTATAAGTTTTTGTTGGCAATTTCCTCTGACCGTATCACTTTGGTTGTTAGTTTGGGTTTTCACTCGAATTTATCCAGTTTTTATCTGACCTGACTTTTTCCAGTTATTTTATTGATAGATACGATAAAATTGTGCATGGGAGTTTGGTCGAGCTTGGTTGAATAAAAAAATTGAGATAAATTCAAGTTTTAGTAAATAACCCCCTTAGTTTCTTGTGAAAAATGTTACCAACAGAATGAGTTTAATTTTAGTTGAAGCAAATGACAATGTATTACAGTAATTCTTGGTATTTTGTTGCACTGTGTTTCCTAGCAGATCAATATTGTCACTAATTACCTTACAAGGCCAATTGAATATATTACGTTCTTATTGATGCTACTGAAGCAACTCAGACAGATTTCAGTTAAAGACAGTAACCCCAAAATGCACAATACATTGGCGCAGTGTTTTGCTCCTCCCTAAAAGAATGCTTCCTCCCTAAGATGTGCGTTGGTTTGATAATTATCCTCCGTTGCTTACAATATAATGTACTATTTTTGCTTTTCTGATATATTTGTATTTTGCAATTCAATGAATATATATATTATTTAAAATCTAGAAAAAAATATAAAGAAATTGAAAATTAAAAGACTGCTTAAGACGGCAAAAAATATTCTCAAATTACAACTCAAACTAAACACAATAAATTGTCAATTTTCACTCTGACTGAATCTGTGCTCTAAGGTTAATAGTTTGAATAGTTTGTGAGGGGAAATGCATCTCTTTAAATTTGAGTGTTTGGTTGTGGTTGTTATCCTAAAAGCAGCCAAAACAGTTAAATGCATTAAACTGCAACATACAGGAAGGAGAAAGAAGCTCAGCGTTAGTCACAAGTAACCTGTCATTCTGGTATATATTGCTTATTTGTATTCATTCATGTTTCTGATGAACACTTTATGACAGGTGTGTTGTTGGAATTACAAGAGATATATAAAGATTAATGGCTCTACAAGTTAGTGAAATTCCTTGACATTTTTGAAGCTAGGTTTAAACAATGATAGGTGAAACTATTTAAGATGACAAGATTTGTGGTAGAGTAAGAAGATAATGATATTTGTTGGGGTTTGAAATGTAGTCTTTTACTTCATGTTTAAGAACAATGTTTGTCATTTATAGGCAAGGCTCTCACTGTATAGATGGCACATATAGATAATGAAAAAGTGTAAATAAAGTGTAAATAAAATGGAAATAATTGGTTCTAGAAACCAAAATACACATTGTTAAACCACCCAAAGTATCCCAACGTTTCACAAATGGGCAAACCCAACAGCTGTATCATCATCTTTCTCTGGGGTAGATCTAATCAAATAGGTGTTATTGGCATCATGGAGGCATGTCTATCATCAGTCTCATATTAGTGGTTTTAGAGGTTTTTGAAACCACAATTGAACTCACTTTCTCTAAGAACAAGAATGCTATGAAAGTTATTAAAAGATCTAAATATACAAAAAGTACAAACAGAAAAAAAAAGCGGAACATTTTTTTTTAAAAAAAATACGAATAACTTGATAATTACTAGTGGAAATAATCAGAAAACCTCTTCAAGTCTGAATTGATTAAAAATCATCCAATAGGATCAGCGCAGCTTCCATTGACTTCTTTAGAACTTCAACAAATTTAACCTGCGGATTAAACCTGTTTTTTGCAGATTTTACACTTTATAAATCTCACATTTTTAAAATTTTTGGAACACCTTAGAGGGAAGGGACCACATGAATGAGGACTTGTAGTACCTACAATAAATTGTTCTATGCTCCACTAAGGTGTGACAGTGTGGAGTTTGATGACAGATCTACCATAATAGGATGGCACCTACCATACTAGAATGTCAGTGTGTAGGGGTTTAGAATACAGTATCTTCTCTTAGGAGACATCTTAAGTGAGATTAACCTAATCTAGTACAAAAGTGGAGATTGGGTAAATGATCCAGATAACGGAAATAAATAGTTTAAATATAACGTTGACCTCTAAAAACCTCAGGAATGTATTTTCCTTTGATTTCCAATTCAATTTGTTTTCTTCTCTTTATCATAAATATCTTTAAATTCTAGGATATCATAACAGTTTAGAGGCATTTGGGGATGGCACTTCACCATTAGTCAGTTTGCCAAATATATTCAGACACTTGAAGGCCTTTTTGTCAGAAGTCTCAGTTTAGTAATTTTAGAGTTTTTCTGAAACCACAACTAAACTCACTTTCTCTAAAACCGCAAATGTCATCTTTTAAAACATCCAAATGGAAAAAGCGCTACTGGGAAAAGTCTCAGAAAAGTTATGAAAACTGCAATTTTTTTGACTTGTTACTCAATAACTTCAACTTCTATTCAATGTCACACAAAAGCCGGTATCAAAAACACCCAGAAACCTCTAAAACCAAAGAAATCCTGCAGTTGTAAAAGGACACCTGCCATTGACTTTTACATGATTTCGACAGGTTTTCGCTGGAGTATTTTCGTATGCAGAATTGTTTCAGTTTTGTCACATAATGAATCCCAGAAAAGGTGCGCTGTTTTTCAGTGGCTTTTTCGGATTTTTCGTGTCAAAAAGCCAACCTAAAACACAAAACCACTTTTTTTGTTTTTTTTAAACCACTTTCTCTAAAACCACAAATTTATAAAGTACGAATGAAAAATAAAGCTGAACAATACACTAAATAATATGAATACCTCGAAAACCTCGAAAAAAATTTTGGACAATGTCTACTGAAAAAACATCTAACAATCTGAATTGATTAAAAATGGTCCGATAGGATCATCGCAGCTCCCATTGACTTCGATTGGACCTCAACAACTGAATTTTTGTATTAGAATTTTTTGTGTGTAGAATTTTTTTTGTTTTTATAGTATGGTAGATAATTTACTAAAAATCAAATTTTTTCCACGATTCTCAAAAAATTGTGGTTTCCCTATTTTTTAAATAAAATTCTAAAAATTCAAGATTTATTAAGTCTAAAAATTGAAAAAACTGAAAAAAGTTCTCAAGGTTCTATAGAAGTTAATGGAAGTTGTGCTGATCCTATTGGACCATTTCAAATCAATTGTCCTCAGTTGTTTTGAATTTTTAGAGGTTTTAGAGGTATTCATATTTTTCTACGGATCATTCAGCTTTTTTTCTGTTCATATTTTTTTATTCGGATCTTTAAATAAAAGTCATGACATTCATAGTTTAGTGAGTTCTGTGAGTTTAGTCGCAGTTCCAAAATCCTCTAAAACCACTAAATTTCAACCTTTAATAAATAGGCCACATAAATCTTGAGTGTTAGAGAAAAATAGAAAAATGCACATTTTGAAAAAAATGTGAGGTCTATTTAGCAGTTCTTATTGTAAAACAAAATTGCTCAAAGAAATGCACATAATATTTTTTCCCTCAATCACATTTTTCAATGATTTGATTGAATTTAGAAGTTAATTTGATTTTAGAAGTTAATGTTCAGATTCAAGAAGAAGCATTATTATCAGTATTTCATGCAAATGATACATTCCACAACCTGGACTTGTGATTCAGTCAGGGTGAATAAACTTTACATTGTTATCAGTTTATCACAATTTGTACTTGTATCCCTGTTTCCTATCCAAAAATATACCTGCAGCAAGTCTATTTCAAATTTACAGGTTTAACACCTAAGCTTTGTTTTATTGTTTTTGAACCTGTTTCTTTCTATAGATACTGTTCATAGTGAAGTAAAATGTGTCTATTCTGCCCAGTGTCAAGTCAAATTTTCTGCCAACTTATGCAATGAATTCAGAATTAACTAAAGAAACACCTTTGGCAGGTCTGGCAGTGACAGGACTATAATTTCTGCTTTATTTTAATACAATGTGAAAGTGTCTAATATGTTTAAGCAGATCCATTTTATACAGCTTGCTAGATGCATTGATTTGTAGGCGTCTTTAGCAACTTCAAGAAGTTTTGTTTCACATCATTTTTCATGTTTTCTTATATACAAATGATACCTTTTTATGTTTCTAATGTTTCCCTTCTGACAGACCCATCAATTGTTATTCTGTATTTAAATTATTTTGTATAGGCAAGTAAAAGAGAGCCTTGTAAGCTGTCATTTTTTATTTTATTGCTGCCTATTTCTAAAGAGTTTTGCTCTAACATTTCCTGATAGAGCACAAACATGATTTATGTAGACAAAACATTTGGTCATTTGTGAACATTGTACCTGTTGTTATAAAGAAATGGAACTACACTGAGGCTAGAGGAATTAGATTTCACCAGAAGAATTGAAATGTTTTTTTTACTGTAAAGATGGTCAGGCTACCAAAAGAAAAGAAAAGAAAATTCGCTACCAAAAGAAGTGCCAAAGATTGAGTCATTTGTGTAGTTTGAAATTGGGTTTAATGCATTTCTACAAAAAAAATGCATATGTAATTATGATTTTTATCATTTTTATCACAGTTGGTAGTAGTTGATCCAAGGATCATTTTGCTATCTTGCAGTCAAAGGTCTATATCAATTATGACGCTGAATTACCAACTTGGTTGCTGGAAGTTTTGTTAGTCCTCCATTAGATCATCTTGTAAAGTGTAGGAAAGGTTGAAATTATGTGCTACCTTACTATGTTAATTATATGAATTACATACATTCAGTTTGTCAGATTGTAGTGAAATGTTTCAGAATACTATACCTTAAAGATAAAAAAGACAAAAAATTGTCTTAAAGGACAACTAAAGCTTGAATAAACAATTAGGTTAGAAATGTTATATTATGGGGGTTATTTATCAAAGGTTTAATGTTAGAGTTTTTTATACCTCAAATGACCTTGAATGAACTCACAACTGGAATTGTTTCTTATTTAAGAAAAAACTGAAACGGAAAAAACTTTATTCTGCGAGTTGCGAAACCAAAAAACTTGATTTGTATTTTCAGATTCAAACTATTTCCAGGGTTGATGGTGTATTTTCAGATTCAAGCTATATCCAGTGTCGATGTATAATAAACCTTGAAAAAATTCAAGTTTTTTTTCAAGAAACTCAAAACATTCAATTTTTTTTACCCGAATATGTAAGTTTTGACCAAAAAATAACCTCAAAAACATGAATTTTCGTGGATAATATAACTCAAACCTTAATTATTATGCCCCTAGGTTTTGGGCTTCTGTACCAGCCCAAGGCAACGATAGCCCTTTAGCAGGGAAGATCTGTGCCTCCAAAGATGCCCCAATAGCTCCCCATCTTCTTTTCTGCTGGTTCACTGCACATGCTCTGTGCCACTGTAACTTATTGATATTAGGAACTGAATCAAAATATACAGTACACATAGAATACAAATGTCGTAATATAAGGCTGGTTAATAATTAATACAGATAATTACTACATGGCAGCACAGAAGCCAGTGCAACTATCATTAAAATTTAACAATCTGCCCTGTAGCATCAGCTTATATTACAGGCAACCCTAAATTTCTTAGCTTCTCAACAGCTGCTCAGAGCACACTAAGCATATGAGTATTGCAGACACTTTCCGAGATGGAGACCCCCCTGTGACGGGTTTGAGATCCATGATCATTGCTGCTATTGAGAAGCTGAAACGTTAGGCTGATGCAATAAGGTAGTTATATACAATATGTCATTTTTAGTCATTTTTAGCCATTTTCATTTTAAGGGTTTAGTTCTCTTTTAAAGCATTTAGGGGCATCTGTCTGGCTGACTGGGATTGATTATTCCACATTGATGGTTAACTGTTATTAATCATTGTGAATGTCAACTCTCAACATGCAGGAATGCACAAATAATGCTATGATAAGTAAAGAATACAAAAATGTTGTACAATTATGGTAATTTTCATAGGTTTCAGGTCAATGAAGTTATTTTACTAAGGAACATCTTTGAACCTAAGATAAATAAATAAATAACAAATGTATTTGTAATCCATAAAGGTCAGAGTTATGAAAAGCACATCTTCCATAGAGTCCAGTTTAAAGAAATATTGTAATCCAATCTCAACAAAATTGCAGCTTCAAAACTTTGCAGCATCAGTAAAAGAATTACAGTATATTTAACACTTATGCAAGTCAACTTAGAGTTGGCAATCATTTAAATTTAACAAGTCACAATTGTGATGTAAGCAGATGATGGTGTTGTTTAAAAAGTGTTCCTGTTCTGAATACAAACATCCAGAAAAGTGTTAAGACTGGTGTAGGGGAGCCCAGTTCTAAATTATAAAGTTACCTCCATGTCTTCTCCAGGACTACTCTCAATGATGAGCTGCTCTGCAGGTTTTCCTCAATCTGATCTCCAGGCCAAAAGGGATTCTTCTTTCTTCACCAACAACAAGTATAAAAAACATGTTCTCACTCCATAAACGATGTACCCTTCTAATCTAACTCTGACTTTAAATGATTTCCCTATGTCTCTTTTGGATTTTGCTCCAGAAACTGTTCACCAGCTTTGTGCAGTTGACAACCAATTTAGACTATGGGCACCGTATTTTTCACACAGTATAGAAATGTATTACAGTGTGAACATTTGCATATTAGCTAACAGATTTCAATAAGGGAAAAGGAGAAATGAATAAAGCTAAAACTTCCTCAACTATCCAGTATATATTTTTTTTACTGGTTATACAATGTGAAAATAATTTTCCCAGTCTTTGACAAGTCTACTGTTTAGTTATATTTTGTAAAAGTTATATTCTAGACTATTTTTTTTTTTTTGCATGGGGATCTACCGTGTTCCTTGAATTCTGTCTTGCCATGGGCATGGTTGTTCACATATGGACATTATTATTTAGAGTTCATAATTGCTTTGTATGTCCTAAACAAAATTTTTATCTTGATTACTATAAAGTTGCTCCAATTAATCATCTCAATCTGGTAAAACCATGATGATCATGCTGGTTTGTGCTATGCCATACCAAATTCAAAATATATACTTCATCCTGACCCAGGTTCAAGTCCCAATTGTAAGTCTTAGTAAATTTCTACTGCCAGTCTGAAAAATGTCTACATTATGATACCATGAAATGTTACAGTCTGCCAGCCAGTAGCCCATTGAATTTAGGAAATTTGCTTCAGAGACTTACTAGAATAGAAATACTTTGTTTTCATCACTTTGGGAAGGACTATCTCTTAATGTAAAGATGAACCTGTATTTAGTGATCGGCCATTTTCCTACTGTACACTGAATTAATGTGGACACCCCACAGGCTTGCTTAACTTTTTTTGATCAAAGGATATTCCTTCAATCGTTGGATTTAAATCCTTCGAATCGTTCGATTCGAAGGTTTTTATCGTTCGATCGAAGGAGTAATCCTTCGATCGTTCAATCGTACTATCTGCGCTAAATCCTTCGACTTCGATATTCAAAGTCGAGGGATTTCAATTCCCAGTCGAATATCGAGAGTTAATTAACTCTCGATATTCGACCCTTAGTGAATCAGCCCCCTAGTGTCTGAGCTGCCACCTATTTTAGCCTTACAATTATATATTATAAGAATAAAATATTATATTGTTCTTCCTAATGCAAGGATGAACAACAATGTATTTCTAAGCAGACTGAGAAATATTTTCTTCTACCAGTCTTACAATGTCTTCAGTAATCACTCGAGCATCACTTATGAACAGAAATTGGATACATCAATGAGAAAACAGAAAATGCAAGCTGTGGAAAAACAGGTTTACATTCTGACAGATGACATATTTCACAATGTATTCTGATTTAATCTAATTAGATTAATTAGATCAATATGTTTGCTAGTGCTTTATCATTCTGTTCAACTTAACATTTGAGAGAATGGCTAGAAGAAGCTTTGCAATGTTGTATTCAATGATTTGCATGACATTGTCCTCCCCCCTTCCAAAAAGTATTCCTCATTCATTATATTTCATTTAAACTTAGATTTAAATGCTGCTTAGTTATATTTTGTAATATAAAATTGACAGTATGATGTGAATATTTCTTTGCTATGAGGGTATTTAGAAACTCAAGCACCAATCCTAATAATGTGAGCAATTTGGACACAAAGAAAAAGAAAAGAAAAGAAAGAGAAAATATGGTAATTTACTGTGTCTGTTCACCCCAGTGGGAAAAGTGTTTTTTTTAAATTTTAAACGTGGGGACCCAATTTACTTAGCTCGAGTAAAGGAATAGAAGAAAAAATACTTCGAATTTCGAATGGTCGAATATGGCTACTTCGACCATCGATTAGGCTACTTCGACCTTCGACTTCGAATAGAACGATTCGAAGTAAAAATCGTTCGACTATTCGACCATTCGATATTCGAAGTACTGTCTCTTTAAAAAATACTTCAACCCTCTAGTTCGCCACCTAAAACCTACCGAGGCCAATGTTAGCCTATGGGGAAGGTCCCCATAGGCTTCCTAATAATTTTCTGATTGAAGGAAAATCCTTCGATCGATGGATTAAAATCCTTCGAATCGTTCGATTCTAAGGATTTAATCATTCAACCGAACGATTATTCCTTTGATCGTTCGATCGTAGGAATATCTCTAAATCCTTCAACTTCGATATTCGAAGTTGAAGGATTTACATTCAGCAGTCGAATATCGAGGGTTAATTAACCCTCGAAGTTCGACGCTATGTAAATCTGCCCCTAAATGTTTAAAATCCATTCACTACAGGAATAGAAAATATTATGTTAAAGACATAGTTTTTTTAATAATTTTGTTTTAAAACCTGGACCCAATTCTACCATGTTTAACTAAAATGTTTGATTTACTTTTTATTTTTTAATTAAAAGTCATGATTCACATTTCTGAAAGAAATTAATTAGAAGTGCATGTATTGTATTTTTCAAATGAAAACTATATCCACAAATTTAAGCATGAATGTTACTTTTACCCTTTTAAACCACAATCACACCGAGTTGTCAGAAGCAAAAGTATTTTGCCCATTCTCTGTTTATGTTCCCCACTTCCCAGCAGATCATTTCCATTTATTATACAAAATGACCAAAAAAAGCTTGCTTTTCTCAAGTAATTCCTGACATACACTGTACACATGGATACCGTATATACTCGAGTATAAGCCGACCCGAGTATAAGCCGAGGTACCTAATTTTACCTACGAAAACTGGGAAAACTTACTGACTCTAGTATAAGCCCTGTCTCCCAGCAGTGCACATTCAGCCAAAGCGACCCCCCCCAGCGATCAACCAGACTTCTTTGCAAAGTTGATGGTGACAGAGAATTGCCAAACGGATTACTGTGTGCATTGTCCCACTGTCCCACTACCATGTGCAGAGGGTGCTGTTTGATATTGCCATCACTGTTAATCTTTCATATAACCAACAGAGGGCGCTGTGTGATATTGCAGTCACTGTTATTCTTTCATATAACCAACAGAGGGCACTGTGTGATATTGCAGTCACTGTTATTCTTCCATATAACCAACAGAGGGTGCTATGTGATATTGCAGTCACTGTTATTCTTTAATATAACCAACAGAGGGCTCTGTGTGATATTGCAGTCACTGTTAATCTTTCATATAACCAACAGAGGGCGCACTGTTATTCTTTCATACAACCAACAGATGGCGCTGTGTGATATTGCAGTCACTGTTATTCTTTCATATAACCAACAGATGGCGCTGTGTGATATTGCAGTCACTGTTATTCTTTCATATAACCAACAGAGGGCACACTGTTATTCTTTCATATAACAAACAGAGGGCATTGTGGGATATTGCAGTCTCTCCCCAAGTGTACTGTTGGTATAGGAATGATTAAAAGTGACTGCAATCTTAGCTACTTGGTCCTGTACTGCTGACCCGAGTATAAGCTGAGGTAGACTTTTTCAGCACATTTTGGATGCTGAAAAACTCGACTTATACTCGGGTATATACGGTAATTACAAATAGTTTTGTGCATATGCTACATATAGTCACAAAATTAAAATGTTATTCCCTATGTAGTTTGTCAAATAACAGTAGCGTTATATACATTGTGAAGCTATACATAGTAAATATGGAATATAGCAGAACATTCAATCTAAATTAATAAAACTCAACCTTGAGTGATAAGTTTCAGTCTAATGAGAAATATGTACCGTGGTCTATCAATGTTGAACTTGATCCCAACTAATATATACTTAATACTTATTGGAGTCAAATCAATTCTTTTGGATTTAATTTATGTTTTTGTGCCCACATGGCACAAAATGCCTAAAGCTGCTGCTATGATGATATAAGAAAAAAAAAATGTAAAATCTTCTTTTTACTGTTTTGATGGCCTGTACATCCAGAGATGTGTTTTTACAATTGAACATATAGTTCTTTGTATAAAACAGGATAAAGTTCTAGTAAGTTAAGTAAATCTATCTTTTATAGGCATCTCTACAGCACAGTAGGCTGATTTGCTTTATGGATGCTTCAATTCTCCAATCAGGTGCTTATTGAAGGCACACACTTTATTTCTGCTAGAGAAATACTATGAATTCTCCCAGCAGTGTTCAGTCTGGTTCACTGTTAGCAGTGACAATTTATATGTGTCACTGCTGTGAAATATATGTATACACATCTATATGTATGTAAATTGCATATTCCTTGATTTGGTCGGAGAAGCTTTCTTCTGATAAAACTTTGCATTTCTGATATACAGTATATACATGGTACTCAAAGGGAACTGGACAAAATTCTCTCTGTGTACCACTATATTTCATGATACACCTTAAATACTCTTGCTTTCTGCTAATACCTAATTTTGAAATCAGCCTGGCCTTTGGGGTGTTTGACTAATACATATATTACAGTAACATTTACATATTTTTTGAAGATCCCTTGTTAGCATCTTTAGGAGGTAAAGGCATGAACTGGAGGTTTTAGGCATTTGTCACCTGGAAACAATTTATCTTGTTCTTTGGTTGTTCCATCTGTATTTATTGAAAGCAATTACTATCTCTTTTTGTTATGTGCTTGATTGCTTCTTTATTTATATTGCATTCAAAATATAAGATATATACTACATTTAAAATATAAGATTTCATGTACCATTTGCTTTTCCAATATAATGTTTACTATATTTGATAAGTAATATTTTCAGGAATAAAGATTAATGTTAACCATCATTCAATTGGTAAATGTTTTATTCCAATGAAATAGTTTTTGTCTTTATGGCATAGCTTTAATCCAATCAATTACCATAAGTTAAATTAGTGATTAAATATTGGGAAGAGGAGCTCACCAACATATGCTACTTTTTATTTTCTGAATCAAGGCCAATACTGTAAATTCAATTTGAACATTTGTAAAGTAAAGTGAGATTTAGCAGTCTCTGCAATTGTAAAAAATGAATAGATAAAATATAAAGCATACATTACAACCCCTACATTTTGGTGTTTTTTCTTATATTTTATATATGTAGCAAGTAAGTTATTTGGATTTCATAATACAAAGCTGAAAAAAAACATTTTGCAGGATGTAGAATCTCAACCAAAATTGCAAAATTCAATGTAATTAAAAAGATGGATTGTTACAATGTTTAATTTTTTCCATGATGCACATACAGTCTATCCAGCCACTGTGTATTTCTAGTCATATTGCTCATATAAATTTAGATTATTAACTTTTTTTCCAATAATAACAGAATATCAGAGCATCTTGTTATTGCTGACTACAAATTAAGAAAAGATTAGTTCATTGTAAGAAGAGGCTATTTTATTTTGTGGTCCCTTACTTTACACTAGAGGAGACCCTATTAAAATAACGTATGTGCAGTATAAAGGACTACTTTCATTTAAGAAAACTACAACTAAGAGGGGGGGGGGACTCCAATTAGTACAATAATTCACTGTAAAATCAGATATTAGCCTTATTTCCCTGAATATATTCATATCAATCTACATTTTTTCCAAACAGTTACCATTAAGGCAAATTCAATATTTGGATGTTGAAAGTACCTAAATTCAAGAATTTTCCTTCCAAGCAGCAGTTATGGTTTAAACACTGACTTTAGATGAATTCAATTTCTGACTAAGATACATAAAACCTGAGAGTTTTCTTCAATATATGAGCAACTGTTTTATGATCTTTGACCAAGACTAGTGCAGGAAAAGTGTCCTGGAGAAGCAAATCTCGGTGAGAAAGTCTGAGTGGATTGTCAGAATATATTTGCAAAATGTTAGAATGAATACAAAGTCAAGTGTAAAATTATACTTTTCACAAAGGTTCTTCCACACATGCTCCCAACTACCTGCACCTAGTTAAAATAAAAGTAAAGGCAAGTTCACTGGGGGTGCCGGTATATTAGGCCCTGCAAATTCAACTGTTCATTTGCAAGTCTAAGTGGCATATTTAATATTTACTGATCAAATATTTGTCAATAGATTTTCCCAGTTGATGCTAGATAAGTAGTTAAGAATTAAGATGCCACATAGCCTGTGCTGGGAATATCTGGGAAGGTAAAGATGGAGCTGTGCCACCCTTTTACTGGTCAATTGTATTTTTTGCCTTAATAGAGATCTGGCAAAGGGAATTATCTTTTCCGTGGCCTTTAACCTTTCCTAATAGATGCTAGAGAACCCTAGAATGCATTGGCACACTACTTTATGTGCACTGGCATACTGAAAGTGACATAATCTCAGCTCTAATACAATATGATTTGAGAAAGTGGAAACTAATTTGAAGCAGTATTAATGTATGGCATGCAAGTTCCAGCGTATTCTACTCAGCTGATGCCTGCAATTATTCTGGAATATTGATTTGAAAATGCTACATTTTGGGTAAAATACTGTAAGATATGTCAGGACAATAACATAATATTGGTATGACATTACATTTTACAGTATAGAATTACACAGAAAATACACAATTGTTTATCAAATCCATCCCTTCTGTATTATTTATAATCTTTGATCCACATCAAGAAAGGAGCAAAATTCTTACTTATAATATTTCTACCATATTTTACTAGAATGTGTCAAATGTGCACTAGTACATGGCTACCAATCAATTTGTTCATGTCATTGTTTTCCCCAATAAGATCAGAGTTTATAAATGGCGGGTTTCTATGAATTACTGCTCACATTTTTTTGTTAATTCATAAAAGGTTTTTACAGTTTTAATTTTTAAAGTTATCTATACTTTGACATTCTTTTCCAATTTTTCCACATCAAATATATTTAACAATGCTAAAAATCTATTATGCATACATACTTATTTGCATTGCCATATTTGTGAAACTGTTGACCATAACTTTGATTTGCATTCTCTTTGCATTCTCTTAGAACCTTATGTAGCATTTGATTAATATAAATGACAACATTCCATATGCCAATCTCCTCGGGATAAGTGAAAATTCTCTGATTTGTACAGACTGGGACCTGACACTGAAGAATTAACACATCAGCTCAAAAGCTGTGCCTGCTAGACCCACAAGAAACTACATATGGATAGTCAGTACCGCATAGACCACCATGCTGAAGACAGCTGACATAACAATCAAAAAATGATGCCCCTCATTTATCATAAATTCCAACCGAGTCTCTTTCCATGTGGGAAGAATATAAAATTCAACGCACAAAATATGTTTAACCCAAAACATCAATGCATATTTGTGCAAATTGATGTAATCCACAGGTATACTGTTGAAGGCAAAAATATTAATAATTCTGTTTTTTTAAACTAAAGAAACAACATGGCAGTCTTGAAAGCAGTGCTAAGATTTTCCCACTTGTAATCCATTTACTAAATATCAGTGGTCTATAGTTTTTGTTCTGTCTCTTATGTGAAACTTGTTTCTAGAAGAAAATAAAAATAAAATATAACATCTCTTCATATATCTTCATATGATACCTCTTCTGTCAATCTACACTATAGAGCAGAGATTCCCAACTAGGTTTCTGTCAATAGAGGGATACCAAACCAATGAATGGGGTCTCATCCAAAAAGTCAATTAGAGTTAGATTCGGAGTGAAGGCTTATTTTCTGTAGAAACTTCTTCAATCAGTAGCCTTATTATCAGCTTGGGGGAGGGAATTGAATTTAAAAGGTGGAACCCTGAGGTTTGAGCATATATGTTATAGTCTATATAGTATGCTCTGCCATACACAAAACAATACAGTCCCTGATTATTGGCATCATAGGCTATTATTAAGTGCTCTTGGAGCATGAAAAGTGCAAGGCAGTGATTTTATTAAACATATTTTTAATATATTATTATTATTATTATTATTATAAGCATTTAGAATGTACCAATGCTAAAGAGGCAATTGGCATATAATAGCAAGTACTGAACTAAAAACATAAACAGGACTTGCAGCATCAATTTAAATATTTTGTTACACATATATAGAAATAACTGGTTACTTTAAAGATGCAATTTAAATTTTAGGCACATATTGGTGCATCTGCTATGCTCAATACACACAACAATCCTTTCCTTCAGTAAGGAAACCCATCTTTATTCCCTTGCATGTAAAATTGTACAACAGAAAAATTAATAAAATTAATATATTCGGCATCAAGCCTCAAGATTATAAATCACAATCTATTATTCACAAACTGCTGTTCTTATTCCCATGTAATTTTTATACACAATTGAGATTCACATTTTATATCTTTTATTTATGTATTTTAACGCTTCGTACTCTGGCTTCTTCCAACACTCCAAAAACCCATAGGAAGATCAATTGGATCCTGATAAAATAGTTTTTTTAAAAACACTTGGGTGAGTGTATATCTAGAACAATTACTATACAGCAAAAAGTCTATTTAAAAAAACATACATTTCAGACAATATTACTTATTGTTTGCAGATTAAAGGACACAAAGTAATTCCAATAGATAAGTTTTACCCACTGCTATATACCATATACAGTATGGGGTTTATTTATCAAGGTCCGAATATCTGAACCTCGAATAATTTGTAGTTTTTGGAGCAAAGAAAAAACTACAAATTTTTCGAGATGGTCCGATGGTTTTCGGGGAAAGGTCTGAAGTTTGCCCGACCCTATTTTTTCTGGCTTTTTTCTTCATAAATAAGGTCCATTCGGGAATTCTGAGTTGCTCGAATTTTGATATTAGAAATATTGAGATAAATTCAGACCTTGATAAACAACCACCTATGTGTGTAAGGGGGTTTTATCATTCAGGTTAATAAAATATGGTTTACTTTTTTACCATCAGTGAAAAACATATAAGATGTCAGCATTACAAAGCACATTTTCGTATTCATTCACTTCAAACAATTACTGCTAAACTCAAAACATATAAAAAAATCGAGCTGCAAGATGTTTCCATAACTTTGAATTATATTACATTTTCTCATTGGAAAAAATATAATTTACTTTAATCCTCAATTAACTAATTTGTAACCAACAAGTTTTGGGCTCATATGATAGGATGGTTTTCACCAGGTCAAAGTTGGCAAGATTTTAGTAAAAAAAATAATAGGAAAGGGGAGAAAGATAGATCATTATATTTTTGTAATTTTGTTGAAGTAACAGCGAAAAAAAATGGGAAAAATACGTTTTTTGAGTTGAGTGAATTTCCCTTAGACTTCCATTCTGACAGATTGGCTCTTGCATGGTCAAACCGGTTGAACACACAGTATTTTGGTTAAAAAAAAACATTACCGATATTACATGTGTTTGTCCTAAATTTCTGCTAGGCAATCTGTAACAGATGTCAGACACAGCCTAACTAAGTATGCATAACTTGAAACTATATATTGCACAGAAAATGTTCTCAACCAAGGAGGGGAAGCTCTTCTTACAAGTTCGAAAATGCTTAAATACTCTTGCTCCAGTTTTAGACGAGAGATGCTTGCAGCTTAGCTTTGCTACAACATACAATACCCTGTATTATATTACATTTCTATTCCTATTATATTTCTTTCTTTTTTTTTTAATTAAAGTAAGCTAAAAGTTGCAATCAAAGGTGTCAGCAACCCAAAGATAAAAGATCTACGAAGTGGAACAGAAAAGCGAAAATTTACACATTTTTAATGAGTTTTTTTTATTATTTCCTTGCATGCACAGAGTTAATGCTTTTGAAGGTGAGTTGTGAACCCATGCTTTCATTCCATAATTATAACTGAAATGTTCTTTAATGTGCAATAATAATGCTCAAGCTGTGCTATTTTGCAGCTAATAATTATACACAACAGCGTGGGGCATGATAGCAAGCAAAAATCTTTTCTCTGCTAAATGGATCATGTATATGAATTCTCTTTGCTCCTTAATACTATCCCAGATGTTACTTAAAGTAGACTATGATTCTTATATTGTTTTATTGCTGCTTTAATGAAACAGTCAAGTAGAAGAGGTGTGTGCTTTTTACATCATTGTTTGCATTACATGAATGTACAAGACTGTTGAATGTGAGCCCATATAACTGCATTTAGCAAGAAAATGTAAAGCTCTGCTGTGCAGAATTTCTGTTGGGATGAACCTTTTACAAATGAATCGCAATATTCTGCAGTATATACTGTGAACTTCTGCATGAACACATTGTATTGTTTGTATTATGAACTGTTCTACAGTGCTGTGCAATATGTTAGCGCTCTAAAAATACTTAATGATAATACAGTATTGTGTAACAATATAGTATAATATCAAGCAGGTGGGGTAAAGGGATGGACCATATTTATTCTTGTATTTACAATGAGTCCTGGATTTCCCAGTTCTAGGGCAGCATGTAACCTGTGCACAGTAGCTAGTCTCCAATTGCAAGCAGTGGCAGCAGGTGGGCCTATGGGAGCCCTACCATAAAATCCAGCCAGTAGACCTACCTGATCCTCTCATAATTTTCATGATTGATTGAAGGAAAGACTGTTTTTAACTTGGAGTCCCTTGTTATATGTAAAATTGCATTTGAATACTGTAAAAGAGCTGCTTTATAATATGCAATGTTATTGATTTTCATCATTACTAAATGGAAGGAAAAGTACTTGGACTACAGGACACATTCCAGCACAGGAGAAGGAAAGTCCTGATTTGAAAAGGGACTGCAGGGGAGCCTCAGCCCAAATAAAGGCATTTGAAGGACAAACCATATGCCAGAATGGGCCACAGGCTCAGACGCAAATTTAAATACATGCCTAACACAGCATTGGGCAGCGTTGTGGGCATTAGAGATTACAGGCAAAGAGGCGCTTTTGAAGCGCAAAAGAAACACAGAGATAAGCCTTGTAGATAGCATTATAATGTAGGTTTATGAATAGAGGCAATATTGACCCACAAACTCCAAGAATGACTTGGTATTCTGGAGTTTAGAGCCTGTTCTGTCTGCTTTGAAGCCTTTGTAGGATTACCTAAAGAAGCTGTATACCCTCTTGTCCAACATGTGTTCAGAACATGTTTTTTGCCTATGGATGCTGAGTTTTCATTTGGAAGGGTTGAACTTGATGGACTTTGTCTTTTTTCAACCCAATTTAACTATGTAACTATTCTTGAATCACAAAAATATTAAAGGCATCCCTGGTATGGCAAGTCTTACACTCAATTTTCATCTGTATAATGAAGCAATTGAATTCTTGATGAATCAGATGAAAGTTGAATGTAGGACTAGACATCTTAAATATTTTGTAATATATGGACAAATAATCTGTGTTTTGTTTAACAGGTAAGGCATTCTTAGTATCTTAAGGCACAAAATGATTCCATGACCTTAATATGTTGATAATGGGTTGAGTGCAGAGGACTATTGTATTTGTCTATGTGAATTTTGTGGTCACAGCCTCATTGCACCCCCCGCCTAATGTTTTTAAAAATTAGTGGTGAGCACAACTTTCCCTTGTTTGTTATAATTCACACAGGAGCAGTGGCCAGCTCAATGTTGTAGCTCCCACCCTTTCCAGCTATAGTCAGGTGATCCCACTGGTGGCCAATATATAACAAGTTTTACTTTTAAAGCAGCAAGTAAGTTGCAGGTAAAACGTAGTTCCTTTGTAAAATGTATAATGAAACAATTGAATTCTTAATAATCAGATGAAAGTTGAATGTAGGACTGGCCATACCTGGAATGACTTCAACATAGTTGGCTAGCTTAAATATATTGCAATATATGGACTATCAATCCCTGTTTTGTTTAGAGGGTAAGGCATTTTTTAGTAGTTTAAGGCACAAAATGCTTCAATGTCCTTAATATATTGAGAATGGGTTGAGTGCAGAGGACCTCTTGTATTTATCTATGGGAATTTTGTGGTCACAACCTCATTACACCCCCACTTAATGTTTTTAAAAATTAGTGGTGAGCACTACCTTCCATATATATATATATATATATATATATATATATATATATATCTATATATATATATATATATATATATATATATATATATATATATATATATATATATATATATATATTTCCCTTTTCAGAATTTCTTTACTAGCAACACAGTATGAAATGATCATGATGTAACAAATGCAAAACTTTTATATGAGCATTTTATATAAGGGGAACAGTTCCAGCAAGGTTTCTGTTATCACAGGGCGGATATATTATACACTGACTTTTTTATGATGTGAGAATTCTGCACAGAAGAGCCAGGACTTCCATTAGGTTTTCACAGTAATGTTTCCAGGATTTTCCTATTAACACTTGAAGTTTCATATGGTTAAATAATGTATTTTTTTGTAATATAAGCAAGACCTAAATAAAGTATGTATAAATCACTTACACAGCACACATACTGAACAAAAGAGAAGCTGTACAAAACTTGAAAGTAATTTATATATTGTTGCTTTAATGGAACCTAACGCTAGAGCTAGAAAATGTCCATTAGAAGGTAAACTAGTAGCAAACCTTTTTAATGCCACACTAGTTTTACCCTCTGTTACCTAGTCTCAGGTTCACTATTCATTGAATGAATGGCAGCTTAAAAACAAAAGAGATGTAGATTATGTTTCAGCATAGATCTGTCCACAATACTATTAGCTGTTTAATATGTAGTAAATTTCCTTGAATGATATGTATTATTAATTAAACTTAGTATATGGTGTGCATGCTAATTAGCATTTACATTAATATTTTTAGGGAACTGGTAAATAAATGACAAACTGGTACATTTTAGGGGTGGCTGTTGGAGCATTGATTGGAGTATATTAATTTTTTGAGGACTTCCCCGATCTTCTTTTCCCCATGCCTTCTATTTTTAAGGTGTGCCAGTGACCAGTGAAGGAAAGGTGCATAGCTAAGGATGTGTCTCTGGACCAACATGAACACCACCAACACCGTACATGAAGTGTGATGGAAAACCAGATCTGAGTGTGAAACTAGGAGGTAGCTCATGGGTTCTGGGATTGCTTGCACAATGGCTGGGTGGCATAATTAAATTGCTCATTCTGTCTGTAGGATTTGGAATTATCAATGGAAGCAGTTTGGCATCTGTGAACATTCAGGCTGTGCAGTTTCTTTTCCATCCCTGAAGAAGACTCAGCAAAACCTCTGAAGGACTACCAAGGAATTTATGCTTCTGGGAGAAGGGTTTAGCTGTAGTTCTCCAATCCTCCTTGATGAGGTGATTGCCACAAACCAAGACGTTTGCCACGATAAATATTTTAAAATGATCTGAGAGAGAGGTTCAAATGTAGGATCACAGAATGCTGAGAAAAAAACTGATTTTGATCCCAAGGTGACACAATCAATCTTAATGAGGGTCTAAATCTTGATGTGGCTTTTAGAAAATGTTTTATCAATGGATCCGTGGTTAAGCTAAGATTTAACATAGTCAACAAGGCACTGTTATGAACCTTCATAGCGTCCTGTTACAAGCCCTTAGATAAACCATCTTGCTAAAACTGGAATGTCACTGGGACATATATCTGGTCCTTATATATTTCAGACTATTCCATAAATCTAAGAGGTTGGGTGCTTTCTGGAATGCAGCAACCCTTTTATTACCTTGTATTGTCCCATAATACTTGGCTATTATACCAAGGTGGACCATATAAACCATATAAACATTGTAAACCTTGTATTTACAGTAGCATTATATGGCTCTGTTGTGAACCTGTTTGTATTAATCACATATCAGGCCAGGTTCAGATGTACGTAAATACACGTGTATACACGTAAATGTACTCAGTGCTCTGTTTTGGAGCACAAAACATGTGGCTCCCTCCACTAATGCTACATTAATCAGCTCTGTGTTAGTGAATGGCAGGTGGTGTGAGGTACCCCTGGCGTCTTTTCTGGTTGTTGAATTCATTCAGAAACACTGGCATTTGGCAAATATGGAAAATTTGCACCAATATCAAAATAGTTAATTTACTTAGATACTGACACCAGACATTACACCTTTCTTTACATCTATCATAACAATATTGTATAATTTTGCCATAAAAATATTTGCCTCATGCATTTAAATTACCTATATGAACCCCCAATTTGCTCTATAAGGGGGCGACCATATTTATGCAGCAGTAGTTTATTAGCATCTGAAATTCTGACAGGTTCAGAAAGGACAGTCAGTTTAGTAAAACCAGTCAGATTTAGGAACTTCAGTAAACAATTGCTTACAAAAGCAGAGCTATCAGTGAAAAATTATCATTATTACCTATAGGTAATTTTAATTAATGTACATTAATATTTTGAAGAGTGTCTCAGTATTACTTTAAAAAATGGTATGGTATGCATCTTATGAATAATTAAAATGAGAATAATAAAATGATCAATGATGAATGTATGAACTACAGTATTTGTATATTTACTTGTAGAATAGATTAAATTACCAAAAAAAGATTAAAATGTGGTAATGAAACTGCAAAAATCACGGACATGAACCCTGTTCCTGTGTGGTTTGCTTTTCTTTATACTAGCAATTTATATTTAAGTATAAGCCTCTGTCGTTATCTGAAATATTTCTCTGCAAGCAGCTGTCATCATAAATAACTCTTAGTTCTTTTAGGTTTCTGCTATCATAGCTGTTTTTATCAGCAAATGATTTAGCTAACTAAAATATTAAATTATTTTCCCTGCAATTTTTAACAGAAAAGGCCCTTGCAAAATAAAAATCAAAATCAAAATCTTGGGTCCATAAATAATATGCCAAAGAATTGCGCCTGCACGACTTTGAAAAAAGCCTTGTTCTAGGCTGAAAAATGCTCAAGTGAGCCCCATTTGCACTGACCATGAGAATGAATTAAGGGACAAATGGGTGGATAGCAGAGCAATAAACTTGAGCTATTTGTACTGATTGATGGGAGGATAAAGCCCAGAATTGTATAGCAGAAAAAGTGTAAAATATGGTCCAATATCTTCACAAGTCACATTCTTATATCAAAATTGTAATGGAGAACTTCTTAAAGCCTCAGGGAAACTTTTGATATAATATTTAGTCTCTGAGATTTTCTAGACAAATACATTATTATTATTATACAGATTTCCATGTAGACATGCTTTCATATGCAGGTAATCCTACCAATAACAGACTAGTCTTCTCTTTCAGGAACCCTAAGGATGATGTCAGAAGCAAAAAAATAAAACTCTCCTGGAGTAAAATGAACATTTATGGACAAGAATGGTGATATTACTTTAATACATGTTTATTAAGGATTTAGATACAAACAGCAATAGCAGTGTTGTTGTGAATTTATTTAACTGTACTGTATTTTGCCAGATAAAAAAAACACATATATTATAAGCACTCCCCATGAAAGCACAATAGGTCATAACAGATATCACAAAACAAACAAAAAACCTTTGAACAGAACTTACAAACAAAAAACCTTTGAACAGAACTTACCTCTTATGTTTCATTGAGTTGACATCAACATATAATACAGTCGCATAGAGAACCAGAGATATTGGGAACTGTGTAAGTAAAAACATTATGCTAATTCTGACACATGATAAAAATGAGAAATGCTGTATCTGTATTTTCATGTTTTGCTTTCCTGGTCATTGTACATCTATGGGATCCATGTTGCTATTAAAGGATAAGTACACCTTAACTAAGTCAATATAAAATTGATAAGAGTGCTATTCTAAACACTTTTGCAATGTACATTCATTATTTATTTAATTTTAATTCCAAGATATTAAGAGATACATGTACTGTTCACATGTATGAATTGTGTTATAACAGTGCCACCTGCTGGTCATTTTTTGACCACTCTGACCACTAAGTAGTCAAGGAGGAAGAAGTAGAATTGGTCTGATGTTCTTCATGTGAGGGAAAAAAATAGAAACATTTCTCATATCTTTTCAGAGCAGGCATCTTTTTTTCTCCTGACAACTTCCTTGACTACTTGGTGGTCAGCCTGGTCGTAAAATGATCAGCAGGTGGTGTGTAACAACATTCATTCATGATAACAGTACATGTATGATTTAATATCTTTGAATAAAAAATAAATAAATAATGGATGTACATTGCAAAAGTGTTAAGAATAGCAATCTTATAAATTGTGCATTCACTTATTTTTAAGGTTTAGTTATCCTTTAAAAGGAAATCACATTTCTATTGATTCTATGTGTGCTTTCCTTTACATACAGTGGACAATTGAGTATGTGGATAAGGCCTATTGTATGCACAGGCATATAAAATATACAGATATATAGCATAGTCAGCCCTCACCTTTTGTGCATGGATATATGTATATGTATGTTAGGGGAACTATAAAAACGTATTATTCTATATTGTTTCTGAAATAACCAATTTACTCCCCCCCCCGCTCAACATCTGTTTCTCTTCATTTACTCTTCATGCAGCAGTTGTGAATCTGACAGTTACATTTTATATATCTTTTGGGGGCTCCTAGTAGATGTATTAGAGCTCATTCAACTGATTCCAGCACAAACAAAATCTGATTTTGGCACAATCCTGCATGTAGGATTTCTGGTGATTTTCTAGGATTGAGCTATATATCTTCTAGGCACCAAAAAGTGGCAATCCCATGGTTCCTTAAAGCAGATAAATAAGGCAATCCACATTTGTCAGGTCCAGATGAAACATTCAAAGAGGCACCAAAAAGTGTCAATCAATTGATGCAGGCCCATTGCAAGGGGTTGTGTGGATTGCTTTACTGATCTGCATGTGTCTCCTGCTTAAGGAACCCAGGGATTGCCACTTTTTGGTGCCTCTTTGAATGTTTCATCTGGACCTCTGTGTATCTTGTTGTCAAGACCGCCGGGAGCGCGAGGAGTCGCGTCCGCTCCCGGCGGCGAAGAATCCAAGATGGCGGCGCCCAGGCAACCCACGTGGGTTCCGACGCCGGCGCAGTGACGCCAGCACGGCGCGCCGGTCGCAGGCGCGCTGACGCTGGCGCAAGGGCGCCAAATTCAAAGATAAAAGAACGCCTGAGGCGCCAAGATGGCGCCCGAAAATAGGATCCTGTACCCTAAGAGATTCCTGGGTTCCCTTGCTGTTTCCCCTGCTATAATCTGCCTGATTCCTTGGTGTGACCCCTTGCCTGGACCTGGACTTCGCTGATTCTCTGCCTGCCATAGACCCCCTGCCTGGCCCTGGACTTTGTTTGTATTCCGCCTGCCTTTTGACCTGTGCCTGGACTTTGATTATTCGCTTGCCTTACCCCTGGATACCACGACCCTGATCCCTCCTGAGGGGCTTCCTCCTAGATCCGGACTAATCCCCAGAGGGGGCTCCCCGGCTCCCTGACATTATTTTCGGGCCATGGATCCTTCTGAGGAAGCCACACCTGATGTCGGACGAGCGCTCCGCGGACTAGCATCCCGCATGGAGGACTACGAAAACCAGCAGGTTCGCATTGGGCAAGCACTCGATATCCTGCTTGCTCGAGTGCCTTCTGCGCCCTCCGCTGCTCCACTTACTGGAGATCCCCCCATGGCGGCAGCCTCTACGAACGCAAGCTACCCGACAGGTGAGCCTCGCATTCCACCTCCCCTTCGCTTCAGTGGGGACCCACAAGCCTGCAGGGGATTTGCCACACAGTGCCAAATTCAATTTGAGTTCCAACCCACGCAGTTTCCAAGTGAGCGTTCCAAGGTGGGGTATGTGATGTCTCGATTGGAAGGCAAGCCACTGGAGTGGGCAACGTCTCTTTGGGAGAAGAATTCCCCGGTGACTTATGCTGTTAAAGACTTTCTCCAAGTTTTTCGCATAGTCTTTGATGCTCCAGGTCGGGTCACGAACGCCCCTGCCCGTCTCTTGCAACTCCGGCAGGGAAGCCGCAGTGTCAATGAGTACGCTATAGACTTCCGAACACTGATGGCGGAGACTTCCTGGTGTGATGACGCTTACAAGGCCGTATACTACCAAGGCCTATCCATCCGCATCAAAGATGATCTCGTCTCCAGAGAGACTCCTGACACCCTGGAAGGACTGATCGCTCTATCTATTAAGGTGGACACCCGCCTCAGAGAACACCAAGTGGAGAGAGAGCGCAGCAGACGATTTTCTCCCATGTTGGCCCCTCGCTTTCAAAGGCCGATTCTGCAAGCTCCCGCTGTCCCTGTGACTCATGTGTCCACGTCTCCCCTGGAGGAACCTATGCAAGTAGGAAAAGCTCGCCTCTCCGAGCAGGAAAGATTCCGAAGACGAATGGCAGGTCTCTGTTTGTACTGTGGTGGGCATTCCCATTTTGCCAACGCCTGTCCTGCCAAAGCCAAGAGTTTTGTACCCCGAGGTATGTCTCAGGTTTCTCATGTAGGGGGCATCACTCGAGGGCCTCAGGAGAAGTATCAAGAAAATTCACGCAGACTTCTCCTTCCTTTGCAGATTCACCTGGCAAGTAAGACTATCTTCGAAAGGGCCTTCCTCGACTCCGGAGCGGATGGCAATTTCATGGACGCCTTCTTTGCCGAACGCATGAAGATTCCCCTGCTCCCATTGTCTTCACCCCTGCGAATTACCGCCATAGATGACAAACCCCTGGAGTTTGAATTCGTCACAATGTTCACGGCGGAACTATCTGTACAAGTTGGGGCGCTGCATCAAGAAAAACTTTCATTCTTCATCATCCCCTGTCCTTCTACTCCAGTAATATTGGGTCTTCCGTGGTTACGTCTGCATAACCCCACCATAGACTGGTCCACTGGGCAGATCTCTCGTTGGAGTTTATTTTGCCTGCAACATTGCCTTCTGCCAAAACCCCTCGAGAAGGTGAATGTCTCCACTGCGGAACTAAAGACTTTGCCCTCCACTTACAAGGGATTTTCCGATGTGTTTTGTAAAAAGTCTGCAGAGTTCCTTCCCCCACATCGCTCCTATGACTGTCCGGTTGAACTCCTGCCAGGAGCCATGCCCCCCAGAGGGCGCACTTACCCTCTCTCTCCTGCAGAGACTACCGCTATGAAGGAGTACATCCAAGAAAATCTCCAGAGGGGGTTTATCCGCCCTTCTACCTCTCCTGCAGGGGCTGGGTTCTTCTTCGTGGAGAAGAAGGACGGAGGCCTTCGGCCTTGTATAGACTATCGGGGCCTGAATAAGATCACCGTGAAAAACAGGTATCCCCTGCCCCTGATTGCCGAGCTCTTTGACCAGCTGAAAGGGGCAAAGATTTTCTTCAAGTTGGATCTTCGGGGGGCCTACAACCTCATTCGCATCCGGGAGGGTGACGAATGGAAGACGGCATTCAACACTCGGGATGGGCACTATGAATATCTTGTTATGCCCTTCGGCCTATGCAATGCCCCTGCCGTCTTCCAGGAGTTTGTTAATGATGTGTTCCGAGATCTCCTAGGAAGGTTCGTAGTCGTATACTTGGACGACATCCTGATCTTCTCCAAGGACCTTGAAAGTCATAGCTCCCAGGTGAAGGAGGTACTCTCTCGTCTGAGGAAGAACTCTCTCTTCGCCAAGTTGGAGAAGTGTGTCTTCGAGGTATCCAAGATCCCCTTCCTAGGGTACATTATCTCTCCAGAGGGATTTGAGATGGACCCCGTGAAAGTGTCGGCCATCCAGGAGTGGCCTCTCCCACTGAGTACCAAGGCAATCCAGAGATTCATCGGATTTGCTAATTATTATCGACAGGTCATCCGGGGGTTCTCTTCCCGCATTGCACCTATCCTGGCCCTCATCCGGAAAGGGGGTAAACCCAGCCTGTGGCCTCCATCTGCCATAGAAGCCTTTCAGTCCTTGAAAGAGGCCTTCACGTCCGCTTCTGTTCTCCGACATCCCAATCCTGCACTACCCTTCTGCATCGAGGTTGATGCTTCTGAAGTCGGAGCCGGAGCTATCCTGTCTCAGAGACACTCCACTGATGGAAAATTGCACCCCTGTGCGTATTTCTCCAAGAAGTTCTCATCCGCAGAGCAGAACTATGATGTCGGAAATCGAGAACTCTTGGCAGTCAAGCTTGCCCTTGAAGAATGGCGTCACCTCCTGGAGGGTTCTGAAATTCCTGTCCAGATTTACACAGATCACAAGAATCTGGAGTTTATACAATCCCTCAAGAGGCTAAATCCCAGACAAGCCAGGTGGGCCCTTTTCTTTTCCCGATTTAACTTTGTTTTGACTTATCGCCCAGGTTCCAAGAATCTGAAGGCCGACGCCTTGTCTCGTAGCTTCACTCCGGTGGACCGTGACCCTGTGAGGCAGGAACCAATCATTTCACCAGTTAAGATCATTGCCTCTCTGTATCCCCAATTTGCCGACCAGATCCTGGCTGGGCAGTCCTCGGCTCCTCAAGATACTCCGATTGGCATGGCCTTCGTCCCTCCAGAACTTCGCCTGGCCATCCTGCAACAAACCCACTGCTCCAGGCAAGCAGGACATCCTGGTCCGGCCAAGACCCTTGAACTCTTGAGGCGCCTAGTCTGGTGGCCTGATATCCGCAAGGATGTAAAGGACTTTGTGGCTGCATGTAATGTCTGTGCCACTTCTAAGCCTAGCCATTGTTACAGCCTTTGCCGGTTCCCTCTCGTCCATGGACGCACCTCTCTATGGACTTTATTGTCGAACTTCCTCCCTCCGGTGGGAATACTGTGATCTGGGTTGTCATAGACCGCTTCAGCAAAATGGCCCATTTCATCCCTTTGAAGAAGTTACCCTCTGCGGTGGAATTATCCCAACTCTTTATTAAGTACATCTTCTGCCTGCATGGTTTCCCGGTGGAGATCGTCTCCGACAGAGGCACCCAGTTCACAGCCAAGTTCTGGCGTTCCCTATGTAAAGACTTGGGAATAACACTTCAATTTTCCTCCGCCTACCACCCGCAGACGAATGGGGCAGCTGAACGTGTGAACCAAGCCTTAGAACAGTTCCTGAGGAACCACGTGTCTCTTTGCCAGGACGATTGGTCTGACCTCCTCCCGTGGGCGGAGTTTGCTCATAATAATGCATGTCATTCCTCCACAGGAAGGTCTTCATTTATGGCGGTGTATGGACAGCACCCTCAAGCCTTTCCTCAGGACTTCGTGTTGTCGGACGTCCCGGCTGCAGATGATCTGGCAGCCCATATGTTTGCTATTTGGGCTGCAACCAAGTCTAACCTGGAGAAGAGTGCTCTAGTCCACAAGACTTTCGCGGATCGCCGTAGAAGGCCCTCTCCTCCCTACAAGGTGGGTGATAGTGTCTGGCTCTCTTCCAGGAATATTCGCTTGAAGGTGCCATCTCCCAAGTTGGGTCCGAAGTTCCTGGGTCCGTTCCCGAGGTGGAGAGAATCCTTGATTCCAGAATCTCCAGAGGGTCCCTTCAATACCTCATCCATTGGAAGGGCTTTGGCCCCGAAGAATGCTCTTGGGAGGGACACCGTGATGTGCATGCTCCTCGTTTGGTAAGAGACTTCCACTCCAAGTTTCCCCAGAAACCAAGTCCCGGTGGTCCTGAGGCCCCCCGTGAGGGGGGGTACTGTCAAGACCGCCGGGAGCGCGAGGAGTGGCGGCGCCCAGGCAACCAACGTGGGTTCCGACACCGGCGCAGTGACGCCAGCACGGCGCGCCGGTCGCAGGCGCGCTGACGCTGGCGCAAGGGCGCCAAATTCAAAGATAAAAGAACGCCTAAGGCGCCAAGATGGCGCCCGAAAATAGGATCCTGTTCCCTAAGAGATTCCTGGGTTCCCTTGCTGTTTCCCCTGCTATAATCTGCCTGATTCCTTGGTGTGACCCCTTGCCTGGACCTGGACTTCGCTGATTCTCTGCCTGCCATAGACCCCCTGCCTGGCCCTGGACTTTGTTTGTATTCCGCCTGCCTTTTGACCTGTGCCTGGACTTTGATTATTCGCTTGCCTTACCCCTGGATACCACGACCCTGATCCCTCCTGAGGGGCTTCCTCCTAGATCCGGACTACTCCCCAGAGGGGGCCCCCCGGCTCCCTGACATTTGTCCCTTCACTGACTGTCCCCAGCTGTTCAGCATGCAATTAAACAAACACTTCAAGCAGTTTGTATATGGATATCTAATGCACCTGTTCAAACAGCAGCTGTCTGACAGCATTCAATTCCACTTCACTTTATTTATTTGTTTCATTTATAAATCACATGTACTGTATAAGACATGTGTATATTGGACTATGTAGGAAAAAAGGCAATGCTTCTTTATTTTAGTACTTATACACACATACAGAACATGCCATCATAAAGCAAATAATATTACAAGGTGGCCTGTAAAAAATCCAGCACTTCTAGAGATTGCCCTACAATGTATTAACCATGTTAGATACAGTATCCAAAAGCTTAGCATAGGGAGAAAAATCATTTGTGACAAAACATTTTACCTGCTATCACAGTATTGTTTATCAAGACAATAAAATGTGTCTCTACTTAGGGTCTCCCTAAAATAGTAAATATTGGTTTATGTAATGCTCAGTAGTGAGAAATGATTTTAAATCCCATGAAGGAAGTCTAAAAACGGATACAGAGCATAAAGTTTCTGTGAATTAGGAAGGGTCATTTTATGACTATGTACAGTTCTTCTCATTTTTATTTCAGCGTTATATCACGGCTTACATCAAAAGCAGTGTGTTGGGGCTCTATGGCTCTTACATATACGCCACTTTTTTATATTATTATGTTTGAAATAACAGTAGCCTAGAATGATTGCTCTATAGTACACATAAAACTGATATAATTTTACATGACCTCTCATGAGACTGGAAGGTTTAAAAACACCACAAAGTAAAAAAAAGAACAGCCCATCTTTACAGACACACTCAATAAAAAGAAACAGTCTTCTTGTAAATTATTTTTATGTGTCTGCTCAAACCTTTTTATTTTAGGGATTAAAGTTTAACATTTTGATTGACTCAGGAAGGATCCAGCAGAACTAACATTTTGCAAATATCTGTAGGGATATGTATGAGTCCTAAAGATGATGAACGTGTATAGTTAGCAAAAATCTATGATACTATCTCACATGTATAGTATATGATAGAAAAACATATTAAACACCCCATTTACCAGTCTGATGTCTATTGTTAAAATGTCATAAAGAATTTCATACAAATTAATTTCATTATAAGATGTTATTTATGCAGCGACAGGTTTGCTCATGATGTTGAACCTTTTATCCTTTCTTTTGTCTGAACTCTGTGTCTTTATTTTGGGGTATGGGGCATTACTTTTAATAAATAAGGATTGTATTCACGTTTGTAAAGAAATAGCAGAATAAAAGTGACCTAGTTATTTGAAATGCTAGCTTGGAAACATGACAAGTAAAATTGGGGAGTTGGAAGTAACAGCCAGTAATGAGTATTACATTGCGATCGCTATTACCGAAACACAGCGGGATGCTACTTATGACTAGGGAACACATTTGTAACGTTCTTCTCAGTTTACAAAAGAAAGTGGGCAGTGCTTATTTTATCAAGGAAAATGCTCAGCAAGCAAGTCAGAAGGTTAAAAGTTGGTGGATTGAAATTCAAATGTAAAATAACAAAACAGGGGCTTTCTGGGGTCTTTCGTGCAGCACAAATACAATTTTGAGCATTTGATCAGGTCGAAGAAAAAAACCTTGTGAACTAAAATAGAGAAAATGATATCTGTGAAAAATCTTTAGCAAACATGTATGGTGGTAACGAGACCTGAAATTCAAAGATGCTTTGCAGTAAATTTCAAAGACAACAGGACTTATTTACTGATCACTGACTAAATTGCACCAGTGTACCATCAAAAGAAAGTAAAGATATAAGGGGTCATTTATTTTTTCAATCACCCTGGGCAGAAGTGTAAAATAATTAAGGAGTGCGAGGGGCAGATTGTGTCACTTTGTATCCATCTTCCACAATATTAATGAGATATACGATAAACATATAATTATGCATATAATTGGTTAATATGGGAAGGGATCAGGAGCAATTTTGCACCCATGTCGACACATGTAATGCTACCCCTAGATTTATTAGCCCCACAGCTTTGCACATAAGTATTTTGACATCTTTCAGTCTTTGACATTAAAACTATCCTTGCTTACAAATTTTTTGCTTATAAGTATTTTTCTTCTCCTATTCATGGCCAAGACTTTCTAATTCTTTGCACTCAGGACAAGGCATTATTTTATGTCTTGTGACTATGTCATTTGGTTGCTGTGAAGTCTGTAAATAGTAATAATAAATTGTGCCACATACAGTATACAGTATGATACATATTCTGAAGTCTGAAGAACCAAACTATTTACAAATGCCTCTTATGCAAGTGCTATAGCACAGAGGGGCACAAAATCATTAGTCTTAATTTGCCAATTTGCCCGGGGCATTGCTGTGTCCTGTACCTCGAACTTTATTTAAATTCGGTGCAATGTGCAGAACACAGGGCTAGCAGGCACAAAGCGGCAAGGAGAGGGTTCCTTAGGACCAGTGTTATAAGTTCTGACACCCTCGGGCCTGTCAGAGCCACGATAAGTTTTATTGTGGACAGCAGGGTAGGGGGAAATTTTTGCTTTTTTGGATGATGTCGTTGAGATCTGTAATCAGTCAAAAAGGATGCAAACATGGTCACTAACATTTGCAAGCATATTTGCACAGGTTTTTTACACTAACTAAATATATTATGTTCCCCCATTAGAGTTTTTCATGAAAACATTTCACCACTCATCCTAGTGGCCACTTCAACTGAAGTGGTATCCCTCCTAGTCAGAGCACAGGTTGCTCTTGCTATATAATTCTGTCTGTCTCACTTTTCTAGAAAGTGCTGTTACGGAGAACTACACTGTCCTGACTACACCTCATTCATGGTGTCCCTGTAACCCCTGACTTAGCCAAGGAACTCACCAACCTTAGGGCCTTTCCTTTACTGGGGCCTAAGTCCCAGGCTCCCAGCAACATCTACTCCCTCCTGAAGAGGAAGGCAAAAAAGAAAAATCCACCCTCTGTCCAACATTATACTCAAGTGTGGCAGTAAATGGTCATCAGCCTCTGGGCCAATGATACACATTATGCTAATATGCAAAAGTAGATACATGGGCTTTTGTCCAGCAACTGGAGAACAAGGAATTGTAGGTATATAAAGCCATAGGGCAGCGTAAACCCTATTAGTCTCAACATACCTTTTCTATTTGCAATACAAACGTGCAAAAATAGTTAATTTACTTTCACAATCCTTATAGCCTTGTGGGCTCAATTACAACAATTGTACCTCCTCACCTTTCCTATGATTCTCCTGCCTGGTGGTGCAGATCTCCCTAGATGGTCGGCACACGTCAGTCAAACACAAGTAGAGTATTGGTAGTGAGTCACACAAACATCATATTTGTTGCAGGTTGGGAGTTTACCCCTTTTTTGTGACCACCTAAGCACAATAAAAGGGGTAAGTTCCCCACCTGCAACAAATATTATGTTATTATATGTTTGTGCGACTCTCTTCCAATACTCTACTCATTTCCAACAACAGCCATAATTGTGGTCACACAAAAATGCATGTAGTTGTTGTGGGTATTGATGCCATTGATTAGAGGTAGTTTCACCCTTCCATATCATTGTGCTTGATACAGGACATGCATCTGTCTGTTCTGAATTGTGAGCCTGAAGTGAGCCTACTGGTGCAGAAGTGCACCACCACGTTCAAGCTGGCAGGATTTCCAGGGTTCCAGGGACATGAGCCTAAAAATTCATTTGCAAGCACCAGAAATTACTCCATATTTTTTTCAGCATAATCGTGTTTGATTTGTATCAAAACTGGCATGATTGCATCAGACAAAAGGACACAATTCCTCGCCTCAATTTCACAGCTGGTGCAAGTTCTTTTAGAGAACACATATTACATATTGTAAAAGAAATTGATAAACAGCACCATAGAAGGCAAAAATCCATTAAAAAGCCTTTATTCGATGGTGGCTCACGTCCTGGACAAAAAAAGCAACGTTATGGGCCGTAAAATACCTTTTTTCAACACAACTCCCCCTCGCTGTCACAATTATGCTGCATTCTAGGTAGATACATGGCAAAAGATGCCGAAATTGTACCTTATGTGGTAATCCTATACATATAAATCAAAATGCCATGAGTTTTTCATTAATATCAGTAGGACAATACATCTGCCTCACCATTACAATCATTATGACAATGGTTTATATTCATAATTTAGAATCATATCTTATATCTTAATTGCAATTACACTATTGATAAAAATTTGAATATTCATGCCCATTCATTTTAAGGTTTTTTTTTGTAAAGGTCTGTTGGCCTCTACCATAAACTTTAAAACTTAAAAAGTTTAAACAAACAGGAAAAAACAGAAATGTTAAAAATGTAAAAGTGCAGGCCTTAGGCTCAAACAAAACAAAAAAGATTAGAAAATAATAACCATGCCTTCATGCTCTATTACTTGAGGTGGAAATGAATAATACAGTCATTGCTTAGTTATTTGCCAATGAAGTGTTCAAATATATCTGGACTGCCACAGTGCATTTATAGTGACTGAACACAATTCAGACGCAAGTTGGGATTTTTGGGCTGGGGATTATTCTATGTCCATGGCCCTAGGATAATTCCGATAATGTACTTCTATCTATGCCTGGATATGCTACTAGATTTGCTTATTTTACATCAATGAACAATTGGAAGATACTATAATGTGAGCCACAGGAATCTAAATTTAAATCATCTACATTTTAGTTAGTGTCAGACAACAACATAGATAACCATAAAATGACATCTAATAGGTTTAGCATTTTAGTGAAATAATGACACAAGTAAAGGACATGCAGTACTTCTTGAAAAAAAACCCAGAAAGTCACTTCTATTGCCCTGACACAACACAGAAAAATTCACCCACTTTCTATTCATTCCTACGATTTTTAGAAATGTATTTATAGAATGGTGAACTCTAACTTTCATCCATGAATGAATATACTTAAAATATCCAATACGAATGAATAGAAAGTGATACGTTTTTCTGTGGTGAACACAGGAGTCATGATGCAATCATTTAGCAAGCGGGCCAGGGGGAAGGAGGGAGGGAGAGGAGGGTCTGTTTGTGATGCTTTCAAGTTCCACTACTATTCCCTCCCAATTCTCTCCGATACCCAGCAATCCCCTAAAACCAAAATAAAGGTGGGATGGCTGGATTTGTTTTACTGTGTTACCTACCATGGAAGTGGAGGCACAACTCTCTGTATAGCAGGGTACTCACAGTTTGCAGAGTCGAGATGAGGTGGTGCCTCTCCTGCATCTCCCTCAAACAGCACCTGAATGTGGTAATAGGATGGATCAAGTGGAGGAGTGGCACAAGTTCTATAGCAGGAATATACTTCCAGGCTAATCAGGAGCAGGGTCAGATACAGGCCAATGCCAAAGGCTGGAGTAGAGATGCAAGGTCAGATACAGGCCAAGATCAGGGACTGGCAGTGACGAAGCAGGGTCATGTTCAGGACAAGGTCAGATCAGGAACACAGTCTGAGAAATCCAAGAAAAGGCTGGGTCAAAAACAAGCAGGAACAACAAGATGAGGACTCAGGGGCCCATTTACCAACAATCAAATTTCAAATTGTTCCACAAATCTCCAAAAACTTGTGGTTTTCTAATTTTTTTTAAAAAAAGCTCTACAAATTTGAGATCAAAAGTGTAAAACCCACGTAAATCAAAAATACAAAACTTAGCGAGGTAAAAGTCATAGAGAAGTTAGTGGGAGTTGTTTTTGTTTTTTTGCTAGGCATTGTCTAAAAATAAGGTATTCGTATTTTTTTAGTGCAGAGTTCAGTGTAATTTTCCATTCCTACTTTTTATACTAGGATTTTGTAATAAATCTCACGTCATTCCTGTTTTCGAGTTTGTGAGTTTAGTCCCGGATTCAAAAAACATTAAAACCACGAGACTATTGATAAATAGGCCCCTCAGTGTTACACTGGAGAGCTACGATCACTTCACAAGGCACACAAGTTCTGAGCATCTATTTAAAGGGGTGGTTCATCTTTTAGTATGTTATAGATTGACCAATTCTTCATTTATTTTTTATAATTTTTTAATTATGTTCCATATTCTTTTGACTCTTTCTAGCTTTCAAATGGGGATCACTGGCCCCATATAAAACAAATGCTCTGTAAAGCTACAAATGTATTGTTAATGCTACTTTTTATTTCTCATCTTTCTATTCAGGCCCACTGCTATTCATATTCCAGTCTCTTATTTAAATCAATGTACCGTATATACTCGAGTATAAGTACGAGTTTTTCAGCACTCAAAATGTGCTGAAAAAGTCTACCTCGGCTTATACTCAAGTCAGCATGTCAGTTGTTTTTTAAGGCTTGTCCCTACCCAAACGCTAGGTTTTTAGGTCAAAAAGCCTTTACCCCCTGATTTAAGGCTCCTTAAAATTCAGAATCCTCCCTGCATGCCTATCCTGAGATCCGGTTAGAAGGAGAAGTGGGCGGGTAGCTGTGCTGTGTGAAAGGAAAACGTGGCCCTGCAGGCAAAAGTGCCCATCTCTGCACAGTGAGACTGGAGATAGAGGGGCTGAAAAAGGTGACTGTGCAGGAGAGCTATGCTGGTACACAACACAGAAGACTAAAAAGCAGTCAGAAATGGTGAGCTGTGTTGAAGGGGGAAGTACATGTGAGCTTTTAAAAAAATGACTCCTATACTTATTTCTGAATATATATATGTGTGTTTAATACATTTCTGATGTTTCATTAACCCCTGGAAAGAAGCATGCTACACTATATTTCGTTTTAGGTACCGGCAATTTACTTTTTCAATCGTGAGCGCACCGATCTTTGATAACTTTCTGTTTCTCTTATATAGCAAGTATATAGTATAGGTTTATACTCGAGTCAATACAGTTTCCCAGTTTTCCTAGGTAAAATTAGGTACCTCAGCTTATACTCGGGTCGGCTTATACTCGAGTATATACGGTATGTTTGCTAGGCTAATTTGGACCGAAGCAACGAGATTGCTGAAATTGCAATCTGAAGAGCTACTGAAAAGAACTAAATATCTCAAAAACCACAAATGATAAAAAATTAAAACCAATTGTAATTCACTCTTTAAGTCATACAAAAAGTTAATTTAACGGTGAACAACCCCTTTAAGTGCATTGTGCATGCTCTTCAGAAAATCAAGATGCGCGCAAGCCAAAAATGACGCAACTGCAGCGCCGAACATAGGGCATTGTAGCACATTCTTATATTGACTCCATGTTCATGCCCCATCTCCTTTTATTCTTGATCCTACTCCTAACCTAATGAGCATTTTATCATTGGCACAGTGCATGTGTAGCTGAAAAAGACATTCTTTTTGCTCCAAAAAACACCCCCTTTGAGGTCTTAAAACATGCTCTATACACAAATAAAATTTAAAGAATATTATATTGGAAAATGCCCATTTTTGCAAATAATGCTGTAGTGCTTGAGCAATATGGTAAATGTGCAGTAGTGTACCATACATAGTAATCCTCAAGGCTCCAGTTATGTTAGTTAGTTAGTTAGTTAGTTAGACGCCTTTTTTGGACAAAGGCAGAGCCAAAGGTACGAATAAGGCTTAATTGGAACCAGTAATCAGCATATAGTTATAGTTAGTTAGTTGGGATAGATTTGTGTGCATGCTTGAAACAGGACTGTAAGAGCAGTAGAGATGGCGCGAACTGTTCGCCGGCGAACTTGTTCGCGCGAACATCGGGTGTTCGCGCTCGCCGGAAGTTCGCGAACGTCGCGCGACGTTCGCCATTTTGGGTTCGCCATTGTTGGCGCTTTTTTTTGCCCTCTCACCCCAGACCAGCAGGTACATGGCAGCCAATCAGGAAGCTCTCCCCTGGACCACTCCCCTTCCCTATAAAAACCGAAGCCCTGCAGCGTTTTTTTCACTCTGCCTGTGTGTGCTGAAGAGATAGTGTAGGGAGAGAGCTGCTGCCTGTTAGTGATTTCAGGGACAGTTGAAAGTTTGCTGGCTAGTAATCGTTTTGATACTGCTCTGTTATTGGAGGGACAGAAGTCTGCAGGGGTTTGAGGGACATTTAAGCTTAGGTAGCTTTGCTGGCTAGTAATCTACCTTCTACTGCAGTGCTCTGTATGTAGCTGCAGTGGGCAGCTGTCCTGCTTCTGATCTCATCTGCTGACTGCTGCAATAACAGTAGTCCTTGTAAGGACTGCTTTTATTTATTTTTTTGTTCCAATACAGAGCAGTATCAAGCAGATTACTAGCCAGCAAACTTACTATCATCTGTCCCTGAAATCACTAACAGCTCTCCCCCTACACTATCTCTTCCAAGCACACACAGGCAGATTTTTCAGATACATTTTTGCCCTTGATCCCCCTCTGGCATGCCACTGTCCAGGTCTTTGCACCCTTTAAACAACTTTAAAATCATTTTTCTGGCCAGAAATGTCTTTTTTAGATGTTAAAGTTCGCCTTCCCATTGAAGTCTATGGGGTTCGCGAACCGTTCGCGAACCGCTCTCATTTTTGCGCAAGTTCGCGAATATGTTCGCGAACTTTTTTTCCGACGTTCGCTACATCCCTAAAGAGCAGCATAAATGAAGGTGTGAGAGTGAAGCATGGGAAAGCCTGGCAATAAAACAGAGGAGAAGAATAAAGCCCATAAAGACACAGAACAAATAAATTAATTTGCAATTTACACTGTGAACTTAACCACCATTTATATTTGACTCTCAAACCTGGTGGGTAATCTCTGACACTGATAGAATAGGATAAATTGCTTATAATTATTTCATATCTAAAATGGATGTGTTGAAATTTTTATTTAAGTATTCATATAATAGAATGATTTATTTTTACCCTGCAAAAAGTATTGTGCTCAGCCAGTCCCATTCTCTTAGGCTCCCCTTTCATTTTGTGTCTATTAAATAGAAAATAGCTACATTTAATCCTAATGGAGTTTATTACAAAAAAAAACAATTCTTTGGGTTATCAAGTCCCTAAATGCAGGGCCTAATTTATACTCCAGTCAAAGTCACCAGTTATATAGGCAAGTATCCACTATGTAATTAGAAATTCCCCACCTACAATAGATATACTTAGTCTTAATAAATAAATGACTTGGACCATACATTATACATCACTCAAATCCATGAGGACTTAAATTATGTATAATACATCAACTGCGTGATTTATTTATTAAGCAAAACGTGAATTTTCAATGCTTGTATTTTGAGGCGCAGTTTGTCACACACAGCTAAATGATGTATTCTTATTAGTCCCACTCAATTACCAAGTCATCCCTCTGTGCTCTGTGTATTTGTTAATGATAGTGCCACAGCACTGCGTCTACAATACCTGTGATTTTAGTGATTCATAGCCACTCACTAAAACTGTGAAAATGATGAATTGAGGGCTGTTGATTAAATGCTGCTAACAGTATGCCTGTGTTGGCACAGTCAGAAGTTAAAGAAACAGCATTGTCAAAATCATTTTGAAATATCCAATTAATCAACGTTTGCTTAAAAAAAATACATTTCTAAGATGATTTTTAGAAATGAGTCATTTTTCTATCTATCCATAAAAAGACATTTTAAGGAAAAAAGTATATTTTTCAACTTATTGCTGTAGTAATTACAAGAACGTTTTCTATAAAAGGCTTATGCATAAGCAATATATTTATTTAGTAGTTGACATTAGTAAGTATGTTATTTGGAATGCTCAGGATCTGTGGTTTTCCAGATCAGGGGTCTTTCTGTAATTTAGATCTCCATACCTTAAAGTTTACTAAAAAAAATTTTAAACATTGATAAAACGCAACAGGATTGTTTTGCCACCAATAAAGCTTAATTATATCTTAGGTGGGATAAAGTACAAAGTACTGTTTTTATCTAAAAAAGGAAATTGCTTTTAAAAATTTTCATTATTTGGTTAACATGGAGTCTGTGGAAGACAGCCTTCCCGTAATTCTGAGCTTTCTGGATAACAGATCTCTGGATAACGGATCCTATACCTATATGGGCCTATGTAATAAAAGGCAGTATGTTTGCCCAGAAGCAGTAACCCATAGCAACCAATCAGCAGGTAGCATTTACAGGTCATTTATTTAAAAGGAAATATCTTATTGGTTGCTATGGGTTACTGCTCCTGTGCAAACTAACTGGGACTCATTTATATGAGATTGGTTCACACAGTGAATATATTTGCCCTGTGCATGGTTACATTTATAAAGCTGAATAAGAGTGTGCAAACAGAATTGCGAATTATATTTTTAAATGTGAATGTCTATAAGAGCTTTTTAAATATGTCAAAATTTGCAAATATTTATGTGCACACTCTGCGTTTGAATTACACCACAACTTCGGTGGCGGAGAAAATATTCACAAAACGCCAACTGCGAATTTAAGTTACTGTCAGCGCTATTTTCATGCACAACAACCTCGCACAGTGGGTGCACTCACACAAACACCTGTCTCATTTGCAAACAATTTGTGAAAATGTTTTCACAATGCAAATTCGCAAAAAAACGGAAAGACGGACAGAGCAGTGCAATATATTAGAGTTCAGGAAAAAGCATGGGCTATACAACCATTTGCAAATAAATATGCCCTGCACAAACTTTATAAATGACCCCTACTGCATTTTATTACATTTGGGGGATAGGTGGTAACTCAAAGAATTACATCACAAAGATTTCAAGGCTATTTTCCATTTCCCCCTCCCCCACATACTTTTTCAAATTTTATTATACCTGACTAAACAAGGATGCTTTCATCTATATAATTTATGTTATATTCATCTGTGCACCACATTTATTTTTAGCCATTGTATTCTATACTATATTTCTCCTTGAACAACTACAGTCATTACCATCATTATTTCTTTAGAGCTTTAGAACACCTTGGGGCAAATTTACTAAAGGGCGAAGTGACTAACGCTGGCGAAAATTTCGCTAGCGAAGGAGACTGTAGCACTACTTTGCACTCTAACGCCAGGCGAATTTTCGCTCTGGCAAATGGACGTAACTACACAAATTCACTAAGATGCAGATTTTACTTAACGTTACCTCTTGCGCCAGACTTTTCTTTGCCACCTCAGACCAGGCAAAGTACAATAGAGTAGCTAGGACTTCCTCAAAAAAATTTGAACACGCTGGCGACTTTCCAGTTTTTCAGGGTGATAGGCTGCAAAAGATCATAAATTTTTTAGGGTACCCGGCTTCCTCTCTACATTTCCTTACATTTGGCACATAAACTATACACTGGGCACATGTGTAGGGCAATATAACAACTTTATTTTATTTTATTACGGTTCCCTGGGCTTGTGTAGTGTAATGTATTTGCTGCAACATATACATCCATTGAAATTTAACTTCCCGCCGTATGCAAATTAGCCAACGCTAGTGCAACTTTGCGTTGCTTGCCGAATTAATGCTAGCGGAACTTCACTATTGGTTGGTGCCAATAGTGAAGTTAGTGAATTAGCTTTGTTCTGGCGAATTTTCGCCTGGTGAAGTGTGGCGATGTGAGCGAAGCCGTCAATGGTGAATTATCAGAGGTTAGTGAATTTGCCCCCTTGTCTGGAATTTACTTACACACACTCCACCAGTTGTGCAATCTGTAAACATACTCTGTTATTATTAATACTATTATTATTATTACCATGGCCTTCTTTACATGACATTTAAGTGTACAGTTGACCTACAGTAACTACCATAAACTGTAGTAAAGTTTCTGAAGAAGAGCAATAGTACATTATATTTTCATTACTTTAAAACACTTTTTATGTTACTTTCTACAAGTGTAATAGAACCAAATCCCCTTTTTTAATACAGAAATGGCCAAAAGAAAAGGTCAGTGGAAAAAAACATGTCAGTTTTAACAACCACCAAATACCAATATGCAATGTTTTAGATTTCTTTCACCTTATATATTGGACAATGCTTTTTTTTGGAAAACATTTATGGAAAATGTTTATCCTATATTCCTTATAGGATTCCAGTAAATTTACATGAAGTGAACTTTAATGAAAAACTCCCTTAGGCATAGCAGAGAAATGGTTCAGTAAATTGTATAAAAACGATACACTACACTTCCTGATTATCATAATGGTGTGGGTGGAGAGCCCTAGGTACGTTAACAACACCCACTTTGCTGCAGATATGTGGGAGGTATCTGAGCCAGAGGTCAAATGTCTGATTCAAACATTTTGTTTACTTGCCTCTCTCTATGTCAGCTGCAGCATTGTATAAAGAAGAGAAGAACGGTACCCAACTGGTTACTCAACTGCCCATACACTGAATAAAGTGGGGCTGTGGTATTATAAATATGCCATTAGTCTTTGCTCTCATGCTTTGGAATTTTTCGTTCTCAAGTCAGCCATTGATGTCAGACAGGCCCGGACTGGCAATCTGTGGGTTCTGGCAAATGCCAGTATGGTTCCATAGAAAGTTACCATAGTGGGCTGGTAGGGGGCTGTTTGGGCTTCTGTGTACTTGGCATGGCAGGGTCTATTTTGACTTCCAGTCCAGGCCTGATGTCAGATGACCTAGAGAATCCATCTTCAACATAGCAGATTTTTGAAATCTATTCAGGCCAACTTATTTTCATCCTATAGTCTTCATTCAAATGAAAACACAGTGCTAGAGCCTGAGGGACACAGGAACAGTTTCAATTCCAAACTGGGGTACAGCAAGATATATATATATTCAAGCACAGAATACAAAAGCATTCAGTAGCTCGGGAGAATTCCCTACCCCCAAACTGCCTGTTACACATATATATTTATAATATTACATCAGCACAGAAAATATTAGCCATACATGATTGGTTACATTCAGCATAAAGGCGTGATTACTTTTTTTCAAAATAATTTTAGTTCCTTATTTCTTATTCTAAGTAACCTCAAAGCCCAAAGTTGTATCATAACACAACATATTGTTTATAGAACCATCTTCCACCTTATGTAACAGCTAGCCTTGAGACTCATTACGTGCCTGTGCAATAATTTTTCTGTCTGCATACATAAGCAAAATATCCAAGCTCAAGCAAAATATATCAGGCTTATATGCTTTAGAAATAGAAAATTGTATTGAAATGAACCAGAGTTGAGAGGTTATGTAGGCCTCAGAGACCCCAGGCTTATTAGGATTCAACATACTAAATGTTTTAAGGTGAGTGTCCCCTTTAATATGTAGCTATTACACTTGCATTTAGCTTAAAGGGATACTGTCATGGGAAAAAAAAATTTTTTTCAAAATGAATCCGTTAATAGTGCTGCTCCAGCAGAATTCTGCACTGAAATCAATTTCTCAAAAGAGCAAACAAATTTTTTTATATTCAATTTTGAAATCTGACATGGGGCTAGACATTTTGTCAATTTCCCAGCTGCCCCATGTCATGTGACTTGTGCCTGCACTTCAGGAGAGAAATGCTTTCTGGCAGGCTGTTGTTTTTCCTTCTCAATGTAACTGACATGGGTTTTTACTATTGAGTGTTGTTCTTAGATCTACCAGGGAGCTGTTATCTTGTGTTAGGGAGCTGCTATCTGGTTACCTTCCCATTGTTCTTTTGTTTGGCTGCTAGGGGGAAAAGGGGAGGGGGTGATAATCACTCCAACTTGCAGTACAGCAGTAAAGAGTGATTGAAGTTTATCAGAGCACAAGTCACATGACATGGGACAGCTGGGAAATTGACAAAATGTCGAGCCCCATGTCAGATTTCAAAATTGAATATAAAAAAATCTGTTTGCTCTTTTGAGAAATGGATTTCAGTGCAGAATTCTGCTGGAGCAGCACTATTATCTGATTCATTTTGAAAAAAATGTTTTTTCCCATGACAGTATCCCTTTAAAATGCCATGCAATGATGTGGAATTTAAATAATGGACATAGATAATATCCTTATTGTATAGGAAGTAAGAAACTGGAGTTTCCTAAACAAGTGTAAATCTGAAATTACATTAGAAAAAAAAAAGTGTTTTGCCCTTTACCACTTGAAGGATCCTCTGAATTCCCTTGATATTTTTACTACCTTCCCACAATATATCAAGCAATGAAAGTACTACAGTAAAAGCAAACCGGGCTTTAGTAGACTGGTACAAAGTGCAGTTTATGTAGCTTCACTGAACAGTTGAAGCTGACAGATGTAACGGATAGCTAAGCTTAGCTGGGGACAAACAAGCTTTAGCAACAAGAGCAGGACAAAGAATCTGTGACAAAGAAGATGGGTGTTCAAGGTAAGTAAATGGAGTCAGGTTTTGCCAACACCTCCAAGCAGCCATTATACTCACAGCAAGAAAAATGGCAACACAAAAAGCTCTCCATCAATTAAACGCAAAGAATAATTGCATTCATTGTCACTGCTATTTTCCCTACTTTTACATACAAAAAGAGGAGGCTCTTGAATGATGAAAATACGTCAATCGCTTGCTCTACCAACATCCAGAAAATGGTGAAGTCAAACCTGAAAGCAAACAGATTAGAAAATCATTTATTTTATGGACTATAGAAATAGATGTGTCACCATTACAGGGGGAAAAAATCCAGAGCATGAATAACTGTGCGAGTAATGTAAATGAGAGCCTTAAATCTTTCTCACATTGAGAGAAACACAAAATCACTGTCATTTAATCCCTTAAAAGAACAACTGCGCCCAACAAAAAAGTTTGGAATGAAAAAGAAAACCTATTAAAATGTATTCATATTTTTTTAAGAAAAGACTAATCAGGGCCTTATTTCTCACAGTGACAACGCTTTATAAGACAATTTTATTTTTTATTTTAGAAAGGCAACTTGTCTATTTTAACATTCTCCTGTTGAGGGTAAATACAAATTATACAATTTAAGGCTACAAAAACAAGCCAATTTATAATAGAAATCTATAGTTATTTATTCAGTCTGCAAACAGAAATATTTGACAGTGTGGCTACAGCATAAAAAAACAACATTTATTTGTGATATTTACATTTTTGAATTAACGTTTAATATGCTTTAGATTGACCTATTCTTAAAGAAATTCTGTCATGATTTTTATGGTGTAGTTTTTATTTCTAAATTGCATTATATTGGTGTGTAGGCAGCCATCTCGAGTTATTTTGTATGGTCCTGGGCTTTTAGAAAGAGCCAGCACTTCATGATGGAACTGCTTTCAGACATGCTATTGTTTCTCCAACTCAATGTAACTAAAGGAACTGCAGTGGGGCTTGGATTTTTACTATTGAGTGCTATTCCCTTATGTACCGGGGAACTGTTATCTTGTGTCAGGGCGGTGTTTTCTGGTTACCTTACCATTGTTCTGCTGATAGTCTTCTAGGAGGGGAAGGAGGGGGTTGATATTACTCCAACTTGCAGTGCAGCAGAAAAGAGTGACTGAAGTTTGTCAGAGCAAAAGTGATATATCTCGGGTCACTTGGGAAACTGACAACATGTCTAGACCCGTGTCAAATTTCAAAATTAAATATAAAAAAGTTTGCTATTTTGAAAAATGGGTTTCAGTGCATAATTCTGCTGAAGAAGCACTATTAACTGATATGTTTTCCTGTGACAGACTCCATATATAATTCTTTTTATATAGTCACCATTAATGAGCAACAGTTTAAATTTCAAGCATGAGCTGCAAAACAAAATATTTAAACTGTTAAAATACCATAGAATATGGGCATGACCAGAAATCATTCAAGCTTTATCTGATCGATAGGTTTGTAGCTCCACGCCTAATTCACCCCTACCAATTTATGTATGTGGGCCTTACCAAGTTTCATTAGTTCCTGTGAACAAATTAAGGACCCTTGGGTGTACTTTATCTCAGTTGATCTGTTTAAGAGAAGCGCATGTGTATTGATCTAACAGAAATGTTCTGGTAACCAAATCATCATAATATAGAACCTGTTCATAAACACACACAACATCCTATGACAGGCTTTGCTGTAGATGCAAGGATCAGGCCAGTCTGGCATGAGACTAGAATGAATGTCTGGACACTATGGGAAGTGTGTGAGTGCCAACAATGTTAATTCAAAGTCTACTGACGCCAATGGATATTACCTGTCCTTAGGTACCTTCTGCTTTTTCCTGAGCACACTACTGTTGTTGGTATTTGACTGTGGTCTGTAATTCCCTGACAATTTTAAATGCTGCCTGAACTAAGCCTTACAAAGACCTTTGCTTAACCCCAGTTACCTTGATTTACCTTTTGCTTACCTTGTCTGTCCTGCTTGTTTCATGTACCTCCCTTTCCTGCCTTGTCTAACGTACCTGTACATAAATGAAGTGTAAGCCTATTTTTAAATAGCTTCCCTGCCTCTGTTATTCTTCACTCCACAAATCCAATCATATGGCCAGAGACTGCAACATTAAAATTCATACAATCAATGACTTTTCTTATTTTGTTGATAATATAACTTCTGCTAATAACAAATGGGTATGAAAAATGGGTATGAGCCTAATAAGGCATTAGTTCTGATGGCCATGGAAAAAGTTTGCAGTTGCCATCTTTGACATATACATGTTGTGGCAACTAGAAGTTAATAAACTATACAATAAGGGGCACATTTACCTAGGGTCGAATATCGAGGGCTAATTAACCCTCGATATTCGACTGCCGAATTGAAATCCTTCGACTTCGAATATCGAAGTCGAAGGATTTAGCGCAATTCGTTTGATCGACGATCGAAGGAATAATCGTTCGATCAAACGATTAAATCGTTCTAATCGAATGATTCGAAGGATTTTAATCCATCGATCGAAGGATTATCCTTCGATCAGAAAAACCTTGGAGAGCCTATGGGGACCTTCCCCATAGGCTAACATTGGCCTCGGTAGGTTTTAGGTGGCGAACTAGGGGGTCAAAGGTTTTTTTAAAGAGACAGTACTTCGATTATCGAATGGTCGAATATTCGAACGATATTTACTTCGAAATGTTCGATTCGAAGTCAAAGGTCATAGTCGAAGTAGCCAATTCGATGGTCGAAGTAGCCAAAAAAAACATTCGAAAATCAAACAGGAGATAATGGATTCAAACAAGCAGTTCAATCACAAAGTTTCCGTCCAACGAAACCAAGTTAATCAGGATAAACAAGATGTGAAGTGACTTGATAAAGAGCTATGCTCGAAACATGTCGTGTGAAATAAAGCACTGAAGTTTGCAGCAACCCACTGCGTTTGAACAGTTCTTCACATCTTGTTTATCCCCATTCGAAAATCAAAGTTGTTTTCCTCTATTTTCCTCTATTCCTTCACTCGAGCTTAGTGAATGGGCCCCTAAATGTATTAATCTAATTTATATCAATTACAATAATATAGAATTAGCAGTACTAGTAGCAACATTTTTAGTCCTTAATAGAACCTAGGCTTATCTGTTGCTTCAGCCTAGGTGCCTATTACTCCAACAGCAATTAAGCAAAGGACTATACTCTCAAAGTGATGATTATCATTTACTGGGTCCCAGTTCTTGATACACATTTACCCTCCAGACTGAGAGGGGATCTAGATTGATCAAGACCATACCTTTTCCTTATATACACTAGTGCCAACTCACCATGTCTGTCCCATGGGACATTAGAAACTCCCAGATATGACATACATCCCTAGTGGTGCCCTAAGCACCACCCTACTTCTGACAGGGACCACCACTCATGAAGGTAGGTTATAATGAAAATATAGAGGTTCTGTTATGGTAGAGTGGGCATTATAGTTTGTACTCCTACAAGAAACATATCACATAGTTTGAAGAGAAATATGCATTAAACAATGAGACCATAAATAGCACAAAACCCAACATTCTAAATTTCTAAATGTAAAATTTATATTATTATATTATTATTATATTATATATATATATATATATATATATATATATATATATATATATATATATATATATATATATATATATATAAAATATGGCAGAGGGGGAAGAAAAGGTAACTTTTCAAAGCACATTTTCTCCTTGTGAACTTGAAAATCTTAAAAAGTTATATTACATTTAGGGGCTGATTTACTAAAACTCGAATTTAGTTTTTTTCTGAAAACAACATAGACCTAACTTCTTTCCACAATTTTCTCTCATTTATCAATAATTTTTCTCTAACACATCAGAGCGTCATGACAAATTTGAAAGTCAATACAGATCATACATTTGTGATTTTATCAAGTTTTTGCCGCAAAAACTACTTTCGGACTTCAGATCGGATTATCCAGTGGGGATCACAATGTCAAGAGACAACTTCAGGTACATCTGCCATTGACTTCTACATGACCTTGAGAGATTTGAGATGGCGTATTTTTGGATTCATATTTTTAGCAGCTTTGGGGTATAATAAATCTCTAAAAAATCTGAGGGGTTTTTCCCACAAAAAAATAGATTTTTCCCCCTAAAAACCTCAACCAGAAAAAAACAGTGTTTAATAAATGGGCTCCTTAATCTGTATTGTTTAAAAAATGCTTAAATACACTCATATACAGCCCATAGTGATTTTTTTATAATAATATTTATCTATATATAATTAAATGTAATTTTAGTCAGGGTGAATATATTGTTCCTACACAAAATCCCTCTTTAGGAATCACAGTGTAAATGTGCCATGCCATATACACCATCATCTGACCAAATGAAGCATTACAGCTATATTTTCATGGAAGTTAACTTACTTGTCTGGTATCTCACAAGTCTAATTTTGTATTATTCAGATCAGTAAGCAATCAAACATATTTAAATATTGTCTTTTTAAAAAATCTCTACAATGCAATAATCATATATTACAGCAGGTTCCTATGAAAGAATTCTACACAACCTTTTACTGTGCATGTTTTTTGTACAACCCTGTGCATTTCTAAATAGATCTAATTAAATGAAAGATCTGGTCACCTTAATCTATAATCACAAATATGTGATTATAGATTAAGCCACTCTTCCCTTGTATCTAATACTTAATTTATCTAAAGATTTGCTTTTCCTCTGTAATAAAGCATTGTGAGTGGTGAGAATCACTGCTGTTAAAACGCTAAACTTGCGTATTTTTGCACAATTACGTGATTTAAGTGTTATACACACGAAAGGGCAGAAATGTGAGTTTAGAGCTTAATAAATACAGTGCTACGCAATATGTTGGCGCTATATAAATACATGTTAATAATAAGAACTCACCCTATTTCTATTTATTCCTATGTTATTTTCAAATAGTATTTATCAATGGGTGAAAGTTAGAACTCACCATATACCCCTAAGAGTCTCACACCTAAAATGGCAAGGAATTTCCTGGTGTTTTGTGAACAAAACATCCCATGTGTTATTGGCATAAAGGCCTGGTGCTCCACTTAATGGAAATATCCCTTAAGAGAGTTATTGGTCAGGTCCCATGCATCCAGATAGCAGATGTTATAACTGCAATAAATTACAATGTATGTCATAAAAATTGTAATTCTTTGCAGCTTTCTATACAGAACATCATTTGCAAATCAGACTCTTTATAACAAACATTATAGTTGTACGTCTTCCTCATTTGCCTTTTTTATTAATTTCACTCCCAGTCACTGATTTCTTCTAGCATCCATTGTGATTTATGACATGGGCGTTTATCTAATCCATGACAATTAATATAAATCCTAATGCAGGATATTAATTTAAGCAGAAGCAGAAATGCACAGAACAATAGCCATTAGCTGTGAAATGACAACAAAAGTTTGTTGTACAACTTTTAGGCTGTGCCCTACCCAGGCTCATTTTTCACTGATCAGGAAAGTCCTGGCTTTGCCTTTTTTTTTTTAAAAAAAAAAAAGAGTAATTATCAGTTGAATGCATAAATCGCAATGGTTTGCATCAGTTTCAGCAAACAGATTGCTGTCTTCAATCAATGCTGATGCATTACTGTTTTCCTGTTAGCTTGCTGAAGACAAACTGGAAAAAAAAGTAAAGACAGCTTTCACCGTGAGTGTTAGGTCTGCGTTGTGGCCTGTCCTCTCAGTGTCCTTCCACAGGCCTGGAGTCATGCATCACTCATCTTGTCACATTGAACTCCAGATGCTCCTACCCTGGAGAATGCTCTGACTCTGGCAATTTTTCTTCATTCTCACTAACAATTTGGTAATGAAATATTGATTTTTAGTTAGATTCATATTGATGCTATTAGGTTTGCATTGATAAATCATGCTGGGCTCCTATCTGAGGGGCTAGAAAGTGCTACACTGAACCCTGGAGATTACAATCAACTCATTGATGTGTTAATTTGATGGATTTTTTGTTCTCTAAGAAGGAGTGGGAGGAAAAAGGGGAAGATTTTTCTCCCTGGCTCTTATAAAGTTTTCTCGGCGAAAATGTGAACTGTAATTGCAGAACTCTATGTACAGTACATTAACTTTTAAAAGAACGCTGGGGCTTACTGAGCAGAGAGGATTAAAGGGTAACCATGTTACAGGTTTCCATTCAGACTCATGAATTCTAATATCTTGTATGCAAAATGGAAAAGATAATAAAAGAATGACACAACATAAAAGTAATACTCTTATCCTGCATTTTAATCATTGCTTAGTTTGAAGAAAAAAAAAGGCTTCAGGGAATGTGTAATCGTCCAGACTCCTGTCTGGCAGGATATGCATTTAATAATTTGTTGCAACAATTGATTATATTATGGCTCAATTGCTTTTCTTTAAAGCACTTTAAACTTGATTAAGTGTTTACATTGTAATGGAAATAGCTATAGGATATTGATCAGAAACCCATATAGACTGCAGAACAAAACACAATTGTAACTATATTTTTTCAAACTTTCAAATGCCAAATGTAAACATACACTCACATGCACATACACATCCAAGAGGTCCTCTGCACGCAACCCATTATCAATATATTTAAGACAGAGACATTTTGTGCATACTGCTACTGAAAAATGCCTTACCCTTTAAACAAAACAGGGATTGTTTGTCCATATATTGCAATATATTTAAACTGGCCAACTACGTCAAAGTCATCCCATATCTGGCCAGTCCTATGCTCAATTTTATCTGATTCATTAAGAATTCTATTGCTTCATTATACATTTTACAAAGGGACTAAGTTTTACCTGCAACTTACTAGTTGCTTTCAAAGTAGCTAGTAAGTTGCAGGTAAAACTTAGTCCCTTTGTAAAATGTATAATGAAGCAATAGAATTCTTAATGAATCAGATGAAAATTGAGTGTAGGACTGGCCAGATATGGGATGACTTTGACGTAGTTGGCCAGCTTAAATATATTGCAATATATGGACAAACAATCCCTGTTTTGTTTAAAGGGTAAGGCATTTTTCAGTAGCAGTATGCACAAAATGTCTCTGTCTTAAATATATTGATAATGGGTTGAGTGCAGATGACTCTTGTATTTGTCTATATGTATTTTGTGGTCACAGCCTCATTGCACCTCCCACCTAATGGTTTTAAAAATTAGTGCTGAGCACAACTTTCCCTTGTTTGTTACACACATCCATTGCTTCATTACACAGAATAAAAAATGGGGATTGCTATAGATATGTGAGGGGTTAGGTAGGTGAGAAAGCCAATCCACACACTTTGGATAAAAAATCACTGTCCAGCTTTATTGAAAAAATTTTTTTAAAACAACTGACAGGCATCTTTTAGCAGTTGTATTCCTACCCTATGACATGTTGAATCACCTGACGCGTTTCATGCCCCCTTCTGGCACTTCATCAGGACCTCTGATGAAGTGCCAGAAGGGGGCATGAAACGCGTCAGGTGATTCAACATGTCATAGGGTAGGAATACAACTGCTAAAATATGCCTGTCAGTTGTTTTAAAAAAATTTTTCAATAAAGCTGGACAGTGATTTTTTATCCAAAGTGTGTGGATTGGCTTTCTCACCTACCTAACCCCTCACATATGATGTCCACTGGATTGGAGACCAGTAAGAGGGAGCCAGAACACTATTGGGACTGGACACAACGAAAGAGTGGCCACGAAGTGGACTTGTGAGTTTTTTTCTTTCCCTTTATATCCTGATTGCTATAGATACACAAGGATTAGATTATATGATACATTTTTTTTAAAAATCCATGTTGTAAATGCTGCTAGATCTTTCTCCAAAATGATTATATAATGCTATTTTGGACTGTATTACTTGATTTAACATTGTCGTAAAATCTATTTTAAACGTGTTACTTTCAGGCATCTCACAGCACACATCAGTATACACTATGTATGTTCTTGTCATAGTTAAACAGTGACAGTGGCATCCTTTAAAGTCTAAACAATAAGCAATATGTATGTCTCAATGCTTTAAAGGGATACTGTCATGGGAAAAAATATTTTTTTCAAAACGCATCAGTTAATAGTGCTGCTCCAGCAGACTTCATCGCTGAAATCCATTTCTCAAAAGAGCAAACAGATTTTTTTATATTTAATTTTGAAATCTGACATGGGCTAGACATCTTGTCAGTTTCCCAGCTGGCCCCAGTCCTCTGACTTGTGCTCTGATAAACTTCAGTCACTCTTTACTGCTGTACTGCAAGTTGGAGCAATATCACCCCTCCTTTTCTCTCCAGTAGCCTAACAACAGAACAATGGGAAGGTAACCAGATAGCAGCTCCCTAACACAAGATAAAAGCTGTCTGGTAGATCTAAAAACAGCACTCAATAGTAAAATTCAGGTCCCACTGACACATTCAGTTACATTGAGTAGGAGAAACAACAGCCTGCCAGAAAGCAGCTCCATTCTAAATGCTGGCTCTTTCTGAAAGCACATGACCAGGCAAAATGACCTAAGATGGCTGCCTACACCACAATATTACAATTAAAAAATACACTTGCTAGTTCAGGAATGACATTTTATTCTGTAGAGTGAATTATTTTCAGTGTAATCTGTATAATTTAGAAATAAAAACAAATTCATAAAAATCATGACAGAATCCTTTTAAACATCACATCATTCTGCAAGGGCATGGGATCTTTTTTCCCTCAAGTCTGAAGGTACAATATATAAAACCTACATTGGGCTTCATACTGCTTCAATGAGACTAAATAATCTGCGAATGCAGAACTCTAGATATGTTTTAACAGAGAAAAGTAGAAAGCAAGTAAACAGACATTTTCATATTATTGTATCCACAATGACTTCCCTTAATGTCTCTAATGGACACTTCTTTAATTTTAGGCAAAAGAACATTTTGTTCCTGCGCCCCCCCCAATGACCTACAAAACCCTCTTCGTTCTGTTCAAGATCATATGAATTAGAATGAAGGTAATAAGAATATAATAAACCCCCCAGCATACAAACCAAAAGCATTCAAAAGAAATATATCCATTAATAAAAAGGGACATTGCTAATGCTACATATGCCAAGAATTTTTGATTAACTAAGCTCATTGGCTGGACACGTGTAGTGGTTCAATGACAATTTTATTAAATACCTTTCATGACAATCCACAGCTGTCTCTTACAAAGCATTACTAGGTTTTTATTCAATCTACTCAAGCTCACTAAGCTCTGAAGGCAATCACAGGCCCCAGCATTGCCTCTCAGACCTTAATAGCATGCAGGATTTTAAAATCACAAAAGAATTGTTCAATAATTTGTTTCAACAAGGTTACTTTAATAAAGCCTAAACATATATTATGCTTTGAAAGCTGAAATATGTTTGAAATTTGCTTATATAACAACATCATCTGTTGCACATCATCTTTAAAGTCACAGGATTTCTAAACATCTATAAAAGATAAGGATTTATTTGACATCCATAGCACTTAATTTTTCAGATCTCAGGGATTGTTCCATGGGTCCAATTTTGCAACATCTGCGCAAGTTATGGCGATTCCTCTACTACTGAAGATTTTATAAATCAGTATTGTACTTTATTTATAATGTCAACATGCGTGAATTCATATCAAGTAATTATGAAACTACTTTTTGATGACCCAAAAGTGCCATTCTGGTGAACTGTGGATGAATAAACAAGAACCTGATTCAATGAAACAATCAAACTGAATTATATTTAAAAGAAATTGAGCCCAGAATACAATATTTCATACTGAATTATTTCACAGCTTTGCAACTGAAGGCCTTTGCCACCCTCCAATGGATAAAGATGTATACAGAATGATACAATGATGTTCCACAGCTAGTGATGGCCGAATTTAGGGCGTTTCGCTTTGCCGAAAAATTAGCAAATTTCCCGCAAAATTCTCGAAATGGCGAAAAATTTGCAAAACGTCATCTCTTTTGACACCGGCGCCAGTTTTTTGAACACCGGCGCACATTCACTGGTGAAAATGCATCCAAAAAAACGGACGCTGGCGTCCATTTTTTTGAGGCTGGCAAATTTTTGCAGCGGTATTGCGAATTTATTCGCCGGCAGCGAATCGCGGGAATTTGCCGCAAATTCACGCCTGGTGAATAAATTTGCCCATCACTATCCACAGCTAGTGCGCATGTTTCCTGTCATTGTTTGTTTATTTTGTCACTGCCTGCTCACACCTTGCACTATTCCTAATGTTGGTACAGCTCTTCAGGATTTTGCCAAAAAGTTTTTGCAAGTATCATTAAAGGGATTCTGTCATGATTTTTATGATTTACTTTTTATTTCCAAATTACACTGTTTACATTGCAAATAGTTCACTTTATTATTTAAAATATTATTCTTGAACCAACAAATGTATTTTTTAGCTGTAATATTGGGGTGGAGGCAGCCATCTCAGTGCTTTGTGCCTGATTCTGAGCTTTGAAAAGGAGCCAGCATTTCAGGATGGAACTGATTTGACAGCTATTGTTCTCCCCTTCCAATTGTATTATACCACAACCATAGGTTGTGTTTGCAGTTCTAAAAAAACTATCCCCACGTAGTGGTAGACACGAGAATAGCACCCAAGAAGGAAAAAAGCAGGGGTTTTTAGCAATCCCAACAAATCCTTCATCAGATGTGTCAGGTAGCTGCAATCTGATTAGCTGCCCATTGTTCTATTGATAGGCTGCTGATGAGTTGCTGGGGAGGGAAGAGAGGGGGTGATATCACTTCAACTTGCAGTGTGGCAGTAAAGAGTGACTGAAGTTTCTCAGAACACAAGTAACATGAGCTGAGTGCTCCTGGGAAACTGACAATATGCCTAATTAAAAATTAAATACAAAAAAATCTGTTTGCTTTTTTAAAACGGATTTCAGTGCAGAATTCTGCTGGAGCAGCACTATTTAATATTCATATATAATATTCATATTATTGGATCGATATCCCTAAACAGCATACTGTACATGGTGGTGCTGAAAGGATTCAGAGATTTAATAGTTAAGCTTGATGAACTATGGAGACAAACTAGGGTGATTTTGATCAGAAGAAGAAAAAGCAAAGCATCTGGCAAAAAAACTCATTCAAAGTATGGTGAACAATCAAACTCACAGACAGTGAGACAAAGATAGATATAGTGATAGTGACAAACTCATGGTTCACTTAGAATTAGGCATACAGCTCCAATGCTTGAAGTCAACAATGATAACTAAACCGAATATATTTAGGTCAACATTCAGATGTGAGTTAATTTACTGCAATGGCAGTCAAATGATGAAAAAAACATTGCAAATGAGGATGTGGTGAGCTACTGAATGTTTCGGTTTTAAAAAAAAATGATTTTGATTCCATTTAAGCAAGAGCAGCCTTCTAGTTACAATGAGTTGCAGAAATAATGATTAAATAAAACTCTCACTCACTTAACCAGGGAGGTTTGAGGGCAGAGACACATGCTGCTATTTCGGGAGATTAGTCGCCCAGAGGCAAATCGCTTCTTCTTCGGGCAACTAATCTCCCTGAACTGCCTTCCTGCTGGCTAGAATGTAAATCGCTGGCAGGATGGCACTCGGAATCGTTTCGGCTTTCCAAAGTCGCCCAAAGATTCCTTGTGAGGCAACTTTGGCGACTTCGGAAAACAAAGTGTTCTGAGTGCCATCCAGCTGGAGAATTACATTCTAGTCGGCAGGATGGCAGTTCGGGGAGATTAGTTGCCAAAAGGAGAATCGATTTGTCGCTGATCGACTAATCTTCCAAAGTAGCAGCGTGTGTCTCTTTCCTTAGACTGAAATTGGAAGTAAAGATTAAATTACAATTAGCTTACAATTATGTATCCCACTTTAGCAGGGAGGGGTTGTTATGCCTTCCTCTGAATCACCTTAGTGTTGAACAAAGCATACATTTTAGATACCTGTGTCTCTTTTTCAACCTATTGTTTAGCATTAATTAGAATTGTTAAGGGATTTTGATAAAGTAATATGTTTCTTTAGTACATCTTTACTCGTTTTTATATCTAACTATTTGCGATCCTGTGAGATATTAAGGTGCCCCATAGCCCAGTAGATTATACTGGTTATACCTTTGTAGAGCTACCCATTTATTTTCAATTATGGGCTGTAATTCCAAAAATAAGAGGTCTTTGCACATTTAACTGCTCAACCTTTGGCCTCAGTCCCTATGATATGACACTATAAAATTGTTACTGGGACTAGAGTAACATTTAAAAAAAAATCTGATCTTTCCTTCCTTCATGGATATATTTCTTCCTAAAATGTCACTTGAGAACACTTACATTTGTTATTTCAGTATAGAACGTTGTTACAGTATATTCGAATATAACCCCATGTCAATATACTTGCTTTTTTAGTCAGCACTTCATAGGTCAGCATATTAATTCATGCCAAACAGATGAGAAAGGAATAGGAAAACATTACAAGCTGCCATGGGCCATAGTCAGCAATCATTTTTTATTGTGCAAAAATAGCTAACAAAATCTATGCATAATAGTTCCATTAAGTACTTAAAGTTGTTTACACGCATGTAAATTGTAAAATGAAAATATATCTCTTTCCCTAGTATTGTAGCAATGCCATTTTGAATATTATATTGGAAAAATAGTTTTGCAAAACAATTTTTCTAGTATAAGGCATTGCTACAATACCTTTGGTAGATGAAAACAGTAGGTAAGCATTTCAGTAAATATTTTACTAAATCAAATAAAATCCACTGCTTTTGAAGTACTGGGGAAGCTTTATTTCACCCTTACTTATATACTCTTAGGCTTAAGGGATTTGCAATGTGTGGGTTCTGAAGATGCTAGCTGCAACTTACACCTGATTCCCAAAATTTCAGATGAGCAGTAGCTTTTGCTTTGATGCATAATGGCTCAGTTGTAGTGGACGTCCGTCTGTGTATGGAATTCTGGGGGAAGTGCTGCATTGTGGGGGAAAACATGCTGAATTGCATCCAAAAATTGCACCTTGCATGCACCTGCTAAGTAACTGCGTCTTTATTTGTTGATGACATAGTATTTTATTAAGAACTTTACCTGGAGTATTGCATAGCAAAATATAGTTTATATATACAATAGGGATTGGCATGATATGAGGATTGACTCAGGGCAACCTTCTTCAGTATAATGGAACATGAAAAGCAGAATATATACCAATTAAAGTATAGTGACACAATTGTTAGCAATGCTGGGGTCCTAGGATCAATTCCAGCCAGAACAATGTCTGCAAGGAGGTCTTAAGGGTTATTTATGTTTCAGAATTCAGTGTGGAAAGTGCAGATAAAGGCCACAATTGCCCCTTTTGCCCTTCTTACTCTGCATTCTGCCCTTTCTATACTGCTGTTTATCCCATGAATATAGTGCTGACTGCATTAGTCAGTACTTTGTGCTTGTGCACCCCTTAGTGTTCTGGCACTTGTGTCTGAAGATTAGTAAATGCTCATTTGGATTTCCACCTACACTTCAAAAACCTACAGGTAAGTTTATTACCAGTGATACATGATTGACTTTAATGTGATTGAATGCAGTTGAGAAATTAGATTGTAAATTCCACTGGGTCACTGAACAATGTATAATCTGTAAAACACTGCAGAATATATTGGTACTACACAAATAATTACACATTACACATTTTTTTTTTCAATTTTAACCAAACTGAACCCAAACTGCTGGTTTAGGCTCATTCATTTACAATAAAATCTATGGGCCAGTCAGCAATTCCTAGAGTTTGCAACACTGTTTTGTGGATGGTCTTCTCTCTGGTACCTAGTACCTTCCTTGTTCCTACTTTAACTTGGTTAGTTGCAACTTGCTAAAACTTCCAGTAGAGCACCTGTTACACGTAGGGATGTCAGCCGGCTTTTATTTCACCAGCCTAGCTGGTAAAATAGCAGCCAAAGCCAAAGCTTGTATTACAAATTTACCAGCAATATAGCTGCCAATAAATGTGTAATCCCTTCTCTAATTGTTCGACCCACCTACAAACTGCTCTAATGCCCTCCATTCCCTCCTCCTGCATGCCCCCAAACCCTGCCTACCCCACCATCACTACATCACAACCCTGTGATAACACAACTTTGCCCCTTCTTGAACCCACCCTTCATCCTATACGTCATTGGCTGGTAAAATCCAAAAGAAAAGGTAGCAACCCTAGTTACATGGATGAGCCCTCAATCTACTGGTGGAGGATGAGTTAAACACAATGAATTCACATGGAATATGATCTCATAATAATTCTGTCACCAGTGCTGCTTTCAACAAAATACCTCTTTATTTGCTAGATGTTACACAATTTCTTTGTTAGTAATACTCAGATAGAACAATCATTATTCACTACACAAATACTTCCAACAATGCCATTTACTTAATGATCTTACACAGGTACTGCAGTTGCAGACACCCAGAGTTAGTACTCACTTATAGGTGAAATAGTTTGCAGCGCTAGCTGATACCACAGTGCTTTGCTCCAGGAATCTCCTATCCATTTGTGTCCCTATACTGGCAAGTGACACCCATGGTGCTAACCCTTTTGCCTCCTCACTGGAGGCTTAGGCTGCCCTAATCCTACCTCTTACTCCGACAACAAGCAATTACAAATCTATCTTACCTGAGCCTTATCTTTCTTCTGACATCAACCACTGCCACCAGGAAGTGGGTATCCACAGAAATAGGCCAAGCACATTGTGACTTCCATTTTCATAGACTAGGAAACCCTGATACGCCTGAGAATTCCTCTTGAGAAAGGTTTTATGCCAAAACATTGGAGTAATTGTCATTCTCTGGCAAGGGTATCCGATTCCTTGTACTGCTTGTGTATTCTGGTTAAAATTTGGTTGTATGTATTTAAATACCTTATTGATTTGATGTGTCTTTGATGTACACTATAATTGTTTGGAGCACGTTTATCGTACAATTAATAAATTATCTATAGAGGCTTCTTTTGCAATACCACCATTGTCTGTACAGTATATATTTCTTTACGTGTGCAAGCCCATAATAGTAAAATAACCCTGGCTAACTATCAAAATACAAGGAAATGACTTTGACCTGGTTCGGAAAACAATACCATCTCCCAACAATCAAACAGGGGCAGCCCTTAGCTTTCCTTACCCATCAAGGAACTGCTTGGTGTGCCAAACCTTTACCTTCTTACAGCTTGTTCTCTGCTCATGGAGCTACAAATCATTTGTTGTCGGAGAAAATACTAATAGCATGTAGGGGAGCTATGTATACTTGTCTCACCTCTGTATTGTTCTGTCAATGAGAGGGAGGAGTCCCTACCCCTGTGAGCTGATAGGAAGGAAGGCCTGCGCAGTGCTGGGAGAGGAGGAGCAGAACAAAAGTAGGCATTGGAAGGTCCCAGATACTACTGTGTGTCCAAAGTCAGTAGGGAACCCCAGTGGCAGAAAAGAACGCGTTATTTAGGGTGCAGAAGGAAGGGGGAGGACTCCCACATAAGTAGGAATCCCACTTCCTCCCAGCAGCACAGAAATAAAACCATCTGATACACTGTGTGAAGTTGCTCCTGGCTAGTAGGCTGTTTATGTACAGCATGTTGCCCTAAACCTCAACATCTAGGCAAATCACACTCATGGATCCTGGTCCACTTCACCATCATTGAGCAAGAAATTAATATGGGTAAAGTGATGTGACGCTTGGACAGAAATGCTAATAGGTGAAACACATCAGTATTTTGTGCAAACGAAAAGAAGGAACCTTCTAAAAGCCATTTTAACAGCTCAAGAGGTCTACATTCCAATGCTTTCTAGTGTGTAAGGGGGTGAAACCAACTTTTCCATTTTTTTTCCATTTTTTTGCTATTAACATTGCAAAGTATCTAAAATATCTATATGCATCTAACATCTTTCATTTATAAAATTTGGGGTTTGCATACTGTATGCTACAAGGTAAGTCTGCAGGTGTGGATAGTGGATCTGTCAACAAAGTTTAAAGCAACAGTAACACCAAAAAATGAAAGTACTTTAAAGGAATGACAATATAATGTACTGTTGCCCTCCACTGGTAAAGCTGGTGTTTTTGCTATAAATACACAACTATAGTTTACATAAATAAGCTGCTGTGTAGCCATGGTGACAGACATTCATGCACAGAATACACTGATATGTTCTGAAGAATCCCATTGTACACTACAGAGTGGATCTGTTATCTGCCATTTCTCCTTTTTTCAGCTTTGAATGGCTGCCCCCATGGCTACACAGCAGCTGAATGGCTACAGAACACTATAAATTATTAAGAATTCCTAGACCAAAAGCAGCAGAAATAGCAGAGCATGGCAAACATGGCCTTGCCAAGTTGAGGTGAGTAATCATTGCCACTAAATAAGTGATACTAATCGCTACCTTGCCGTTGGTAGGGATGTAGCGAACCGCGACAATGTGTTCGCGAACGCCGTTCGCGAACACCGGCAAAAAATGCAAACAGTTCGCGAACAGTTCGCGAACTTCGAACATCCGAAAATCGTTCGATTCGAACGATCGAAGGATTTTAATCGTTTGATCGAACGATTTTCGTTCGAATCGAACGATCAAAGCTATTGGATCGAATGATTTCATTCAATCCAATGGCTTCGATCGTTCGATTCGAACGAAAATCGTTCGAATTTAACGATCGAATGGTCGAACGATTTTGACGGGAACGCCTATTGGCGAACGTCGCGCGACGTTCGCGAACTTGCGGCGGACGCGAACAGTCGAAGTTCGCGCGAACTAGTTCGCCGGCGAACAGTTCGCTACATCCCTAGCCGTTGGATCACAACTTGACAATAAAGAGGACAGCTCCTCCAAAGGGTTGGGTGCAGGGTTAACTATTCCGCTATGAGACAGAACTGCAGAAAAAGCTGAATGTATATACTAGATATAAACAAGCAAAGGGATAATTCTAGCAACAATCAATAAAGTGGCAGCAGCAGCACAGTGTGCATCAATACTGCAATGATAATGCAATAATAATCTCCTGAAGGGACTCTCTATAAAGCTCTGCAGAATGTGTCAACCCTATGGTCAGTTATTGCACATAATATTAACAAAATATTAGTATGAGCTTATTGATATGCATTTGAAATTATTTTATCAAATGATGTTGAAGTTAAAATAGTATTCCTGAGCTCAATATACTTAATTGTATGTATGGAAGGAAACCATGAGGAGGATTATATAATGCATCATAACCTTTTTTGTCAGATAAAATACATCAGTGGTTGTGTTAAAAGAAATAATGGCAATGATAATAAAAACTACCTTTTTAGTACAAGTAGATTTGTTTTTTATCATGGCTAAGATGCAACATCTGTGAGTGATTACCCAAGATTCCTTAACTGCTCCAAACTTTCAACAAATAAAAGGAACGTCAATATGACAGTTATTGTTCTGTAGCCATAAAGAAAGAGAATTTACTGTATGACTATAAAAAGCTTTCCTAAGCAGGTACAATTAAAGGTTTCTCAGCTACTTTTTAAGATTATTCATAAATCTAGATTATCTGTATTGGTGCTGTCTGGATGGTGCTATGAAAGCTACCTGTATCCAGTATAGCACATTACTGGTCCATCATTTGCAGTAGATTGGCCATTTGTGTTTGCTAGATATGTAAAGTTTGGACTGTGCAGTTTACAGTATGGTAATCATCTGTCAGTTGGTGGTTTGAGTATTTGTTACCCTTTGTTTTTTATGCCTTTGCTGCAGGCATAGCAAATATATATCCAAACGAATAAGTCTCACCTGTCAGTGCATGGACACTCTCCTATGCAGTTCCTCGGAATGGTGACAAGCATAAACTGTGTCCCCTAAGGTCCCAGGCTAAACTGCTAGCAACCTTGGTTCTTCCTACTTTCTTGACCACTCTTGGGGAGGTCAGAACAGGATTAATATATGTAGTAAAGAAACAACATGGAAGGTTGCCTCTGTTGGTGGGAGAGATTAAATCATAGATATGAGTTTGTTATTATTAGTGTTGCTGCTCCCCAGAAGATTATTTAAGTTTCCACCTGCTTGAAGACCATTTTTTTTTTACTTTGACAGCCTGATTGGCATTGTTCTGAAGAAAGAGGCCTTATTTCTTATTGGTAACTTTAATGCCAGGGTGCATACTGACCATATTGCATTGGTCTTCAAGACATCGGGAAGATAAATGATAATGGACAGCAACTTTTGGATATGTGCAGAAGTCTGTTTTGTTAATATTTTTACTCCAAGCTCAAGAACAAAGTCTATACTTCTCTATATCTAACAAATAGATCTTGTCATCACCAGATGATCTACTCTAAGAGGTGGACTAGTAAAGAGGTGTTTTAATAATGCTGACTCTGAAACGAAGCATGTCTTTGTGTGCAGCAAAGTATGACTAAGAGTATGAAATCTCTATAGAATTTGTAAGAAAAGCCAGTGCAAGGCAGAGACAAATTAGGGATATCATTTTCAATGCTCCTGTTTCTTTCTCTGCCCCTGAAAGAAGGCCTATCAGCATTTAGAACAGCTGAGTATGATATAATGCACTGCAAGATCCTATGGTAATAATTATTTGCTGCATTATTTGTCTGTGTTAGATTGACAGTTGTAGAAAAAAGGTTGCATGTGACCCAGTGAAGAAAATTGTCCCAGTTAAGTCATTATTGGAGGGTGCAAATTATTGAAAAAAATACACTGTTCCCAATGCCATAGATGATACAAATAGTATAAAACAGGTTTACAAAGCCATCAGTTCAAAAAAGCAGTAACAATGATGACCTTCAGATGTGTGGAAAACTGCCCAACTTTGCATGTGCTGGAAGGTACTGTGCAGCCCCCAAGACTTGTTGTTTGTTACTATCAATTACTTGTATATAAAGAAAGTATATTGTTCTGATTTAAATTAGATTCACCTGTTGAGCACAGTTGGAATGGTGTTCACTCAGGTTCCATTGAACAGATTACAGCCACTGGCATCAAAAGTTTACCCAGGGTTCCAGTAAAGGGCAGGCAGATTCAGAATCAACATGCCATTCTTTGTATGCTAGAACCAGGAGAATTACAGGGAACAGTAGACTACACAGACTTCCATCTATTAAAGGGGTTGTTCACCTTTGAGTTAACTTTTAGTATGATGTAGAGAGTGATGTTCTGAGACAGTTTGCAACTGTTTTTAATTTTTTATTACTTAAAGTGTTTGAGTTATTTAGCTTTTTGTTCAGCGGCTCTTCAAGTTGCATTTTAAGCAATCTGGTAGCTAGGTCCAAATTACCCTAGCATCCATGCATTGATTTGAATAAGAGACTAGAATATGAATAGGAGAGGCCATGAATAGAAATAATAATAGAATAATAAAAATAGCAATAACAATACATTTGTAGCCTTACAGGGCATTTCTTTATTAGAAGAGTCAGTGACGTCGATTTGAAAGTTGCAAAAAGTCCAAAGAAAAAGGCAAATAACTATAAAACTATAAAAAATAAATAATGAAAACCAATTGAAAAAAAGAAAAACATTGCTTAGAACTGGCCATTTTCTAACATACTAAAAGTTACCTTAAAGGTGAACCACCCTTTTCAGCAGATGACTGTCAGGATCACCCCGTGACTTGAACTCTAAGAGGTGCACTCCTTGTGTGCTGCACCTACTCTATGAGCCACTGGAGGCTCTCAGGGCTGGTCCTGTGCCCTATGCTATAGGTTTGGGTGTTTTCCCTGTCTATAGTTGTCTCCTCCCTGTTCTCCACCCACCTCGTTTCCCTCATGTGTTTCCCATTCATCATCACCATCCCTATATGGCGGCTCCCCGCTGTAAGCGTTACAATTCCAACTTATGGAAAAGATTGGCTGTCATCCTATACTGTAAACACTGCCTATTCATCTTCTTCTATAATTAAAAATATAGGGAATATGTTTTACATGAATGTATTTGATAAAATATCAACTGTACAATATTTGCCTTTCCCCAAGTCTTTTTATAACTACAGCAAACAGGGCCAATACAGAATACTATGAGACTGCGCCAGTTGCAAAATAATTGCCCCTGGAGATGTCATTGTGTAGGCAGGCAAGTCTATGTGATCATGTCGACACCATGACGGGGCATCCAGACACCTATTTCAAAATAATAGGTGCATCCAGACAAATTAAATTCCCATTTACAGGTCTTAGTAGATTTCATTGGTCCTTGACTTTTTGCCTGTTTCTGAGCATCCAGTTTGCTTCCTGCCCTGACAATTTCCTGAAGTTTTACTACAATGTACTTAACACCTTGAATACCTTATTCTTTGTTTCTGCAATGTTTGTTTGTCAAGACTTCTGCTCCAGAACCACTTTGGCCCTGATACTGCATAAAGGTGCAGATGAAGGATGCTATAGTGAAGCATCTCAAATAAAAATAGCACACGTTCATTTAACGTGAGTGCAAGCATCTAAAACTGGCAAAATAGGGGAAACACGGCCATATACCTTTGCTTTGAGGTAGTAATGAGTCTTTTATCTTTGCCAAAAAAAAAAAAAACCCAAACTCGAGGGGATTAACAATTGTGAAAATTGTGAATTAGGGAGTTTTTTCTCACCTTTTTCTCTTGTGCCAAAAGCATTGAAGTCAATGGGCATTTTTTCTTTGCATTTTTCTTGTGACCAATGCATTATGCTAAATGGGGATATTTTCTTTTATATTTGCCGAAAAAATCGCAAACCTGAGGGGAATAAAAATTGTGAAATGGCAAAATGTGGGTGTTTTTTCTCACCTTTTTCCTTGTGCCAAATGCATTGAAGTCAATAGGCATTTTCATTGCATTTTTCTTGTGCCAAATGCATTATGCTATGTGTTTTTATCCCCGTACGAAAAACATATTTTTTCTGGCAAAACAAAACACAAGTTGAAAGCCTATTCTTACAGTATTATCACTTTGCAACTGCCAGTCTAGTGGTTGCACAATGACTCTATAATCACTAGACTGACATTTGCAGTTATTTAATACTGAGCTGCTTTTTCTTTTTATATTGCATATTGAAAATATGATGAGGAGTATGCACTTCAGTCCTCTTTGCAGTCTTTGCATCAGATCCCATGTCAGATTATCTCCACCTCAGATAGGAGAGACCATGGTTGACAGTCAGACCGATTTCAACATTAACAAAGATAATGCTGTCAGATAGGGCTGGGGGAACCCGACTTTCTAACCCCTAAGTAGTTCATAAAAGTGACTTGTAGTCACTTATTTTAACAGAATCCCTAAATTTTGTGGAAAGCCTGTTCTTCCCCTTTCCCTTTTAGTTTCCTTGTGAGGCAACTTCGGGCAACTTCGGAAAATGAAGCGCCACAAGTGCCATTGCGCTGGCGTTTTCTCATTATAGCAGGCAGAAGGAAGGGGGAAGGCAGTTCGGGGAGATTGTTGCCCTTGCAGAAGAGTCGCTAGGTGACTAAATCTCCCTGAATCTGAGAGTACTGCCCTTAAAGGACTTGCTTTTACTATACAGGTATGGGACCTGTTATCCAAAATGCTCGGGACCTGGGGGTTTTCCACATAACATATCTTTCTATAATTTGGTTGTTCATACATTAAGTCTACTTGGAAATCATTTAAACATTAAATTAATCCAATAGTCTGGACTTTCCTGCAATAAGAATTAATTATATCTTAGTTTGAATCTAGTACAAGGTACAATTTTATTATTACAGAGAAAAAGGAAATCATTTTTTGAACTTTTGGATTATCTGGCTAAAATGGAGGCTTTGGGAGACGGCCTTTCTGGATAATGGGTTTCCGGTTAATGGATCCCATACCTGTAAACATCAAACATTTGCTTTGCATGTATACTGTACATTATACTGTAATGCCTGGAATGAAATGTATAAAATCATTTATGGCAATTAGAAATAGGCTTATATCCACTCTTTTTCAGATGTTTTATTCTTTTGTCACTGTTGAAGAGCAAGCATAGCACAGGCTTTTCTAGAATAATATTGCGATTATTTTATTATGAATACCAAGCAGGGCTCACTGTATACATTAGTGTTTCATTTAACTGCAGAAAATGACATGCTAATTTCACTTCCACCTCAGCTGGGTCATTTTTAGGTCAACAGATTAGAGACATCAGCACAAGAAGCAAGACAGTGTGCTCCAACTGCAGGGCAAAATAACCTGACTATTAATCAACATGATGGCAGCAGTCGAACAATGACAGTCATCTGTCAGAAAGCAGGAGGTGGTGTCCCATTAACACAATACTCACCTGCCCTGAGCTACAACTGTCTTATAATAATATCGATCCGTCACATCCAAGGTGCTGCTTCTGCTTCCCTGTAATAGATGTAATAGCGGAGCATCTGTCGTACACTTCCTGGATATTCTTCCCATTGTTTTCACCCCTTAATTTCCCTTTTATTATAATTGTTGGTGGCATTTAGGTTGCCCTCTTAAAACTCCTAGGGTGTGACAGGAGATGGAGCACAGACGACAGTGCAGACAAACATTTCAGGCATGCCATCCTGAGCTAATGGGGCATGGCCGTACAATATACCTGTGCAACATTTGATAAAGATGAGCTGACATGCCAGTCCAAATAGGTTCTTTTGTGTGTCTGCATATGTCTATCCATCACTGCTTTGAGCTGAAAACAAGAAGGTAGCTATAACAGCAGCAGCTGGCAGAAACCATAAGGGGAAGGGCAGCTCAAACAATTAAACTCAGTTTACCCCTGGCCTTTATTTCACTCCTTTTCCCATCTAATTTATTATGTTTTCTTTCACTGCATGCACAAAACATAAAGCTGATTTTTCTTACATTCTTTTGCTATCCAGAGCCTTTTAGGGAAATACTCAGAGGGGCAATGAACAAAAGTCTCCTGATACCATGCATTGATTCAATGGGCAAAAAGATATTGGTTAGGGTTTTGTCTTGCACGCTAGATTGATTAACGTAAGTCAGATTCAGGACGGCACCTTCATTTTGCTGCCGAGCCAGAACTATGATTTAGAGCTGAAACATTTAGCAGCGTTTTGAAGTGCAAGGAAAACAAAATAGCATTTTTTTTCAGTAATATGGCGATGCCTGTGTCATCAGTTATGGTGGAAAAAGAATATAAAATAAGCAAAAAATGTTAAATGGTAGGTCAAGAATGCAACTATTTAAAAATAATTCATTTTACATCGTTTGGATCCATTCATCATCTTACAAAACGTGCTGTTAACAAAGTAACTAGGTATGCGGACAGCAATGAAAGAGTTAATGAACTATGCCTACATAGGATTGCCACCTGGCTGCTATACTGGCCTGGCTGGTAAAAGTGATAATTTCTGCCAATGTTATTTATAGGGCAGAAAGAGAAAAATATAGGAAGGCTGCTATTTTTTCACAAAAAAGGTGGCAACCCTATGCATGCAGTGCTTGTATATGCAGTGCAAAATGTTAATGAAATGGCGTTTGACACACATAAACATAGATGTAGATATTCAAACAAGTGGCTGCTGCACACACCTACAGTATTATAGAGCCATATGTCCAAGAACCCTCAGAACATTTCAAATATGGCTGTCTCATGACTTGGGGCAGCTGGGAAATTGACAATATATCTAGCCCCATGTCAGATTTCAAAATTGAATATAAAAAAATATGTTTGCTCTTTTGAGAAATGGATTTCAGTGCAGAATTCTGCTGGAGCAGCACTATTAATTGATTTGTTTTGAAAAAAAATTTTTCCCATGACAGTATCCCTTTAAAGGTCCCACTAGTAGCCAGGGTTGTGAGCGAGCAGAATTGATACAGTATGGGACACGATTATGTTTAAGTAAAACCTTAAATTTATGAAAATAAAAAAATATAAACAAAAAATTCCAACATTGTGACCAATGGCTTGTTTTATAAAAGCAGAGTGCCTATATGACAAATAAAATCCGTGTCATGGGCTGCAATAACAATTGTAACCAAGCACAGAGTAGTACATTTATTGGAATATTCACAAAGCATCCCTTCTGAACTGTAATTTAAAGTTAATCCATTTTGGATGCTTATTTCTTAGGACCAAGCGCTTGCATAAACATCCATCAATCACTAAAATACATATTGTTTAAAGGCATACCATAAGCAGTGAAAATACTTACATTCATAAAATGATATTAGATTTACCATAAGGGCATGCACACCGAGCAAAGCCTCAGATACGCTGCCAGAGAAAAGACAACACAAGGTCAGAATTATTCCTCAATGCAGCCCTCAAACACGTACAAGAAAAGCGCCTGATTTATGAATGTATTTCCACAATTTACTTGGAAATGTGTAATGTCTGTGCAACTTGGCAGCAAAAAAGTTAAGGATAATTTGAAGGAATGTTTCTATTCCACTTTATTGTAAAATTATCCCATGTTACCTGCTTTAATCCCCTGAAAACAAATTAAATCCTCACTAAGCTGACTTTAAATCAATAGTTTCATTTAAGAATAGTGTGACTTAATAAAAATAAAAAACTAACTGTTCCAGCCAATTTAAAAGGGAAATAAATCATTGCCTGAGGGGAAAAAAATGGTGGATTTGACTTGTATATGGGCCACAACTTTGTTGAAATGAAGAACTTGATCTTTAAATTAACTTTCATTAGGTTACAAATCTTACTGATATCATTCTTAACCTCTCCATAGTTTGAGCTTGTAAGGAAAATCTTACTCCAAAGCTTGAAAGGTGATTAGAAAATGACTCCTCAAGAACACTATGTAAATCACTGAACAGTTCCTTTGAATTCTATGCCCAAATCACCTCACACATTATATGTATTTGATATTACTGCCGATGCAAAATAAGGACCCACTTGTGATGTGTAAATTTAAAATAAACAGCAATACATACTGTATATGTTATATTTTGGAAAGTGAAAGAAAAGCACCGTGGCTTCTATTGGACTATTTACACACAAACATTTTAAAAAATATTTACACTGCACCAACACTTGGGTTGATGAACTAAATTTTAAGGGAATGTTTACTGAGAGCAGTTAAATGTAAAACTTACAAACCTATTTTGCTTCTGTTCATCGTCTACCTGAGAAACCCTTAAAACCTAATGCTATCCCTATTTAAGAAGTATTGTTTGTGAAGGTTAATATTAGGTTCTTTAGGATTGTCCTTTAGGATCGTATGGTGGAAGCTACTACTGATTGCTGCTAGATTTAGGGTCAATAACCTTATACTGTATAACCCAACAATAAGGTATGCTGTACATACAAAGCTCTCATGAATGTGGTTGAACATGTGGTTCTTAAATTAAATTTGGCACCACACCACACCACACCACAACTCATTCTCAAAACATTTAAGGAAATAATAAGGAAAAAGGTATATACAGTATGTAACATATATATCTGAGCACTCAAAATTATAGCATACCCTTTATTGTACTATCTTTGAGTAAAAAGTCTACAGTATATCAGTCCTACGGGGTTATGTAATAAAAGGCACTAAGTTTGCCCAGGAGCAGTAAGCCATAGCAACCAATCAGCAGGTTGAATTTACTGGTCACCTGTTTAAAAGCAAACATCTTATTGGTTGCTATCGGTTACTGCTACTGGGCAAACTTAGCACCTTCTATTACATTTGGGGGCTAGACTCTACTCGAAGGGGCAAATTCACTGAAGTGCAAATTTTTACCTGCAAAGGCTTCTCCACATTTTGAGCCACTTCGCCAGGCGCAAATTCGCTACTACTATGCTAATTCTGTAAAATGTGAAAAATGTGAAGTTGCGTCTCGGCGGCCGAAGTTTCGCTACTGCCAGTGTGACCATTTCATAGCGAACTTTTGCTAACATTCGTTTTTGCCTAGCTAAGTATTCTTACGCTTAGGTCAATTTGAATAGGGCGGGTACATATAGGTCATCTGGAGCAAAATAAAGGCAAAAGACATGAGCCCACCCTAAAACAAATGTGGCATGCCCCGCAAATGGTTGGGGAAAAAATGCTAACACAAAAATCTTTAATGGTTAGAACCTCTGAAGGCAATTCCGCTTTAAAATATTAATAATTTTTATATTTTATATTTTAATAACTTTTCAGCATACAGGATATGAAGTCACTGACATAACATTGAGAAGGATGTAGCTTCATTTTATCAGTTTGTTAGGTCTAAGCTGGTGAAGGAAAGAGGTAACAGTCTCTAAAATTCGCCTGAGCGAAAATTTGCCTGGCGATAGGGCGCTAAACTGAACTAGCCTGTTAGTAAATTGGTGATGTCCCTGCGGATAGGATTTCTGGCAAATTTTTGCTAGCGATGGCCACTTCACCCTTTAGTAAATCTGCCCCGAAGCCTATCTTAAAGGGATACTGTCGTGGAAAAAAATGTTTTTTACAAAATGTATCAGTTAATAGTGCTACTACAGCAGAATCCTGCATTGAAGTCTGTTTTTCAAAACAAGAAATGGATTTTTTTATATCTAATTTTAAAATTTGCTATGGGGCTAGACATTTTGACATTTCCCAGCTGCCCTCAGGTCATGTGACTTGTGCTCTGATAAACTTCAGTCACACTTTACTGCTGCACTGCAAGTTGGAGTGATGTCATTACCCCTCCCTCCTACAAGCTGCTGTAATGTAAATAGAGCCTTGTCTGCTGAGCCTGTCAATTGAACAATAGGCAGGAATCAAGATAAGCTCTCACTGACACCACTTCAGAAGGACTGAAATAAGATAGTCCTGTGATCACTGCCCCCACTTATGTTTCAAAAATAAATATATATATATATATATATATATATATATATATATATATATATATATATATATATATATATATATATATATATATATATATATACACACACAATTCATTTTGGGCACTGGAAAAAATATTTTATATAGATAGTTTATTTAAATTTGTTTACACAAAAATGAAACACAGGAGAAACACAGGAGTACACTCCCAGGAATGATGACAGGGAATAGAAAAAAGGATAACATAAGGACATACTTGAAAACAAGGAAAACTTAGGAGGAAGTCTAGAAAGGGTTAAAATAGCTCAGGAGAAAGGAGACAGTAAGTAGTTAATGAAAACAAAAAGTATTGCAGGCAGGAAAGGAGCAAGGTCTGTGTGAGGTGGATAGCAGAGGGAACTCACAGCTCCTTTACCACCAGTAAAACAAACTAGGAAGGCAGCAAGGAGAGAAAGCTCCCCCCTCCAAAGGAAAGCAGAGAACAAACTTACAGAATGGCAGGAGCTTTGATAGTGTCTGTGGGAGGAGGGGCTGCTAGTGCAGCTGTAGAGCAGGACGTAGGAAAGTGAAAGTAATTGCTTCCCTGCAAACCATGTGACCTCTCTCCTCCAAACATCACACACGGGCAGAGAGGGGAGGGGGAGTGTACAGCTAGATTCTCATGTCGTGGTGCGACTTGGCTTTTCATTACAGAGTGGCTGCCTCCAAGCACACAGGTAATGCTGTGCCTGCTGTTAGAGCAGCACAGGATGAATGTGTAATGAGCAAAAATGGAAGCCCCCATGACAAAATACAAACTAAAATAACTTATGCATGGATTTGTGGATTAACATTTTATTTGCCAGACAGTGTTTATGGATGTGTGTTTTTATAAAAATGCAAAAAAAAAAAAGTTTAAAATGACGACAGATTCCCTTTAAAGTCTTAAAGGTTCATAAGATCAACAGTTTGGATGGATATGTTCTCTACTGAAGCTTAAAAGAACACTTTTAAGGTGGATGCTCTAAGGCAGTGATCCCCAACCAGTGACTCGCAAGCTCACCAACTACTTGGATGTTGCTCACAGTGTCCTTAAACAGGTGCCTATTTTTGAATTCCAGGCTTGAAAGCAACTTTTGGTTGCATACAAACCAGGTGTAATGCCAAAAAAAGCCTCCTGTAGATTGCTAGTCCACATAGGGCTAGCAAATAGCCTATCACAGTGCTTATTGGGCAACTCTAGGGACTTTTTTAATTAGGGATGCACCGAATCCACTTTTTTTGATTTCAGCCGAACCCCTGAATCCTTTGTGAAAGATTCGGCCGAATACTGAACCGAATCTGAACCCTAATATGCAAATTAGGGGTAGGAAGAGGAAAACATTTTTACTTCCTTGTTTTCTGAGAAAAAGTCATGCAATTTCCCTCCCTGCCCCTAATTTACATATGCAAATTAGAATCCGGATTCGGTTCGGCCAGGCAGAAGGATTTGGCCGAATCCGAATCCTGCTGAAAAAGGCCGAATCCTGGATTTGGTGCATCCCTATTTTTAATACTTGTATTGCTCCCCAACTCTTTTTACATTAGAATGTGGCTCAAGCGTAAAAAGCTTGGAGACCCCTGCTTTAAAGAAATACAGTGTACACAATACTTTTTCATGAGCATTAATAAGTATTAATACACATTTTCTGGGAGGTATTCCACACATCAAATACACAAGTATGTTCAAGAATCAGAGAAGTTTAAATGTAGCTTTAAATTAGTTCAACCCTGGTTCCTCCTGATGAAAAGCTGCCACACAGCATGATGCTACCACTACCATACAACAATTGTGTTGCAGTTCCGCTGCCAATCCATGTATGGCCAAAAAAAATTGCTCCTCACTAGTGCTAAATAGAATAATTATTGTGCAATTTCAGCCATGTGGCAAGGTGAAATCCTTACCTCCAGAATTACTTTACCAAGAGCAGCTGAATTTTCAGACATTATCAGAGTTTCAGCTTTTCTAATGTAAAAAGCACAGTTTCACACTTTACACTAGAGATTCCCATTCTTCTTTGCCACAGTTTCTGCAGATAAGAGTAGCGGGGGATGTGAGGGGAGTGGCATCAAGTCTTCCTCTAAAACAACTGCAAATGTACAATTGCCCATATCAACCAATCAGCAATTAATTGACTCTACCTTATACTATACAATTGAGCCCTATAATGTGGACGTGAAAGAGTTGTGTGCAGTTCTATCCGGGTCGGTAAATGTAAACATAGTTAAGATCGTATGATTGTGTTAAGTCATATGCTAGGACTATGCATTTGCCTGGCTACATGGAATGTAAATATTAAAACATTTCTACCTGTGCATGCTTATACCTGGTGAAGATGAGGACAGAAAAGGAGAAATGTTTCAGCTTCTCACAGTATAGTTTCAACAGGATATTGGTGAATAGGAACACATTACTGAAGGAAAACCAGATATCAATACATGTTTACATTATGGGGCCTATTATGCAGTTTTAAAAAAATGGCGCTAAAATTCACCACAAATTGGCAGGCATCGCTGGGTAAAAAACAGCATACATATCCATCTAATTTTCCGCAACTGCATTCCTCCACATACAAATCTGGCATAACTTTAAGCAGCCACTTCAAAATGCTATAGGAAAATAAACAGCTTTTTACAACACTTTTTCAGTCATAATTGTTTCACACAGCATCAGGGTTGGACTGAGCCAGCGAGACACTGGTTAAAAACCTGGATGGCCCCCATCCCTCATGGGCCCCACTGGCCCAGACTCACTCCTTGCGGCTGCCGCTCTTTCCTGACCTCACCACATGAAGAAATACTGCGATTGACAATGGTACAGTACATGCTGGTTGGCCAGGGAGGGGTGACAGAGGGGGATTTGCAGGGGGCCATGTGGAGGTGGCGGAGGGGGTCAGGGACCAGGAGGGTGTGCAGGCCTCTAATACGGCAGCTCCAGTGGGCCCGGAACCCCCAGCACGATGCTGCACAGCATAATAAATAAGCGTCTATAAGTACTTGTACTCACCAATTTCCAAAGAATGAGAAATTCTTGCCATTGGTTATGATGTCATTTGGTTATGATCTTATGTGTGTTGTGTTTTTTTGCAAATTAAAATAATAAAAGATGTGCTGGGTCTTTATTTGATGTAGAGGTTTAACTTGTGCTAGCTTTTAATACTGTGTTAGCAAAATATTTTGTTTAAATAAAAACAATTAAATATATATAGGTGTAAGGTTAGGGAAAAAATAACAAAAAAGCAGGAAGCCCTTTAATATTTACCATTGTAATAAATGTGCTATTCACATAAATTTAAATGATATACTTCTATATAGTTCTTGAAACAAACCCTTTATTTTATTCCCATCAAGTCATGTACTTTGTCGAATAGTTGTATACAATTGTGTTCTTTTTTAAATCCCAATTTTGCATGATAATAGTATAGGTTTTAACGGATAGTAATTTAACTGTTCAGATATAATTTTAGCCTTTGCTATCTGTTTGCATCTTAAGTGCAAAACTGGAAGCTATTTTGCATTAATTATGCTGGAAGTGATGCCATTTGCACACAAACAAAAGGTTAGAAAAAAGTGCAAAACAGATGCAAATTTGCCATCATATTTTAGGGCATGCAATTTTGCCTAAATGATGCTGTAATTCTGTCAACAATGCTGCAGTGTAGGTAAAAAAAAAACATTGTGATTTGCATCTGAAATTTTGTTTTGCACCAATATGTAAATGAGATATTATATCTGAACATAATTTTGCATGACAAAAAAAATCTCTAAAAAGTTTAATTTCAAAGTGAATTTTACATATGTTGCATGGGGTATTAGTAGTGACATCTACGTAGCATTTTTTTTAAAATAATTATGTAAATTTTCACATAAAAATTTTAAATATTTTTAGACTCTCTTCTTTGTCTTTCCTGCACATCAAGTCTTATATTGTTTATTTTACCTCACATCCTTTATAATGAGAGATAAATGTTTTTGAAGAACTGCTAGGCACATTTCCAGGGCAAAGAACTCAATTCAAATACAATATACTTTTCTTGTTAATTTGCCTCAAGCTTTTGGCTATCCTTGGAGTACTGGAAGATTTCCCACTTCATCTTTGTTTCCATACTTGGATTCTTTTAGACAACAAGTTAATGATAACAGAGCTAAACAGCAAATGATCCAAAGGCATTTAGTCCTCGAAAACCATCAGCTGATTTCAGGTTTTACACTTAATATGCGCGCTTTCTTGGTTAACTCATGTAAAATATATTGACATTGTCTCTTGTTTAAAACCTCCACAACAATAACATATTGTTTTCTCGAGATGGAACATCTGTGCATTAAATATTCATTTTTTTAAAATTGCTAAATTTGTTTGTGAATATCTGATGGCAATTGTGTGACTATAAAAGAAAATAATCAGAAGAACAGAAATTGCGCTTATACAGATGGAGCTCAGAGTGGTGAATAATATCTAAGGCAGTTATGTGATCCATACAACATGAAGGTTTAAGGACCTTTGGTATCTGTTCTCATGTTCAGAATGGAATACGGTTGTGCAGGTTGAGGTCCCTCAGATTGGTCATGTATGTATATATATATATATAGAGAGAGAGAGAGAGAGAGAGAGAGAGAGAGAGAGGGGGAATTTATAAAGATTTTCATAATTTCAAAGAACCAAGGCTATTTGTAAATCTTTTGTGTCATCGTTAGGAGAAAGCAAATGTCTTCGGGGAAGCAAATTTAATTTCTTCTCTTTGCTTCCTTTATTCTGCAGGGAGCTAATCTTGGCCTCCCTTTGTAAAACAGAACAGGAATCTGCTCCCTGTAGCTATAGTAATGCTTTTGTGAAACACAGCAGTAAAAAATGACTGACACAGTTTGACAAGTTTGGAAATGTATTGAGTTTGGCATTTTTTAGAGCTATTTTATAATTTGGTAAATATGAACTTAAATACGGATTATAAAGGATTTAGAACTGAAGTGATGTCATGTCAGTTGGACCTGACATGAAGCTTCTTGGCCTGTGAAATTGACTTTTCAGTGCTACCAAAGCACCTAGCTTATGTTAGAACCCAGGTGCAAAAACATAACATTTTCACTTGAAGAAACCAAGGTTTAATGAACTGATTGGTAGCTAGTTTCTTCATATCTAAGTGGCACTGCAATACACTTAGAGATAATACGCTCAGAAAGTGATCTAACTTTTAAAGAAATGTATATTTAGCTATTTAGATTGTAACTGTGATTTTTTTCTTTATAGTTTTAGGCTTCAGTAGAGAGTACGGAGTATGAAAGTGAGCAAAGAGGGGCATCAGTAGATTTTTTGCTGATCCAGACTATAGCTTTTATACAGTATCAAATATTTAATATGTGTTCACTAGGAATTACACAAACCACTTAGTCAATAGAATAGTTTTACATTGTGGTCAAAGAGATGCTTCCTATTCAACTCTGTACCATGGAATTTAGACCTGTTTTTAAAGTTAGCATTTCTGCTCTGGTTACTAGACCCACACCATAAACGTATACTTTACATTATCATTGGTACTACTAAGCTCTGACATGGCTAATGAAAGAATACCGCTCCAGACCCACCTTCCACCAAGCATCTCTGCCTCACAGCTCATCTATATATTGTGCCTCGATCGTTCCAGGTGCTTAACCACTGGCGTCCCAACCATATCCAAAGTCTTTATATACAAACCAGGTGGCACTCCTGTTAAAAATAAGTAGTAATTTATTACAACAAACTGCTGGACAACAAGGCCTGACACATTTTGAGTAAATTATATCTTAGTTTGGATCAAGTACAAGCACTGTTTTATTATTACAGAATAAACGAAAATCATTTTTAAAGTTTATTTGATTATAATGGAGTCTATGGGATAACGGATCCCATACCAGTACCTCAAAAAGAAAAATCTTTCATTTTCATTTTTGTTAAAAAAAATTTTGGATGCAAAATGAAAAGCAATGTATTTTAAATTGATTCATCAGATAACTCCCTTAATATACACCATGTTCAACTATATGAAAAACCTGTGTGAAAAAGAAATAAGGAAATGAGGATCATTAACTGACCACGTAGAGAGAGGTGGGTATCAGACACATCTGTCCCGTTGGGAGGGGTAAACGGAGGGTGAAGGGGTGGTGGTTTGATTGGGGTCCGTCAGTGAACCAATGAATAACGGGACAGATGTGTCTGATACCCACCTCTCTCTACGTGATCAGTTAATGATCCTCATTTCTACCCCGTTATCATTCTTCTAATACTCCATTACAGACCTAACAGGTCGGTTTTATACCTACCCCAAGACCAACAAATTTGGCATAACCCATTGTCAGTAGGTTCATCCCCCTGTTACTAACTATATTTTAATAGTTCTTGGACCTACCACAATATTTTTTATCAGTTTCTATTAAAAGTCAAGTTTTATTTGGTTCTTTGAGCCATCAGATTTTTTGATTGGGAGGCGCAATCTTTAGGGTTAGCTTTTTCCTTATTTCGTTATTACTTATTCCTATAAACCTGCACACCATCCACTGTTTCTCTCACCTGATGGGCGGTGCTCCCTAATCTATATTTATTCACATATGTGTGAAAAAGAAGCCTATCAATTTTAACCAGTTATTTGAAAAACAGGACTATTTTCATCCAAAAAAAGTAGTCCGTTGTCAATGCAAGATAGGGACTTTATAAAATTTCTGTATTCATTTTAAGCTAAAAATGATCTGCATTCTTCTTCTGCTCATATTTTATTTCCTCTTTGGACTGACAACTATTTACTTTTATTCTGTTATGAAACTGTCATTATATATTAATGCTTATAATCATTTTAAAAGTTATTGTATCGTTTTATCGTGCCAAATAATCCTTTTACATCACCATTAATCACCCATCTCAATGTAACAAATATAATAATATGCCAGATTTTTCTATGTTACTTGTCTTTATTCTTCACTTGAAAACAAATAATAAAGTGTTAAAAGATGGTTTTAATACTAGAGTGAACTCTACAGGGTCCTTTTACAAATGAAAGCACAAGATAGAGTCCTGCTCGGAACCAATTTGTTAAACCCGAACCTGACCCCCAACCTGCACCCGGACCCGCATACTTACACGATTGGACCCGATTACCTGACCCACAAGTACCTTATCCGCAACCCGATCCACTGACCATCAAGAAACAGGAAGTGCTGTCATTGTAAATCAGAAGTGACATCGTTAGTAGTAGGTGTGATCAGAAAAAAAAAACGAGTAAAACTTGCTATTGAGAAGACCGCAAACCCAAATAACAGCCGACCTGTGTCTATACCCAATCCCAAAAATTCTACCTGCAACCTGCAGGGTACCGCAGGTTTTTGCGGGTAACCCGTGGGTACACGCGGGTGCACGACCCGTTGCAGGACTCTAGCACAAGAGCCGCACTATTTGCAAGGTTAGTTTCACTGATACTTACACAAAGAAAAATTTGTGAAATGGCAAAGTTTTGAAAAATGCATTCAGTATCTGAATTTTAGGTGCATGGATTGTATTACAAGTACAATTTAAGTACAATGCTAAACCTGCCTTAAAAGCAGTTTAAAGGAACAGTTCAGTGTGAAAATAAAAACTGTGTAAATACAAAATAGTTTGTAATTGACCCTCAGCATTCAGCTCAGATTCAAAAGCAACAGAAATGACCCATGTGGCCTCCACTCAAGTCTCTGATTGGTTACTGCCTGGTAACCAGGGTAACCAGTCAGTGTAAACCAAGAGACCTGAAAAGCAGGAAGTAGTGTCCTGACTGACATGTTATATATAAAATCACTCCAGCCTTTATAAATTACATTTTTGGCTAGTTAACTATATTAGAAACATTTTTTATTTTGCACAGACTGTCTATTTACCCAGTTTTTATTTTTACACTGTACAATTCCTTTAATGTTTTTACTCATAGGTGGATTTTCATTAAGACTTGGAGAGGCTAAGCCTCCCCAAACCTGTTTGCCTAATGAATAAAAAGAAAAGTTGAAAGAACAAAAATGTAAAATCTTTTGTTTCATCAATGTAGCTATTTGAGTTTGTCTGGGGGAGGGCAGAGGGTGCTGCTGACTTGTGTCTTTAGAAAACAAATCTGGTGACTCTAGTGATGTCATCATGAGATTTTGCTCTGAAAATTCTTTGAGATTTAGGATGGGAAAGTTTATTAGCTGATCTGAGTGCCAAGCACAGTTAGGGAGTAGGTGAAACTGAGCTTTACCCAGGACTGGATTTTTATCACAGATTAGACTGCAGAATATACGCCTTTAATGTATTTCCCCATTCTTCTGGGTCAGCTATCAGATCAGTTAGGCTACTTCCCTTAGTTTTTTTTTTCAATCTCATATACAGTACTATTATATTGTATTACTTTGAAAATGCTGTAAAAAAGCAGAAACTGTTCTTTTTCCAAAGGGACCAAGATATATCTGCATTATACTTTCTGCCTGTAAGATGGCTCATAAATGACACATTTAGCAAATCCCTTGTGTTTTAAACATTTTAGTGTATTAAACAACCCAATCATTAGCCCTGATTTCCAGTCAAATTTATGAACTGATTTTTTTTTATACTTTTGATAAGAGACTACTATGAATATTATTTTCAAAATAGTCTGGGGTTCATCCATGGCAAGTGGAAACTTACTAGTTAGTACACCATGCAGTCTGTGGGAGAATCAGTTAGTAGCTCTTAAGTCATACCATGTATGGGACAGATTTCAGATTGTAGTGTATTTTTAGACAAAAATCCTCCCTATGTGCTAAGACATGCGAATTACAACTTTTGCCAATGCTTATAATATGGAACTGAATCAGCTGTTTCTCTGCCAGTGGAAAATCGCTAGTGAAGAAACTGTTGAAGTAACATTAGACTTAGCCTACCCAATTAAAAAAATCACCTTCCACCTATGTTTTTACTACAGGTTTATGGTCCATTATCTGGAATCTGGGGCTTTCCTAATGCTTGCCTAGTCTCTCCTAATGAGGAACACTTTGCGATAAGGCTACTAAAAACATTTAACATAAAATCAAAATAAGTTTGTTAAGGAAAGTATTGTCTTATTATTACAGAGAAAAAAGAAACTCAGTCAAAAACAGAAAATTGTCTGTTTTTTTTTAATAGAACACTATAACATTTCTGAGCTTTATGGATAATGGGTACCCATTTAATGGCTTTCATACATGTATAATTATGAGTACAGAATTATTAATGCTTCTTACAAAGCTATTTATATAACTGCTGTAAAATACATCTTATCAGTTGTAAAGTCCTTCTCCAGGCTTTTGGCCAAAAAGAAAGTAAAGTGTAAATAACAGACAAGTGTCAGTTTGCAGAAGGACAACACTACTGCAATGACCTTGAGTGGCTAATTGAAAAGAAAAGCATAAGCTGTGTTGCAGTAAATAACTCTTCATTAATAATCCTTTGAAAGCACTTACAGTGAATCAAAGCTGTAGGATAGCTAAATAATCAATCTGGATATATTTCATTTTTCGTACAGGCACAGAATCTGGTATCTAGAAACCTGTTATCCAAAAAGCTTTGAAATACAAAAATGCCCCATAAAATTAAGCAATTTTTCATTTCTGACTGACGTTTTTTTCTTTGTAACAGTAAGATTGAACTGTATTTGATAGTAACTATTCTCAAATAATCCATGTTGGTGGCAAAAAATAGTCTATTGGATCTTTTTAATTTTTTATTTTTGTGTGTGTTGAAATGTTTTTAGTAACCTTAAAGAGAGGTCTTTTATCTAGAAAACCCCAGGTCCCAAGTATTACAAATAAAAGATTTATTATTTACTACTCAACAGATGATAAACATTGTAAACCAAAGTCTTCATGTTTACAGTTAAGTAAAAAACGTTTATGGGGTTATTTACTAACCCTCAAATTTTTCTGATAGAGCTTTTTGGGGAAAAAAACTATTTTTTGTGGGAAAAAACCCTGCAAAATCCGCCATCTCAGACCTGGCGAGGTCCTGTATAAGTCAATGGGAGAGGCACCTATCACAAATTGAAGTTATCGTGGTCTGCTCTGGGTTTTAGTCCAAAAATCTTACTTTTTTGTGGGTTTTCAGCGAAAAACTCAAAAATCGAGCTTTTCGGGAGAAAAGCCCAACAAAATCATAAGATTCAGGTATTTGCTCAAATTTTTTTTGTTTTTTACTGAGTTAATTTATTGTCTTATAACTAAGGCAAAATAGGGCATGGAACTTTGGTCAAGCTTTTTTTTTTTGGGACAATGAGATAAATTTGGATTTTAATAAATAACCCCCTTTAAAAAGTGAATATGCTTTGTATGTGTGTGGGTGTTTGCATGTGTTTGTTTAAAATGTGCATTATGTGGAACAAATTCAAATACCGAGAGGCCAGCATTTGTATAAAGATCTACAGCAAAACACAAGTACGTGACCTCTTATCCAGAAATATGATGCTTAAATAGCTCAGAATTAAAGGAAGGCCATATCCGATTCCGAAGTCCATTATAAAAATAATCCAATTTTTTTTCCTTTTTCACTGTAATAATACAATAGGTTGTACAGAAATTGCAATCCGGTTGCTAGGGTCCAAATCACCCTAACAACCATGCATTGATTTGAATAAGAGACTCTGAGAATATGAATTGGAGAGGGCCTGAATAGAAAGATGAGTAATAAAAAGTAGCAGAAATTGCAAACTGAAGCTGTCAAAAAACTCAAAAACCACAAATGATAAAAAATTAAAACTAATTGCAAATTACATAAGTGAGTTAGGTTGAAAAAAGACACAAGCCTATCAAGTTCAACCATTTAACGCTATTTTAACCTGCCTAACTGCTAGTTGACCCAGAGGAGGGCAAAAAAAACCATATGAAGCCTCTCCGGTTTGCCTCATAGAGGGAAAAAATCCTTCCTTACTCCAAAATGGATCAACTTGTACTATGAGCTATCTTCCATAACTCAGAATGTCACTCTCTATGTCATAATAAAGGTTAATTTAAAGGTGAGCAATCCCTTTAAGATTCACCCTGAATTAGAAGGTTTTGCAATGAATTTGAAATTGTCTCACTTCTCACAAATAACTATGCAAAGTACATAAAAGGCTATTATTCTGCCTCACTGTAAGCAAGTTTATTTCAACTTGCTTTTTCATTTCCCCTTTCCAGATTTCTATTCTTCACCTGAGACCTGGTCATCATTTCTCTGAAGAGAAAAATATAGAAAACTCATGGTAGTTTTCCTACCTGCCAATTAATTATGCATGCAATGGGAATTTTTATTACAATGTTGGCTATGCATTTGATGATTTATAAATAGGCCACTCCCACTGCGACAAAATCCATACTATTATATTAAAGTCGAAAATATTTTGGGTATCGAAGTAGAATCAAAAGTTAACTCTGTCAGTGCAGCAGCCAAATGGTATATAAAACATGGTTGCATACTGAACTTTCATGTAACACTTCACAGTTGTCTTTAATTGCACTTTTTACTGGCTAGGTTCCAGAAAGGTTTGTCTTCTTAAAGAGATGTCCATTCTTTTTTGTTTAACTGTAGAGTTTTACAACAACCCAAAATACAATCCCCCTTATTGTGTTATCAGATTGAGATACGGTAACAGAATCAAAAGGATACATACAAAGACATACAGTGAACAAGCTCAATGAAACTTCACCTTTGCGCCCTACAGCAACATGAATCTTAAAAATAGTAAGTACATCCTACATTTTACTGTCTTTATAGTCAAGGTTCTCTCCTTTCTTGTCTCTTTCTGGTACTGAACAAAAGGCAGACAGAATGATCAGTTAAGACTTAACATCCATTGTTCAAAAGACACCTATTTATACATTAACTTTATCTTAAGTGATTTTGATTAATAGCCTAGGTGCACACCCCCTTATTTTTTTTGAAAAGAGATCATTTTTGCTGCGGCAGCTGTTTTACTTCCTAGGGACAGGAGCGTAGCAGTTTCTAAGCAGTCTTATGATCAATGCCTGTCATAGCTGATTCCAGGTGAGAAATGAAGAGGGTGATTTTTTTTTAATACCCATTTTGTACACTCAGATTCAGCCCTGAACATGAAAGAGGTGTTGAATATGAGAAACAATAGAAAAATATTCTATATATGTTCACACACAAAACCATCATTGTCATCTCTAAATATGAACTTTGGCATGGACCTTTAAAAAAGAGAAGGTAAAAATGATCTGTCTCAATGTAATGATAAATTAAAAACTTAACCGTGAATACTGTTACTTCAACTAGCAATTTCAGTGCACCCTGTGATTTACAGATGAGTCTTGTTCACAATGTACTCAGAAAAGGGATTCTCATATATAATAATCAATATATATGAATATAAGCAGGGTTGGACTGAGTCAGTGGGACACTGGAAAAAACCCAGTGGGCCCCAGTCCGCATGAGCCCCACTGCCCCAGGCCCACTCCCGTGCACATGAAGATAGGAAGGTATGTGCTGGCAGGGGCTTTGTGGCTGGGGGCCTAGTGGGGGTGGCAGAGAAGGGGTAGGGGCCCAGGGGGTGTTTATGCAGGCAACTGATGTGGAAGTAGGGTTGCCACCTTTTCACAAAATTTTCACCGGCCAGTGGTGGGGGCAGGAACAAAAGGGGCGGACCGTGACATCAAAGGGGGTGGAGCCACGACACAGTCCAGATACAATTTTTTTTCAGGGTGCATCCACTCCCAAGCTGCCTCCAAGTCAGCCAAATTCCTTATCTTGAATAACAGAATATGAAGCACACCATCCTCAGGCTTTGCCTTTAAAACATTTTATTTCAGAGGAATTTCACACACAAGCTTTCGGGGGAAAACCTCTTCCAACCTGAGGAAGGGGTTTTCCCCCGAAAGCTTGTGTATGAAATCCCGCTGAAATAAAATGTTTTATAGGCAAAGCCTGAGGATGGTGTGCTTCATATCCTGTTATTCAAGCAAAAAAGGTAAGTTTTGATCGGATTGGGGGTGCGCCAAGGGCCTTTTTTAGGGGTATTACAGATTTATCGGCAGCTACATGTCCTGTAAATTTGTAATACCGGCCTCAGCCTTGGCAGGTGTTTTACCAGGTGTCTATGCCAGCAAAACACCGGCCAGGTGGCAACCCTATGTGGAAGCCCCTATGGTCCTGGAGCCCCCCAGATCAACTTGGAATATAAGAATAGTGTCACAAACAGCCACCGGAGAGAGGCTAGCAGATTAAAGCCTAAATGCTGGGTAACCAGGAGTCATGCTATAAACAACTGAACTGAGTTCAGAGGCCATGTTAAAATGAATGTGGCATTTAATACATGAGAAATGGTACATAACAATGGTCAATGGTGCACAATGATAAAAAAAAATTTGTATACATGCCAAAGACAATGGTAACAAGCCAGAGGCAAGATAGGCAGCAGATAAACAGAGGTCAGGCCAGAAGTCAGAACAGGCATTAGGCAACATAGTCGAAGAGCAGGCCGGGAATGAAAACTGGGAGATCCACCAGAAAAGGTCAAGGAGGAGCACTGGAGTACAAGGATAGAGCAGGGAGCAAGGAACAAGGCAGGGACTCAGGAGCAAGAACTGCAATTGCAGGAGGGCAAGATCTTAGATAGAAGCTTAATGACTAAGCAATAAGCAAAGATCAGAGACCAGCTCATAAATGAACTCATTGATCAATTAATGAGCAATACATGGGGATAATGAGTTGGGTGGAGGAAAGTGAGAATACAGCAGGAATACAAAAGGTACATTGCAAGAACCTATCAAGACCAGCACAAAGAGTGTCACAGCCAGAAGATGCAACAGCAGTCTAGCACACAGTCCTGGGATTGAATCCTGACAGATCCTGACAAATAGGAATATTACAAGGCATGGGTCATATGAGCAAATGTGGACTAGTGGCTCATCCAATCTGATGCAACTTATAAGGAAAAAGTAGTGAAGAGCTGTGACCAAAGGTTATTGGGTGAGCCTAGGGTTCAGAGAAGTCATAGGAGAGCCCATCCCATTATGCTAGGGAGTTGTCACACTTGTCACCAATATTTCATGTGCCCAGCATGAAGCACCAGCCAGCAGCTAACATTGATAACAAGTCTACATTCTTACAAAGGAACATGGTCCTGGAAGGGTTCATAGCCACTTATCTCAGTAGTGACATAACTAGCCCAGGAATCATGCACGAAAACTTTCCCCTGACTTAAAGCCTGCTATAAGCTTTATTGCGGCTCTGGTGGGCCCCAAATATGGTGCAGGCACCCTCTGCACCCCCGGTAGTTATACCACTGATTCAGTCAAGGAGGTGCTAGCCATAGAACCACTGGAACTATTTTGTCAGAACTAACAATGGGATTCCTAAACACCTGCCTGAACGTATCCTGCCCTCTCTGTTCTAGATACTATAGCTTAAATGCAAAGTTAAATGTATCCAACATTCTAGAGTAACATTGCTGTAGAAAGATTACCCAAGACAATCAGACTTCTGTATGTTTAACTTTGTTTCCAGCAGAGGTTAGCAAGATTACATGAGTTAACACAGTCACAGACTATCGGTTAGCTGTTTTTCAGAGCTGTCCTGAGGAATCACAATACAGTATGTGTTTCCAGGAAACCTCAAAATAGCACAAGGAAAGGAATCATTTTCTCAGTCCAGCTGTTTTTATGTGTGTTGATCTCCAGAAACAAACACTGTTGACCATAGCAGGTTTAAGTCCCATTGCTCGGCAGAGGACATTGTCAAAGAAACATTTAATACTTTAAAACAAAACATTTCTGAAAACTTTAAAAGGTATTCACAACGGCTTGTTAACAGAGATGATTGAAATTATTCAGAATAAATTTATAACTTGTACAAATTTGGGATTATATGTGACAAGCGGCTGCAGCCCCCTTATCCCTCTCAAACCATAAACTGATGTTGGGGCTTGAAGTCAATTTCTGAGTTACTATTTATGTTCATGGGCCTTGTATTAGTGAAAAGAGGCACCTAGGCAAAAAAATATTTAAAATCAGACTGAAATATTCCCATCTGTTTCAATTTATCTCATAACCAGTGGTTTACCTATATTGTGATTCCCTCACAACCAACACTGCAACCCCCGCATACTGGCCCAGCAGCGCCCCATCACCCTGTCGCATCCCTCTGCCTGGTCACTTCTCTTTCTCCCTGCAGTCTGGGGAGTGGAGATGTCTCTATAACTGTAGAGGATACAGACTCGCAATCCATTCTATCAGGTGTCAGTCACAGAACTGAAATAAAACCCCAACTTGATTCAGTTTTAAGGCCTTGGTATGCTCTGGGCAAAAAGCCAAATGGTGGGCCCATATTATTGGTTTTGAAACCACACCTACTTTTTTGGTCACACCCATAAATACAACACCCATCTTACTACAACATAACCCAGATGTGCTAGTATAATTACTATACAAAATGGATAATGAGGATAACCCCAGATGTGGCAATTTAATCCATAGGTAAAACGGAGAACAGGCAAGATGTGCCAGTATAATACTATAGAAAATTAATTATAAGCATATTAACAGGTGTAACAGTATAAATTAGGTATGCACCAAATCCACTATTTTGGTCAAATGGTCGAATCCCGAATCCTATGTGAAAGATTTGGACTAACAGCAAAGCAAATCCGAACCCTAATTTGCATATGTAAATTAGGGAAAAAAGAGGGAGAGAGAACTATGCGAATAGTGAACAGTTAAAGAATTTATGACTTTGTTGTTTGTGTGACAAAGTCACATGATTTTTTTGGATTCGGATTTGGTTTGTCCAGGCACTTGGATTTGACAGTCCAAATCCTGCTGGAAAAGGCAGAATCTTGGCTGAAACCTGAACTGTATCCTGGATTCGGTGGATCCCTAGTATAAATACTACAGAAAATAAATTAGAAGCATAATTCCTCCAGACATGCTAGTACAATTACTACAAAAAATGGAAAATCAGCATATTAACCCCAGCTGTGCCAGTATAATCACTGTAGAAATGGTCAATAAGCAATCCATTAACTCCATACATGCCAGTAAGATCAGTGGATCGATTGAAAGCATTACCTATACTTGCACAAGCAGACGTGCCAGTAGCAAAGTTGTCTTCTTTCCCTGTGTTCCCATAGCTGTTTGGCACATTCTCTCTGTCTGCCTGCTCAATACACTGCAGAAGAATCCAAAATGACCGTGCATTCCACTGTGGAACGTAAGGCTGTTTGCAAAGCACAGAAGAGAGGCAGGGGTAAGGAGGGCAACGGCAGCAAGTGGAGTAGGAAGGGAAATAAATTACATATTTTAAAAACCTTGTGGCACAGTGGACCCTCTATCCAAATCAATGGGCCCTGGGCAGATGTCCCATTCACCCTATGATTAAAGCTGCCCTGCATGCATTGCATTCAAATGAATGTAACCTATCTATGTGGTGTATACCAAAGTGATACAAAGCACTATCTGCATTGCTATGAATCAGTAGTAAATTAGAAGCAGTCAATCAAAGAATGAGTAGTCATAAATCTAGCCCAAAACTACACCAAAAAAATAAAGTCTAATGCTTAGTTACTACAATAAGCAACGTTGCATGAGGGATTCTGTATTATTATAATTATGTTTTCCTCCTGTTACAACATTCTAGCATCTCCGCAGAAGAAAATAATCAATATGAGCTTAATTATCAACCTGATAAACATTTACAAACCAGAGACCTTAACAAAAGTTAAAGGCATAATGATCAACATATGGAGCCAATTTTCGTGTTTCTACTCCTATTTAAAATTGCCTACAACATTACTTCCACATTAATTCATTTTTCATTTATAAAATGGTTTTAACATAGCATAAAAAACTATTAATTAGCAGTGTATATATACTGTATAGAGTCCCTTCCCAGTATATCTACTGCATCAGTACTATGGACAGTACTATAGAGTACTTCAGTTCTATGGACAGTATAGAGCTGCAATCAGCACCAACTAAGGAAAGCAGTATCTCCAACATATGATGTAGATCTGTTCTGCTGAAAAGTAAGGGGACCTCCATATCACAAAAGGTAATGAAATTACCTTGTCTTATGTACAGTAACAATTAGAAAAATAACATACATTCTGACCACCCTCTCTTAGGTCAATGCAAACATGCATCACAAAAGCAGTAACAAGCCCTTATTTTATCAAGATAAATTGAACATGGCTTTAAAATGTATTAAACGTTGATCAAGAATTGTGCAGGCTGAGATTTCCATAATTAATTAAAATTTGGCAAACAGGAGGGCCCTCTTTTTTTATCTTATGTGTTAACATGGTGTCCCCAATATTGTAAGATCTTAGGACGCTGCACAATTTCTGCCCCATTTCTAACTGTAGTTATGCAGTATATGTACATATATAGATATTGTCAAGTATAACAGTTGACTGCAAGTCAAATAAGTCTACTGAGCCTTTGCTATAGTCCCAAGCCACTTCCATCATGTTACATCAACTGATGGACATGTAAATTGATCTTACCTTGGTGTTACCAACCTTTTAATCTGCTTACATTTTCAGATTGTCTGATTTCCTTCTTTACTACTTTTTCAAGAAACTGAGGACCTGATATAGAAGTAAAAAAAACTGTTGGATGTAGTTAAAGGAAGGTATGAAGAAAGAAAAATAAAGATGGTATTGTAGAAATAAAGGCAGGTGAAATAAAACCAGTAAACTTAGTATCCTTAAATTAAAAGAAAAACAAAGGTAACAGCATTTTGGAACTAACATGCTATATTATTGATGACTTCAAAGGCATGTGTGTTTGTTGCAATTAACAAGTACAATTTCTTTTAGACACAGTAGGAGGTGGGATGTCAAGAGGCCAATCAGGAGGACTGAAATATGCACCCTATGAGTAATAGCCTTGGTAAACACTATTTTATGCTACAGTAGTATACTGTACATTTTGATACTTTATTTAGGGCCTGTAGGGAAAATGATTGGAAATAAAGACCCCACACATCACACCATCTAATGACCATAGTACCATGGTCTTGTTCAAGAATTGATCAGTATTTCCTAATTATTTTCTCAACCTGCATGCTGAAAGAGACAATGGCACAAATTACCATATTCTGCAGCAGAATATGAAAACATGCTACTTTATATAACTGTTACACTTTTTACTATACATATTTACAGCTGGAAAATGTATTATCTGTGGCAGCAAATGCACTCTGAGAGAAAGTTTGACTACTGGGCTACTGTTTAGAATCCAAAGTGCCCCAACAGGTTGCTACAACTGGGATCCATCTCACCCCAGTACCAACAGAGTCATGAATGAACAGAGAAGTTCCAGATTGGACAAGGTAGCTAGAGGACCACCCACTGCACAAGCATTTTTAGAGCTTACTAGAAGGTGCAGGGATGGGATAATGAGTGACCCAGATATAGAGAAGGTGGTGCAAGAGCAAAACCAGGAGCAAGGAGAAAGTAGAACTATGCTGAGAATGCGATACAAACCCATTGAGAGGCAGTAGGGACACGTTCTTACAGAGCATAGTTGAAAAAAGGGATAACACAAATATACTGTAAATCCAGAATGGCTACTTTGTAGTATAGATGTATAATCCATACACACATCCATCCCCTATAATGAGGGGATGGAATAAACTGAAGAAATGATGAAAAGCTTTTCCTTGACCTTCTAGCCATAATATTTTACACAAATATGGACTGGGTGGTGTATGCCTTAAATTGTCCCTGTGCGAAAGTCTACATTGGAATGTCTTGCACAGTACACATAAAGATACACAAGCATTAAAGGTCCGTCAGTGTATGTACTACTTTGTTTTGAACTTAAGTCCTTGTCGGTCTTTCAATGCCCTCAGGTTTAAAACTTATTTGCAGTGATGGTTTCCCTATATTTAACAATATGGACAAAATACAATTAAACTTGCAGTATACTTTTAATAAATATTTCAATATATTTCTATTCAATCTCTCTCTACTTAAAACTAAACTATACAACAGATTTAAATAGAACATAAACTTTAATATCATTGTTAATAACCAGGGCAGAAATTAGGGAGGTTGAAAGGGTCCAAATGAATTGTAAGCCTATCATTACTGGGGATCTAAGAAGTAGTATTTAGTACTGTTTAGTAAGATACACGGGTTATTTCCTTCTCATATAGGGCCCCAGAAGTCCAAGTGGGTTTCATGTGCTGGCCTTGTTAATAACACACAAAAGTAGGACTTGAAGACATTTCGCCTAGTAAAACCAACCAGGAAAACCACTAAAATAGACTTTTGAGTGTCACTGTACCTAATTAGGTGAATGTTCTCTCTAATGACAAAGAACTATAAATGTACAGGGATAAATATATTCAAAACTCTACACGAATCCCAGACACTTGCAATAAGTCAGATATTTGCAAGAGGCAAAAGAGAAATAGAGACTTATACAGATGGCCTGTCCCTCCTAATGAATAACAATTTCGAGTCCAGCAACAGGAAAGTGTAGAAGTCAATCATATTATAATTTAATATATACTTTGGAGACTCGTTCCTCTTTGCTTTCAGGAATAAGTGTATCTCATGGGTTTTCCATCAAAAACCTCTAGGAATGAAACAGTTTGATTGCTCTCCGAGGGACAAAGCTGTGGCCCATTACTTCTGCCTAAAACGGTTTGTAAACTATTGCTAAATCCAGGTTTTTCCTCTGTCTGAATTCTTATAAAAATGCATGCATCAAGCACTAGCTTGTAAAGAAGGATTAGAGTTTGATTTTGGTAGACCTAAAGTAATATTCTTAATGGAGTAAATTGACAGATGCCTCATGGATTACAAGCCATTAATAGTAGTAGTAGTAATATTTAACTAAAAACAAGGACATTTCTAAATGGCAAGATAATGGGACCATATGATTGAATATATGTCACAAAGACTGCCCACACAACTAGGTCAAAGAAATATAAAAGTGATTTTGGTTATGTTGAGTGATGCCAACTTACTATCTAATCAGCATTTATACCCAAGTGAGGTTTATAACTTAGGGAGGTGTTTGCAAATTTTTGTTGCAACTTGTATATAGCCAAGCAAAAAAACCAATCTAGTTAAGGTGAGAAAGCTAAAATGAGCCAAAGAGCCCTGCACATTGTAAGACATGTAGTGTAAAGCCTTCTAAAAATCAAACGGTATTCACATGCCTTATGCAATACTTAACACTGCCTTAAAACCATAAATAAGAGGTTTCAGTTCTCGCATAAGCAATTATGGGTAGACCCATGCAAATCAATCCTTAATGTCCCTGTGAGCAACTATACAATAATAATACAGATACAGCCTAAGTATTCTGAGTCATATATCTTAACATATTAGCCAGTAAATATAGTAATAGTTATTACTATAGTTACTAACGTACTAGAATGAAGATTATGGCAAATATGTATATAGGTTCCAGCAACCTGAGAAGTCAGCAGAACACACGTTTTTGGATGCAAATTCCTCTGGTCAGTGTGGTATTTAAAGAGCTACCAGAAGCATTTTTGGGCAGTACAATTTAATACAGTTCATAATAAATGGTAAACTAGTAAATGGAAAGGGATTTTAGGTCAACCGACTTTGGAGAACTTCTGGCCCTGGCAACTGGAAACAGGCATATCTAGACAGGACATTATTGATGAGTATGAATTCATGCCATGTTTGGAATTAATTGGCAAGATGGAAGCTTTTTTTCCAACTACAATGTAATTTTTTTTGTAAAGCATTGCAGCACCACTAAACAAATATTTCTTAATTCAATAAAAATCCATAAACAACACATTGGCAGCATTTTTATGGCATCTCTTTGGAAAGGTGAAGGTATTCCAGCCACTCTCTATTTTGGCTATTCATTTTGATCACTACTGGCTTGCAGTACCTTCATGGATATTAACCATTCACCCATAAGTTAGACCATACCATAAACATTTTTCTAATGCTGTAAACGTGTGCAGTTAGCTATTGTATTCTGATGAGATAGTCCCAAACAATGACTCACTGGATGGTTTTACAAGTAATATGGATGATTATGGGACAACAAAGAAGGATACAGACAAGAACTTTGACAAAGTAGAATATACACCTAGGGTTAGAAACCACTATACAGAAGAAATTGCAATAGTGGAACAGAACTATAACTATTAATATAAGTTATATAATATTTATTGTTCTTTTATTGTTTCAAAATCATTCTCTTTGTATCATAATGGACTCAGGAGTTATTCAATTGAGTTAGCATCTTTCTTGGATTTAAATATTGTTTTTATACATTTTACAGTAATACAAATAGTCCCTATAATTGTAAGTGTAGATATTCACTGATGATAAACCTTGACCCTAAATGATTTATCTTCCCTGCAGTTATTATGACAATTCGGGAGTTTGAAAAGCAAATGGCATTAAGCAGATAAAACTAGTGTTAGGGGAATTTGACCAGTTTCGCCAGTTTTGTCACTCATTAGAGTCTATGGGATTCATTTTCACTGCAAAACTTTGCGAAAAATTTCGCTCATCGCTAGATTTAACTCTAATTTGGTTACAGCCTTTTAAATAGAGATTAACCCTTTGCAATTCAGGGCCCTGAATTTCTCTTTGTGTAGGAAAGATACTGGGAGCTGGGATTTACAGCGTAGTGCCTCCACCTAGTGGGCACTGAGGAGCACACCTCAGGGGGTTCCACTAGGAAAATAAAACACATAGTTTGCAGTAACAATAAAACTATAATATATAGAAAAAGTAGAAGTAAAAGAAACTGGGCAGTCTAATACATAGAACACTCCTGCGTTGGGGACATTGGGTACCTGTCTAACTCCCTAGTAGATATCCCACTGACTGTCTAACTAACACAGTCCTATTATAACACAGTCCAAATCAATGCTGGATGGGGGTAAAAAGACACAATTCAGTTCCAATGAAATGTCCCTTCCCAAAGAGCTCTTATTCCTCAGGTAGTGCTACCTTTTCCCAAAAGTAGCTTTCCCTTTCCTGTCCTTACACAGGGGACACACTAGGGGTTCAACAGGCATGCAACAGTTGAACTGGATGCAGGGTAACTTTCTCTAGACTAGAAACTCACACGCAGTCTCTCTCTCTGTTACTCCAGCTCCTTTACTCACTAGCTGCACTCTCCCCAGATCGGGTTTTGGCTGGCTGCTGCTGCAGCAGGGGCTCTTTTATCAGCTCTGTCTGTAACCCTGTGTGTGCATTTGGCTCCAAAGCAAGGCACTCCCCTGGGTCCTCCTCCTCTTCCAGGCTCTCCAGCTTGTAACTGGGCCGAATGATGTCACAGACAGAAAAACAAGGGAAATAATTGTCTTATCCCCTACACAGATTATATATAAAAATATTAATAATGACTATAATGTAATCCATCTATACAATGGCACTTTAATTTATAATTAGCAATTAGTCCTAGTGTACTATGTGTTATTAGTTAACACTATATATGTTCACACTTCTTACATTAATAAATACAGTACAGCTGATTTAAATTTACTTTTCCTGAGATGCTTTTTTTTTCTCCATCTAGAAAATCTAACAATACCTTTCTCACTTTTCACAGATGTGTATTAAATTGAATATATATTGACTGAGCGCTTACAAAGTCATTATAAGGATTCACAGAAATAGAACTGGTTGCTAGGATCCTCTAAGCAACAGTGTGGAACATTACCCAATCTCTTGTTAACTGAATCCCAAAGCAATGTTCCACGGATATTTCCCAACTTGAGTGCCAACTACACTTTATTTAAAGGGGTATTTTATACATTGCAGCACATATTAACACCACTAATCAAAAGCATAAAAACTTTAGACATTAACAAGCGCACACAGGCCCATATTTCACTGTAAAATTCTTTTGAGCCAAACTTTAATTACCTCTCTGTAATGTGGTACTGTGGCACTGTGTGTCTTCTTCTTCTCTCTTTTTTTTACTATATTATTCAGCACACACAAACATGTAACAATAATAATAAAAAAACATCTGAAATACGTGTTGATCATAAACAAAATTTACATTAACATTCATTTACATGTATATACGATGTAATCACTTAGTGAAACATTTTCCACATCATCCCAAGAAATGTAAAAACTGAAAAAGAGAAAGATGTTCAACTGATAAATTTCCATGTAGAAAGGGATTATCAATAAATGTGAGCAGCAGAGTAGTGTTAGTGACATCTTGTGGTAGAAGAAAAATTTGACATATTTTCCAGTATCTCTTGAGGAGCACAAACTGTCGCATAAATTGAATCAAGTCATTATTTATACAGTATATGAACAAAGAGTTCTGGATTTGTGCTAACTGCTGCCATTAGCCACTTGTACATCTCAAATATATTTATTTTGTTAGTTATGCAGGAAAGCATTCATCTTCACTACAACAAGACGCCCTTTGTCCTGAGTATCCCAATATTTTTGTGCAACATATCAAATGATAGTTATATAGATTGCATTATCTTGCTAGGAAACATGCACATAACAAAATGTAAAGGCCGGACATAGGGAGGCACATTTATCCACATTCTCATTTTAGTGACATTATTGTTATTAGAAACCACTATTAAACTCATTTTTTTAAGTTAAAAATTAACTAACAGCCTAATATAAAAGCACAAACGAATAAAAATGCAGAACTAATCCTAAAACTAAAATGTAAGCCTCAAAATCCACAAATTTTACTGCGATTACAAATGAAAAATAAAATCCAAAACTTCTCGAATTAAAAAAAGGTTAATCCTAGTAACTTTTACATTACCTTGACTGCTTTAAGATGCAAAGTTTTGTATTAGTGTTTTGCATGGTTTTTACTTTTAATAAATTACAATATTTTTTTGTGGTTTAAAATAATTAGTATAATCCGTGAAAACAAATTATGATTTTGGGGAAACAAACGATTTACCAATGTAAATTGGCCCCATAGTGTCAGGACAGCAAGCAAAGGTTCATGCTGAGTTTTTCTTTTGTAGGACTGAATATATTTAGTTACTAAAAGAAACTGAAAATATTCAGGTACTGCTATGCTATTTAAATTTGAATATCACTCATACACAATCATTATTCACTTATACTATACACATACCTTTACATTAACCAATCTCAACAGACCTCTGTATCCAGAAACAGATATTTGCACACACACAAATACACTTTCTCCAAACTTTGCTCACCCTCTCTGGCCCAATCAGCTCCCAGGTACAGTGCCCCAGAATCCACTGTCTTGTAGGCCCCAAACAGTCGGAGCAATTACAACTTGCATGAGTGAGTCTGAATCACGTGACAAATTCTAGTTGTTGGACATTAGGTATTGGATCTATCAGAAAGACATTTATGCCAAAAGAGAAATCTATGCAGACAACAGGATGACTTCCTGTTCTGTATGAAAAGTAACAACTGTGCACCAACACAAAATGGAAAGGTGGGTGCTGGCATAGGTAGGGTTAACTGAAGGTAAGTAATAAGGCAGAATCAGGATCAGTAACAATAAGAACATGAGCACGAACCACAGGCAGAGTGATGAGTAAGAATCTTGACTTAATAATTGGCATTGCCCATTGTCCCCCATGGGTACACGTACCTCAGCTCCCTGCAAGATCCCTAATGTCTAGTGCCAATGTGTTGGTCCTCAATGATATTGATGCTGATGTCAACAAGCCATATTACTAGTTCAATGATATCACTGCCAAGTTCTGGACCAGTAAGATTGTCACAATAAGAATGGTTAATGGCAGGAGTGTCAGGTATAGATGTCAATGCAAATTCAACACAAGACAAAAGGAGATTCGGAGAACACACTGAAGATCAAGGGCAGACAGTGTAGAAGCATGATTGAGTTTGAGTCGAAACAGGCAACAGCTAGAGCAAATCCACAAGGTCAGCAACAGAATATCTCACAATTGTTGAATGTAACTAAGGCATTCTCCTGATATAGTTTAACTATAAATCCTTTGTCCTCCATCAACCCCAAAAAACTTACTGAGGTTGTAGCATAAATAAAACACTATATAGTCAAAAGTATCTGGACACCTGTCTGTCCAACGTCTAATTTCAAAAGCCAGTGAAGTTGGTCCATTGCTACTAAAACATTGTTTACTCTTGGGAAAACGTTCAACTTGTTGGACCATTGTTGGTGGTATTTGCTTCAATAAGAGGTTGGGTACTGATGTTGGGCAATCAGGCCTGGTTTACATTGGTGTTACAAATACTCCCCCAGGTGTATACTTAAGTTAAGGTGAGGTCTCTGTGCAGGTCAGTCAGGTTTTTACACTCCTCTCATCTAAACAATTCTATATGAACTTTTAGTTTGTACACTGGGCTGTTACAAAATATGCCACACAGTAGTAGGCACGGAATTGAACTACATCTTTCAAAAGTTTTCTAAAAAATGTTGAGATGTAAGATTTAGCAACACAAAAAGAAAGATATACAGGCTTGCACTGGCACAACATCACAATTGTCACACTCTAGAAGACAGATGCTGTCATTAACCTGATTGCATTGTTTAAAGGTATACTGTCATGGGGAAAAAAAAGTCAAAACGAGCCAGTTAATAGTGCTACTCCAGCAGAATTCTGCACTGAAATCCATTTCTCAAAAGAGCAAACAGATTTTTTTATATTCAATTTTGAAATCTGACATGGGGCTAGACATATTCTCAATTTCCCAGCTGCCCCATGTCATGTGGCTTGTGCCTGCACTTCAGGAAAGAAATGCTTTCTGGCAGGCTGCTGTTTTTCCTTCTCAATGTAAAAGAACGTGTCTCAGTGGGACATGGGTTTTTACTATTGAGTGTTGTTCTTAGATCTACCAGCCAGCTGTTATCTTGTGTTAAGGAGCTGCTACCTGGTTACCTTCCCATTGTTCTTTTGTTTGGCTGCTGGGGGGAGGGAGGGAGGGGGTGATATCACTCCAACTTGCAGTACAGCAGTAAAGAGTGATTGAAGTTTATCAGAGCACAAATCACATGACTTGGGGCAGCTGGGAAATTGACAATATATCTAGCCCCATGTCAGATTTCAAAACTGAATATAAAAAAATCTGTTTGCTCTTTTGAGAAATGGATTTCAGTGCAGAATTCTGCTGGAGCAGCACTATTAACTGATTCATTTTGAAAAAAAAATTTTTTTCCCATGACAGTATCCCTTTAAGTATTATAGCCAGACAGGATGCATGGAGGTAACACCAGCTGGATGATAACACTGCAAGCTCATTCATTCACATGCAGAGTCAGAACTAGAGGTAGGAAGCAACAGAGGGGAGGCGCTTGGCAAGTACCTCTTCTTTTGCCTACCCATTCTCCGAGCCCTTGTCGCCTCACTACCCGTTTATCAGATGTTATCATCACCAGGCATGCTAGCACTGTGTGTGCACAACACATGCTCGTTCCCGAAGCAGGGCAAGGAAACCGGTCAGGTTCCCGGCCAGCTAGGCCGGCACTGTTCAAATGTAATAATAAGCAAATATTGCAGCAAGGACACCAAGAAAGTGAAAAAGTGGACAAATCAGCATACATATAATAAGAGAATGGAAACAAGGTGGAATGCAAAATGTCTCTGCAAACAATATTACACAAAATATTATTGTTAATTTTGCAAATTTATATTCCTGTACACATTTTATTACATTCCACCAAAAGGTCTGCAGCTGCAAGAAAAGGGATCCTTAGGGAGATGGACCTGCTCCCAATTAGTAAAGACATTTGGTGAAAAAAGGCCAACACTGTAGACAACAGGAAATTGTTATGGAAAACATGGAGCAAGCTTAATGCTAGCATGTATAGTGAGAATGCTCAGGCACACGTAAAAGGTTCAAAATAGAGGCATTTATAAAGCCTGGGTATTTAAGTATGCTCTAGCTTTAAAGTACTGTTGATTACCTATTATGCTGAGAAAACAGTGCAAATCAATTAACATAATAAAAAAGAAATTCAATTAAGAAAGTCAATTGCAGTGTTTTACAGAGAGTACATCGCATTAATCTGTTCGATAAATCCCCATAAATTAAAAAGCCATTAAAATATTCCCATTCAGTTCAAATACTGGTGTACAGTTATATTGTAGGTTTAAAATTACAATGCATACAAACTCTGATGTTAAGTTGATGAGCAAAACTGGCCTGCTTAGATTTGCCCAAAAATTTGCAAAACTGTATGAAAATGTGCAATTTTCCAATTTTTCAAAATGCATTGCTATGCATGCTCCGCATTTTGCTTGTAGCGAATGCATTGGAGTCAGAGTTTTTTCTCGATGAAAAACGTGCATGGAGAAATTCTAATAATGCTGTTAGTTTTATTTCTGGAACAAAAACCTGCATTTTTTTCCCAAAAAAAACTTTTTTTTGAAGTCCACCAATTGACTCCAAATAAGTTCTAGGAGGTCCCCCATAGACTAAAACAGCAATTCGAAGCGGTTGAATTTTTAAAGAGACAGTACATGATAAATTTCGATTTTCAACATTTTGAATTTTTTTCAAATTGGAATCGAATTTGGACTATTCCCTAGTCAAAGTACACAAAAAATAGCTTGAAATTCGAATTTTTTTCATTCGAAAATTGACCTCGACCTTTGATAAATCTTCCACTACATGAGCAGTTGTAAAAGACATGGTATTTGGTGAAATCCAAGATCTTAGAGTGAAGTGGTGGTGTTTACATTTTCATATGCATCATCACACCTGAGTAGGATAAGTGCTGAGAATTATTATTTTTTTTAAACATGCCCATTATTTGCCCTGGATGCAAGTATGTAGAACATCCAAAGTCACCCTTATGTTGGTGGACTCTGGGAGGCAGTTATTGTCGTCATCAGGTTGAAGTCATTGTGGGGAGGAGTAATGGGTTTGTGCCTCGTAGGTATTTGAAGTCATTCCATGGAGTATAACGGAAGGTGGAAACTGTGAATTGTCTAATGTCGGAAGGGAGGCTTAAAATGTATGCGGTCCAGGTGTCAAAAAATCAGTTTGAGTAGCTTTATTTAAAGATGCTTCCGACCAGTCCATATGAAACAAAAAATGCAATTTATTCTTAACTAGGTTCATAGATGGTGGGATAGGAGAAAGCCATTCTTGCAATATGGCTTTTCTAGCTGCTGCTGCTAATCTTTCTGCTAATGCTTTGTTGGCTTTGGATACTCTTTGTGTCCCTTTAATTTTGCTAAAAATAGCCCATTCTGTATTGGGTTCAAATGCTTGCTTGGTCAATGACTGCCAATATTTGTATATTTCTAGCCAAAATGTGTTAATAATTGAACAAGACCATATACAATGTAGCAGTGAGGCTTGCGTTTCTGAGCATCTTAAATATGTTGAAGTGGGCAATATGCCCATTTTAAATCTCCATAGAGGGGTCAGATATGATTGATGCAACAATTGTAAGGCCATAATCCGGTATTGACTGGATGGTATTACTTTCATGGAGTGGGAGTGAAGTTTAATAACGTCAGGTGTAGTGATAGTTGATGTGGTGTCTGACCATTTCCCATAGGGGGTGTCGTTTATTGATGGGTCTGGAGTTACCCTGATAAGTTTATAAATGTGAGATGTGGAGTGTAAAGTGTTGACTCCGTTCCATATATGGTTTAGAGGATTAGAGATATCCTGATCTGTCATCCTATGAAGAACATCTCTTGCGTAGTGAGAAGCCTGTAAATAATAGAAGTGTTGATTACAAAGGGAAGGGAATTAGGCTGAGGCTTCTGAGTGTGACATAACAGTTTTTGGTAAGTATATCGCTGATGCACCTTTTCGCCAATTGTTAAAAGCGTTTGTGATTAGACCGCTCGAAAATTCTTTGTTACCAGTCCATGGTAAATATAATGAAAGAGATTGTGTGGTTTAATAATTCAAATTTTTAAAAATAATACATTTTCTCTTTGTAATAATAAAACAGTGCCTTGAACTTGATCCAAACTAAGTTACAATTAATCCTTATTGGAGGTAAAACAATTGTATTGGGTTTATTTAATGTTTAAATTACTTTTTTTAGTAGCCTTAAAGAGATGAAATTAAACCTTATTTTACATCTATCTGTCTTTGCATGTTATTTATAATATATAATAAAAGTATTTACTGATGATTTTACCTATCTGATCCCCCCAGGCTACACTGTAGTTAAGTTCAAGTGAAAGTTTTTCCTTACAAAATTTTAAAACTATTGTACAGATCTGGGATCTGTTATCCGGAAACCCGCCAGAAAGCTCGGAATTACGGAAAGGCTGTCTCCCATACACTCAATTTTATCCAAATTATCCAAATCTTTAAAATTGATTTGCTTTTTCTCTGTAATAATAAAACAGTACCTTGTACTTGAACCAAATTAAAATATAATGAATCCTTAATGGAAGCATAACCAGCCTTATACCAAGGGGCAGATTTACTAAGCTCGAGTAAAGAATTCGAATGAAAAAAAATTAGAATTTAGAAATTCGAACGATTCGAAGTAAAAATCATTCGACTATTCGACCATTCATTAGTCGAAGTACTGTCTCTTTAAAAAATACTTTGACTTCATACTTCGCCACTTTAAACCTACCGAGCTGCAATGTTAGCCTATGGGGACCTTCCCCAGCACTTTTCTAAGCTTTTTTTGGATCGAATAAAAATCCTTTGATGGTTCGCTTAAAATCGTTTGAATCGTTCGATTCGAAAGATTTTATCTTTCGATCGTTCGATTTTTAGTCGATCGTTCAATCGAAGCATTTGCGTTAATTTCTTCGAATATTTGAATTCGAAAAAATTAACTTCGAGGGTCGAATTTGAGGGTTTAATGACCCTCAAAATTTGACCCTTGAAAAATCTGCCCCCTAATGTATGAAGATCCCTATTATGGAAAGATCTATTATATGGAAAGCCCCAGGTCCAGATAATAGGTCCCATACCTGTATTATCATTCCACATTCATTGTAATCAACACTTTGCATCAAATTGTAAAAAAAAGGAACATGTCAGCAGTTTGCTCCTGTAGCCAAAATAAGTTATTGGATCATTTAAACGTCAAACTATCTTCATTCCCAGTTACTGCAGCAGTACAATTTTGCCTTTAGAAATGTAAAATGAAATAAATAGGTACAAGGTTAGACAAACAAAGTTAAAATATTTTATATTATTTGGCAACTTTCAAAATGAATTGTTGGAAACACAGTAAATGAATATGTCCTAGAGCCTGAATAAGAAGAAAAAGAAGCGTGTCGAGCATTCACACAAGTCTGGAAAAAAATGAAATATATTTAGTTCTCATGGAGATGTCAGTCTGTTTTACCTAGGTCAGGGGAAAATCACTTATTATTTGTGAGAACTAAAGACAGTTTTCTCTCCAGGGCAACTTCTTCATGCCACCCTTGTCCCAAATCATTTCTTTAGTGATATCTTTTTAATGGAAAATAGGTGCAATGTCTTGTACTGCAAGGAAAATGACACAATATCAAAGAGTTTTTGCATGAAATGCCTTTATTTTAAAAGCTTTGAAGGTCCATAAAGGCCACAAAGTCACCAAGCTCTTAACCAAGCGGCTCCCTTACAAAGGTTCACTTACGGTATTTCCCTAAATGTAAGCAATAAAGGTAACCTAATTATAGGAAGAGCAATTAAAAGCAAGCAGCGTGGATTACAGTCATAGCATCGTACATCAAGTTGATAATGCACCAAAGAGAAATGGCAGAAATACCCAATAACTGGGTCTACCATCAAAATCATTCATAAAATTCTGTTGGAAAGCAGACTTAACACATTTTCCAGACAGTGCATTATATTTTTTTTTTACATTAAAAGCTTAAGATAATCTGTTACTTTGGGAGAAAAGGTGGACAAAATGGATCTTCCTAGTGTGAGAAGGGGAAAAGGGCAATTTATATATGATTATTGCTCATCTTTTTAGAAAGACTAAGTAGTTTTCAATGGCAACCAAAGGGAAACGTAAGAATATGTGACTAAATACCCGCAGCAATTATTTAAAGGGAATTAAATATATATATGAATGTCTTACTCCCATTACCTATAGGAAGTTAAATACATGGAATTGTTGGGCTCCATTAGTTGCTTGACTTAATACAGCAACAGCTAAATGCTTTAAAGGAATTGTTCAGTGTAAAAATAAAAACTGGGTAAATAGATAGGCTGTGCAATATAAAAAATGTTTCTAATATAGTTAGTTAGCCAAAAATGTAATGTATAAAGGCTGGAGTGATTTCATGTATAACAAGTCAGTCAGATCACTACTTCCTGCTTTTCAACTCTCTTTGTTTACACTGACTGGTTGCCCTGGCTACCAGACAGTAACCAATCAGAGACTTGAGGGGGGCCACATGGGTCATTTCTGTTGCTTTTGAATCTGAGCTGAATGCTGAGGGTCAATTACAAACTCACTGAACAGAAATGTCCCATGTGGCCCCCCTTCAAGTCGCTGACTAACTCAGAGTTATAGAGCTGAAAAGCAGGAAGTTGGATTCTGGCTGTTTTATTAGACATCTGTTCACGCCAGCCTTTATATATTACATTTTTGGCTAACTAACTATATTAGAAACATTTTTTATTTTGCACAGCCTATCTATTTACACAGTTTTTATTTTCACACTGAACTATTCCTTTAAAAGACTAATCTGTTCAAGGGCGCACATATAATAGTGCAGCCTGTGCAACTACTGTAAACAGAGGCCGTCCAGAGAAGAGGGACCCTCTATAATCTACACAAATATATTGTTTTGAAACTATTTGGTATTAATGTGTTTCTGTTTAGAGTGTCACAAGTCTCACCTCTGCTGACATGCTTATGGGTTCACTTATAAGGGTCCATGTGTAAGAGGAACACAGGAGGCAGGTTGGAGGATCAGTTATACGTACCATTTATGGAGAAGCTTACATTATTCTGCACATGGGCCCTTTGCTATTTGTGCCCATATATACCATTAATTGCAAACTATCTATCTATGGTAGAGCGTCATTCCCCAATTTTTTCAAATCAATTCAAGTCAATTGCAGCTAAGGAATGCTCAAAGTATTTACAACACATTAAATACTACAGGTTCAAAATAATGTATGGGGTCTGTTATACAGAATACTCAAGACCTGTGATTTTCCTGATAAGGGATTTTTCTATAATTTGGATCACCATCCCTTACGTCTTCTAAAAAATCATGTAAACTTTAAGGGGGTTATTTATCAAAGTCCGAATTTATTTCAATATTTTCTGAAAAAAACTCAGACCAAAGGTTTTTTGGGCTTATTTATTAATACACTTTCCTGAAAATGTTGTTTGCGGAAAAAAATCTGTTTATTTCACCCGAAAACTCAGAATTTTGCCCGAAAACCCAGCGCAAATCAAAAAATCATTGGCACTTCTCCTATTGACTTATATGCAACCTCAACAGGTCTGAGATGCCAGATTTTCTGATTCTGACTTTTCCATCCTCTGGGTTTAATAAATTCCAAAAAATTTGTAATTTTTTAAAAGTCAGAGTTTAGTAAATAACCCCTAAATATACCCAATAGGATTGTTTTGACTCCAAAAATGTTATTTAAGTTGGGATCAAGTACAATGTACTGTTTTATTATAACAGAGGAAAATGTGAATAATTTGATTAAAATGGAATCTATGGGAGATGGCCTTCCTGTAATTCTGAGCTTTCTGGATAACAGGTTCCCAGATCCCATACCTTGGATACATTATCACTATTGTTGTAGAATTAATAATGTATTGAATATTGAAGACCTCAAAATAGCTTTACAACAAAACCTTGTTTAACATTTTCACTTAGGTTGGCTACTTGTATTTCTGCTGAATAGGTTATCGAGTCCCTATGGCTAATAAAAAATGTTTTAAATTTTTCCATTTTCTTTGTAATAATAAAACAGTACATTGTACTTGATCCAAACTATGATATAATTACTCCTTATTGGAAGCAAAACAAGCCCATTGGGTTTATTTAATGTTTACATAATTTTCTAGTAGACTTAAGGTATGGGGATCCTAATTAGGGAAAGACCCATTATCTGGAAAACTCCAGGTCCTGAGCATTCTGGATAACAGGTTCCATACATGTACTTGTCACTATAGCACAAAATGAATTTATGCCACCCCTCCAAACAAATATGTTTAAATGATTTGCATTTAGCTGTGTTTCAATGCAATGGAAACCTGTGAAGGCTTTAAATCATAGATTTGTTCCGTGTGCAGAATTGAATAACTGTAGGATATAGTATATATCTTTTTTTCCACAAAAAATTTACATTTGAAATTATTTATATACAAGCCCATTTTGAGAACCATATGAGTACATTAATGATTAAGGGGGATTATTTCCTGGAATTAGCTGAATTAAATGAGGTGATCATGGCTCCAGTTGAATGTAGAAAAACGACTATCTGCATGCTGTAAAAGTACTTCTGCCCAGCTTTTCATTAGTCTTTTTCTGAACTTCCCACCTTAAAATGTGCCAGAGAACCTCTGAGACACATTAAAAGCTTTAGCACTTTTTATCATGCAGGTTTAATTAAGCTACCCATATTTTTTTAATTTTTACCACCCATCTAGAGAATAAAGTTATCACTTTGTACTTCATATATTAATTGGACTTTAAAAATAACAGTCTAATTTAAATACCCACAAATTGAACTATTAAAACCAATATTTCTAACATATTTTAATTTATTCACCTAGCTTTATTTAAATTGTAGAAATGTTCCAGTCATGGATAATTAACTTCCCAAAGCAAACAGTGGAAGTGAGTAAAATGGTAAAATGGAATATCTAAAGCCTTCTATCAGAACATACGTGCATTTATTTTTGCCTCAAAAAAAAAAAAAACATATATATATATATATATATATATATAAAAAAAACATATGTAAGACATTTATAAACATTCACTATGAAGAAAATAATATTTTACTTGTCAGCTAAATGTTAATGTATATATATATATATATATATATATATATATATATATATAAATATATATATATACTGTGTACATATATATATATATATATATATATATATATATATATATACCACCATTACCCTAAAATTAATTCTTAAACACAAAATATTTTATTTAATACAAGTACAGATCTTAAGGATGGCTTCCACGTTTCTCCCATATCTTATGTGACATTTATTAAAGATGGAGGATGAGAAGATGCAGTAAAAGAATGTCTATATTGCTGATTCCAGATGTTAGCCATATCACATAACCAGAGGAATAAATAAATAGGACTACAGAGTCTGGAGAAAAATAGACAAGAGCAGGTTAGCAACATGGCTCCACAAGTGACATATCAGGCTGATAAATCATGGGTCAGTTCTAAATGAAAATAATATGATAAAAACAAGAGAAATGTTAAAATAAGAACAGAAATGTTCAGCATGTACAAAAATAGTACCCACATTACACCCTATGCTATGTAAACTGTATAAATGATGCAAAGGAATCCAACTTTCAATGCTAACTTTTGCATTCGTATGGCTATCCCTATAGTCTAAATCTCATCCACTGTGGTTTAACAAATCAGATTCCAACTACATTCCAGTTCCCTCCGTTGTTTAGGCCCATAAATGGAGATCAGGGTTTTTTCGTCAGTGTATTAAAGCCAGAAACATGATTTCACTTGAAGAGCACATCCAGCAACAGTAGGCAAGTTTTGCTCCAAAAATGTACAATTCTTGACATCTTGGCTCTATGTGCTCTTAGGTAACAGCTTCTCATTTAGAATCCTATCATTATAGTGAAATTATGGTCAAATTAGACCCTAGACAGATTAGAATTTTTCAACTCCCTATTTTGTTTGTACAAAGATCACAATGGTATAAATATATAAAGCAGTAGTATCCAAAATATAACCTAGTCCCTAATGTCATGTCACCAGCATCTAAGACAGCTAAAGTAAAAACTGATTGGAACAGACAAAGCAGAGGTGCCATTTCACATTAGCATTGGCATCAATTTTGAACCTCATTTGCTAATTTGCTGTCCGGTTCACCTATTTAGTCAAATAGTGTGGTTCTCCATGAAATGCTTTAGCAAAGTCTAAGTAGATCTCATCCACTGCCATCTCAAAATCTAGGTTTCTGCTAACCACCTCATAGAAGCAATTACATATTGTCTGGCAATCTAATAAACTTAAAATCATGCTGGCCCAAATTAACAGTATTGATTATGTGATTCATGTTCGATACATGTCGATTCCCAGTGGCAAGTTTTTTTCAGATGCTTTGTTGCCTACTTAGGAGAAGGACAAAGAAGAACAAAGTACCCTGTGTGCCAACATTCTTACCCACTCCAAAAGCCTTCTTATCTCAGATGTCACAAACTAACAGGTTTGTAGTTTTTTAGGATGAGAATAGGATACCTTTTTTCATAATGGCAATACATGAGCAATTCTCCAATCTCATTGCACCATGCCAGACACCAAAAATTCTAAAGTTTTGATGCCATGATTGAGTCTGCCTTTAAAAGCAATTATGCATCTATTGATGGGAAGGCAATAATTCTGCAGGATGCTTTGCATCTCACAATGAGATGTACATAAAGGTTCAGTATTGCTTTGGACAAAAAGTGTAAAACGACTAGCATTCCACACTGTGTCAGCATGGGCTCCATATCAGTCAATTACATCCATCCTTAAAATTTCATTATCAGACAGTTCATCCAATGATGAACAAGGTTGCCTGATCCCTATAGTAACAAGTGCCTGTTGAAACAGCTGCTGGCTAATGTGGCTGTAAGAGAGGAACGTAATTATTTATCTTCATATTGGCAGAAGTGACATAAATTTCCCATGAATTGTGATATCATTACCTGCTGTAGGTTGAGCATTGCTCATACTGAAAGCCAAGTCCAAACCATGAAAGACAGCCTTCAACTATTATTCTTTCTCCTTTAAACTTTGTATTTGTATTACATATTCAGCAGGTGGTGTTCTCCAGGCATCTCCAAAAAGCAAGACACAGCCATGTGGCTAGTAGAAGTATGTATGATATATCACTACAGATAATGCATTTTTTCTGCTCCAGAGACAATGATTTAAATGACATTTAAATCACGCTTGATATTGTGCATGGTAATGTTAGGCTTCCATGCAACTGTTCATCCATTATAAACCCAAATTGTTGATGAATAGTTCCATCACTTCCAAAGTTTGAAACTCTGCCATGTCTGTTTAAACATTTTTATTTTAGAATAGTCTTCTATATTCTTTTCTTCTAAACTGTGTTCACATACAGTTGGTCATAAAGCATTAGTTACCAAAGTGGCAGATAGCTGGGGACCTACAAAGGAAAAGGAATGAGTTAATGAACACAGAAATCAGGGAGCAGGCTGGAACTAGAGTAGAATGGGGGAATAGCACTAGTAAGGACAGAACAGCAGGCAAAGTTGAGGACTGATAATGGAAGGATGGATCAAGAGATGTAAAGCACAGATAAGCACAGGATGAAGGGGCAAAGTAAATGACTGGAAGGGGCAGGCCAATATGGGCAAAGTACAGGACAAACAGGGACATTATAGAATTTCAGAGGTGAAAATACAGGTCAGCAACTAAGATACTCATCTCAAGAAACACTTGCTTCTCAGGCTCAGGATGAAGTTTAAGTTAAAGATACACAGCATCAGCAACTCAGGCCAGGATTTATGGGTAGGGGCTAGAGCCAGGATAGCCATAGCTAGGCTGAGGCCAAAATCCAAGTATGAGGTGGAAAGAAAGGGAGACTAATATTCAACCACAGTTATTTTTGCCTATACATTAATACAATAACATTAAAACATTAAAATAACATTAAAAAATCTATAGCAATTTAATTGTTGGCTTAATATTATTATATTATCGTTCTAAAATGCACATATATTATTATATATTGTGTTTATTCAGATAGTATGTATGCTATGTATTAACCTAATTAAATTTAAAAAAAAAAATACAAATTAAATAAAATCCCATATTGCAATGAAGTAATGTTCAGAAGGCTGTTTATTACACTGTGAATTTTAAATGCACAGATATAAGACCTGCTTAGAGGTGCCCTAATTTTTTCAGTACAAAATAACTGCTTTTTGGAGTTTTTTTTGAGCTGATTACAAAAACTGTGCAAATAATAAAAAATCATTGTTTCCATTGGCCAAGTGTTTGCAAAACATAAAAACTATGTGCAAAGGAAAAAATATTCACATTGCGCAAATATTTCCATCAACAGTGTTTATTACATTTCCCATATGTGTGTATAATAATAGTTGTTGTCCCTTCATTTAGTATTTCTTATTGCACTGTTAGTAAACAATGCTCATATAAATAAAATAGTCATAAAGTTTAATCAATGTTCTAAAGAATGTGATTTTAATGTTTCCTGCTTTCCTTATGAACAGATTAGGAAATACATTTCCATATGTTAAATAACTGGTCTGGTAATTAGTGATGGGTGAATTTCTCCCGTTTCGCTGAAAAATTAGCGAATTTTCCCTAAACATTTGCGAATTTCCCTAAAAATTTGGCAATTTCCCACGAAATTCGCGAAACTAAAAAATAAGTGAAACGTGAATTTTGAGGTCGGCGTCCAAATATTTTTGACACCAGCAACAATAACTGATGCCGGCAACAATTCAGACGCTGGCGACAATTCTGACGCCCTTTAATGTCAATGGGTGCCTAGAATTGTCGCTGGCATTGAAATTTTCGCCGGTGATTTTTTGTGGCAATTTAGCGAATTTATTCATCGATGGCGAAACGTGGAAATTCGCCGCAAATTCCCGCCTGGTGAATAATTTCGCCCATCACTACTGGTAATAATACAATTTGGTAAAAAGGTGGTAAAAGCAATGGTTGACAAAACTGTAAAATTATTTTAACAAAGTATTTGCTTACTTTTATATCTTTTATATCTATTTCTATGCCATTTCTATGCATGCGCCATACTTAACAAAGGCTATGATCCATATAGTACAAGGTAATTCCATATTCTCAAATAAGCCCTTGTTTAGATGTAAATAACCCTCATTGTGGATAAAGCTGCTCATTTTACACTCATTAGTGTCATATATATGAGTAGATAAAAACATAGGTCATTTACAGGAGGTTATTTCTCATGCAAAATACCCTGTGGTAACTGTCATTCAGAGACGTTTTGTGTACGCCTTCAGTCATCTATTAACAGGGCTTCAGGTCATAACCTTTTGTGGCATTTGAAATTCTGAAACCTCTTATTATCTCAATATTTACATATCTTTTCTTTTTTTTCTACAAAAAAAAATGTTCTTTGATATAAATGCAGGATATGTTGTACATGTCCCTTGACTGCAAGGCATAATTATAAATTTGGTGGCTGCACTGAAGGAAGAGAAAATTAAAATCTATTTGTTTGAGAAATTCTTGCCTAATATGATAGTACTTAACCCACTGAAAGAAAAGCTGTCCAGCCGAACAAGGGTGTAATTTGAGATCGTACAAACGGCAATGGAAGTTTTTAGCCTATTATTTATAGGTGCCAAGTACAAGGTCTACCTTTTAGCACCTTGAACTTTTTTTTTATGTATTTTTTCCCTTATCAGGGGAAAAATTCAAGTCTATGCCAGACTTGATTTAATGGTCTCAGCAGGGTTCTAAATGGTGGAAATTTACTGGAAGTTGTAAGAACATTATTGAATTATTGCATCAGCACATTCTAGGAAGGTATCACCAATCATGCACTTTCTGATCTCCAATAACATGGAAACATCCTTCACTCCTATTGCAGAATCAATAATGGGATTTTTTTTTTTTTTTTTTGTGGTCCAGATTTGGAAATGAAGTCACATCACAGCATCCCACAAGCATAAACTGCATTATATCAGACATAATAGATTGATCTGTTGATTTATTTTGTTTCTTCCCTTCAAGTGTGATAATATTAAGATGGTTTCTCAGTGGCATACATGTCACTCCAATGGCTACACAAGTTTTATGTTCAAATAAACCAGTGCCCAACTTGGTGGTATATTCTAAGGGCACAGTAAGGAGAAGGTTGAACTCAACACATCACCTATGATGCAGCAATGCTTGATTAAACTAAGAGATCAATCAAAGTTATTGCACACTTGAAAAATGATAAATGAACGAAACAATCATTATATGCACGTGTGAAGACAGATACTGAAAAAAAGTCACCTAGATTGCATTGAGCAGAAATCTTTTTTTTATTTGTGTGTGTTAAGCTGTAAACATCTAAACTTGAAATAATTATCCGTCACAATTTATTTTGTTCACAAATTGGATTGGAATCAGATATTTATTGTAGTGAAGGCATTAACCCACAATTGTACCACAAAGTTTTATTGTAGTTGTACGTTACAGAGGAATATATTGGCACTGTGATAATTCTTTTACTTTGGGCTGAAAACAACATTTTATAAGACGAATTCGGTTTGTGCAGTTGCGTAATGATCTCTGTTTATGAAAACACAGAATAATAGATTTTTTTAAATTAAATTACGGCTGGGGCCCACTCACCACTGGCTTTAGTGCCATACCACCTTAAAAGAAAATTTAGGGGCAGATTTATGGTGAATTTTCGAATGAAAAAAAATCTAATTTCAACCTATTTTTTGTGTACTTCGACTAGGGAATAGTCCAAATTCGATTTGAATTTGAAAAGATTTGAAAATTCGAATATTGAAATGTATCATGTACTGTTCACCTTTATTCTTTATTCACCATCTAAAACCTGCCGAATTGCTGTTTTAGCCTATTGGGGACTTTGGACTTGGAAAAATCAAAGTTTTTTTTGGGAAAAATGTTGAATCGAATTCGACAGAATGCGATATTCCTTCGATTCGTACAAATTGAATTTGGCTGAACATGGACCTATTCGACCAAAAAACAAAACTTTGACTTTATTTCGGTTGGTCTTTTTCAATTCGAATTTCGAAGTTTTTTCAATTTGAAATTCGACCCTTGATAAATATGCCCCCCAAATGTTAGCAATTTCTTGTTCAAGAGACATTTCAAGAGTTCACGAAAAGCTACACCTGATGAAGGGACCTCAGGTACCCAAAAATGCAAAAATTTCCTGGTTTGTTTTGTTTTAAAGGAATTCTGTTATGGGAAAACGTTATTTTCAAAATGCTTTGGTTAATAGTGCTGCTCCAGCAAATCTTTTAATATGTAATTATATTACTGTAGGCAGCAGGGCAGAGGGGAATTTCTTTATGTGATGGCCTTTAAGAGTGCTTGGATGACTTCTAACAAATCCAAGGCTATTTTATCTTAAATGGATTCTGTCAGTGGAAAACTTGTTTTTTTCAAAATGAATCAGTTAATAGATCCAATCTGACATTTTGTCAGTTTCTCAAGTGCCCTCAGTCCCGTGACTTGTGCTCTGATAAACTTCAGTCACTCTTTACTGCTGCACTGCAAGTTGGAGTGATATCCAGTGATGATTCTGATGAAGGAGCCCCCCCCCCCCCGCTGGCTTACTTGTCGGGAGGGGAGGCAGGGAACACTAGTGCGGACACTAGTTTAGTTGGAGAAACAGCAGTCTGTCTGAAAGCAGTTCCATCATGTGCTGGCTCTTTCTGAAAGCACATGACCAGGAAAACTGACCTGAGATGGCTGCCTCCACACCAATATTACAACTAAAGAAATACACTTATTGGAAACAAAATTTGTTTATAGTAGAGTGAATTATTTGCAGTGTCAACAGTGTAATTTAAAAATAAAAACTACACCATAAAAATCATGACAGAATCCCTTTAAATATTACAAATCAAATCCTTTCATTTAATATGAAAAGTTTTCCAAGTATTGGAGCTGCCAGTTTCCAGAAGTTTCCAGAAGTTTCCAGATAAGAAGTATTTCCATAATTTGGATCTTCATACCTTAAGTCTACCCAAAAAAAATGTATACATCTAGGGGCACATTTACTATTGGTCGAATATCGAGGGTTAATTGACTTTGACTTCGACTATCGAAGTCAAAGGATTTACCGCAAATGCTTCAATGGAAGGAAAAATCGTTCGGATCGAACGATTTGAAAGATTTTAATCCATCGATCGAACGATTTTCCTTAGATCAAAAAAAGCTTCGAAAGCTTATGGGGAACTTCCCCATAGGCTAACATTGGTGCTCGGTAGGTTTTAGGTGGCGAAGTAGGTAGTCAAAGTTTTTTTTAAAGAGACAGTACTTCGACTATCGAATGGTCGAAGAGTCAAACGATTTTTAGTTTGAATCATTCGATTCGAAGTCAAAGTCGTAGGTCGAAGTAGCCAATTCGATGGTCGAAGTAGCCAAAAAAATACTTCAAAATTCAAAGGATTTTTCATTCTAATCCTTCACTCGAGTAAGTAAATGTGCCCCTAAATAGACCCAATAGGATTGTTTTGCCACAATATGTTTTAATCAAGAAATGTACTGGGGTACATTTTTTAAAAATGTGAATTATTTCATTAAAATGAAATCTATAGGAGCCTTCTGCTTTCTGGACACTGTGTTTCCGTTTAACGGATCCCTGTGTATGAATCACTGTTTTGAGCTACCTACAAATGACCACAACTTCTTCCTGCGTGCTGACTTATAATACAGTTTCAAAATATTAACTAATATTGCAGACTAGAATTTGATTACAAAATGGCACAAATGAATTGCTAAATTATTTTCTGTTAGTGCAAAATGTAATTACATAATAACTAATATACGCCAAGTAAAAAATCTCTGCTTTGTATTTTAATGCCAATTATTTTTTTAACTTTAAAATATGTGTTTTTATAACAAAACTATAAACCAATAACAACAAAAAGATGGTAGACAGTTAAATACATTATAAGCATTTTTGCTAGCAACATGTTTGCAGGAAAGAGGGGGCTCCTCCAGGTAGTAGGGCCTAGTACAGTACAATACAGTCGAGTACAACCAAGTACATGCAGAATAGCAGAGGGGAAATATGCAATCAATTATAGGTGAGTTAAGCTCCTTCTACAAGCAAACCAGCCTAAAATCAAACCTCACTGTTCATTGGGTTTTATAGGTTATGCCCATAAATTTTCCACCATTTGTTATAACAAGTAATTTCAATATTTGTTCTGTTTAAATGAATAACAGCATCTGAATTGTGTACTACTCACGTCTAACATAGCAATGTATTTATATTACATCCTTTCCTGAGGAATAGACATATAAGTTTAAGTGCAGGAAAGAGCCTTCTCCAGTCAGAAAAAATCATGCAGTTATATAAAAGCACATAGGAACAACTTTATTTAGCAGACATAACCATAAACTGTATCCATTAGGATTTCTTGTTTTTCTGTTTTTGATTTCAGTTCAGTGAACTGGACATGTTTTTTTCTTGGAAATATACTTCTCTCAAGCATATAATTTAATGGAAAAAGACATTAAATGTGCATGTTGGTGGATATCCAGAAAACAGCGAGATAAATCTACCAAGCCGGTTAAAATATGGTCTCTCTTCTTTAAAATGTCTAGATTTCTTTTATTGTTGAATTATTTGACGTTTAGAAACTAAGCAGTATTTAACCCTGTACCAAGGTATTGTAGGAGGTGGCAAGTATATATCAGTTAATGCCTCCGTAAATGATAGATGTATGTCCCCTGAACTGAAGCTGAACAGATACAGCCATAACATCAACACACACGTAGGTATGATTCCATCTTTCTTAGATTACTTTCGCATTTCAAGTCCTCAAATCCAAAATAACTGATTTCTCAGGACTGCAGAGGTAGTTTAGGTGTTTTAACCACTTTACTGCCACAGAACACAAGGGCTCGTTTAGAAAGTATTTGAGCTTATAAAAAGATAGTTGCTGTTGTTGCACAAATCAGCTCTATTTATTAAAAGTGTCTAAAGCCACTCTGTGCACTTCTGCATAGGGTCGCTAAGCATTTGTTTGTCCTGCCCAGTGCCAGATTTGCAGACTTATCTGCCCCTAGGAAGGCCTATGATCGAATTCTTACCAGCTCCCCAACCTGCAAGTGCTCATACACTAGAACCACTTAAAATATGTGCCCATCTCTTACTTCCCTCTATCTGTGCATGTGCCACATTGACCTCTACCTAAAGAAACAGGAGCTGCACCAGGTACAGGAAATTCAACTGCTGGCACAGCCCCTGGTACAGCTCCCTATCAATGTGGCAAATGGGCAGCATGCTGCCCCTAAAAATTTGCTGCTCTAGGCCCAGCCTTTGTGGCCTTCCCACAAATCTGGTCCTGGTTCTGCCCCTTACAAAGAATCATGTGCAAGTGCAACTTTTGACACTGGGGAATCCTGGACCTACTCCCTAGATCTACTGTCACCCCAAATGTGGTGGTAGCTCCAGGGTTCCCTCAGCCATTTGCATCAACGGGGCATCAAACGTCTGCCCAAAGAACCACATGCTAATGCCTGTTTAGCACCAGAAATATACCGTCTCCACAAATAAAAAAAATATTGGATGCAACATGAGCCTCATTACTGATTTATTACCCACACGCTTCTGTTCATTTTTGTTATATCAGGCACCAGTAGTGTTATTTCAGGAGCCTGGGCCTACCAGCTAAATTTCTGGACCTCCCTGCATTAAATTGTAGGTCACTTGCAGCACAGGTTGCACACAAAATCACAGGTCTCCATGTAACTCGCACCTCATGGCCCCCCTGATCCCCCTCAGTGCCAGAGTCTGCCCTGTCTATAGTTATGCTACTGTCAGATACAATTGAATTACAATGCTGCACTTGGATGAAATGGCATTGGAATTGTGGGGGAGAACACTGCATTGTGGGTAAAAGCAAGTCAACTTATGCCCAAAAGTGCACTTAGTACAATGCACTTGTGTAAGTAAATGAAAAGTATAAGAAGTGATTCCCAACCAGTAGCTCAAAGCAACATGTTTCTCACCAACCCTTTGGATGCTGCTCCCAGTGACCTCAAAACAGGTGCTTATTTTTGAATTTCAGGCTTGGAGTTAAGATTTGGTCGCATAAAAACCAGGTGTACTGCCAAACAGAACCTCCAGTAGGCTTCCAGTCCACATAGTGGCTACCAAATAGCCAATCACAACCCTTATTTTATGATTGTTGCTCTCTAACTTTTTACATTTGAATGTGTCTCACGAGTAAAAAAGTTTCGGGACCTCTGGTACAGAGTGTAAGCACAGGCTGTTGGGGAGTTATGTGCCATGTGCCAGCTTGGGGACAGAAACAAGCGGGACTTGAGATATAAGATGAAGAGAAATTATATGAGTAAGGAGGAATGAAGAGTAAAATTACATTCATTACAATATGGGACACAGGTGGAAGGTGGTTCCTTGCCCTGTAGAATTACAACCAAAGAGAGAAAAGGGTCAAATAACTATTTACATACCTCTCTGCAATGTTAAGAGATTCCCATGTTCAAGTTATCCACCTTTCTCTACCACCTGGAAAAAAGGCATAAATATTTTACAAGACATTTTAGATCCAAAGACAAAGACCTTATTAACTTAAGAAAACTTTTTGGAGAAATTCCTAATTCCCAGTAAATGAAAAACTATATTATTTCCAGATTTTTCATTGGTTTAAAAAATGACTATTGTAATTAAATGCTGACTTCTATAAATCATTTTCTTTATTCTGTATTCAATAAGTAGAAAATAAAATTAGAACAATCCAATTCAATCTATGGCAAAATTCTACTCTTAGTCAACATTCAATGTAAGAAACCGCTCTGAAATGGTCCTCTTATTTGAACTCTGAAATCTGTCCTGAACATCTAGTATCTGCTATCACCTATATTGACAAATTAATATATACAGGAACCTGGAGTGTTCAAATTTTTCGATTAATCCATCTTGGCTATAAAGGTTTTTAAGCAAAACTCAAAAAACAATACATTTCTTACGGTTTGCCCTAAATGCGGGCTTCGCCAACCCAATTTGATTCACAACTTATGGGACTGCTCCTTGATAAATTCATTCTGAAAAGAAATTGAACAATACTTTCATACTTCTTCCAACGTACAAATCAAATTAAATCCACAAATCTTACCTTTTTTACTACCGTATATACTCGAGTATAAGCCGACCCGAGTATAAGCCGAGGTGCCTAACTTAACCTACGAAAACTGGGAAAACTTTTTGACTCAAGTATAAGCCGAGACACAACTACAGCCCTATCTCCCAGCAGCGCACATTGCGCCAAAGCAACCCCCCCAGCAATCAACTGGACTTCTTTGCAAAGTTGATGGTGACAGAGAATTGCCAAACGGATTACTGTGTGCCTTGTCCCACTACCATGTGCAGAGGGTGTTGTGTGATATTGCCATCACTGTTAATCTTTCGTTTAACCAACAGAGGGCGCTGTGCGACATTGCAGTCACTGTTATTCTTTGATATAACCAGCAGAGGGAGCTGTGTGATATTGCAGTCACTGTTAATGTTTCATATAACCTACATAGGGTGCTGTGTGATATTGCAGTCACTGTTAATCTTTCATATAACCAACAGAGGGCGCTGTGTGATATTGCGGTCTCTCCCCAAGCGTCCTCTGTTGGTATAGGAATGATTAGCAGTGACTGCAATCTCAGCTAGCGCCCGTTGACTCGAGTATAAGCCGAGATAGACTTTTTTCAGCACATTTTGGATGCTGAAAAACTCGGCTTATACTCAAGTATATACGGTAAACTATTATTAAACTCTTCTCCCAATATTTGAATTCAGTTAAATATTTCCCACAATCTAAATTTACTATTAGCATCTACTAAAAGTATATTATTCAGGAATTGGATCCAAGTTCATCATCCAACAATAAATATGGTTACCATTGAATTCTAAGACCTATGTTTAATGGAAACAATTTCCTACAAATTTAATCATTCAAAAATCTGTTCCAGATTCGGAAATGGAAAACATTCTTAAATTCTTTAGATGGAATTGAGAGGAAAAAAATTCAAGCCACTCTTAAAAGCTCCACAATGCCAATTTTTAACTCTGGCCATAAGACATTCTAATACAAGTGAGACCTAACTTAGTACTTACCTAACAAATATCTTGTTCCATTTTTAAAATTTTCGGTATCTTCCTTCATCCTGTGTATGGATTTATGTTCATTGTTCATGTCTTGTTCTCTTAACTTTATTGAATAATGAATTTGAAAGAAAAAGAGAACAGGGAAATCGGCAAAGAATGGTGTATTGGGGAAAGTAAAAAGACAAAGGAGAGGCAAAACCTGTAATCAAAGCTCTCTCATCTAACAAAAGATTAGGTTACAGTATCAACAGAGCTCAAGATTCAGCACAATGACTGTTAATTTCAGATGGCTAACCATGCTCTGTGATATGTTTGGGCAGATGGCAGCACCTATACATGGCATGTCCACAGAGACTAAAATGCTACCGACACAAAGGCAATTTTAGTCTACATACAGGGTAAGCATAGTTTTTTTCTTTTTGGGCTGGCTAATTAACCAATAGTTATGGAAGTCCAAAGATGCAGAAGTTTTTGGTGGGAAATCAACCTAATGTTATGAAAAAGTACAGAATAGTCATTTAATGGGATTATGTCTATTTGCCTACACCAATATTCAGTTATATTTGGGTATAATTCTTTGGCATGTCAAAGTAATGCAGCAGATTTCCTTTTAGAACTATGAAACTAAATGAAATTGTTACCGGAGCACCTGACCTTGATCAAAATGTCCATTGTTTGAGTACATCACATGAGTTAACTCCACTGGCAGGCAATAAACATCTATCCCTTTGCTCAGAGCAACTGCCTTTTGCAGATGCTAAGAATTACTTCCTCAAATGAAGCAAATACTGATCTTGCTAAATGTACAAACCGGTTGGAAAAGTTTGACATGCTGAATTAGATTATACTACATAATGCATCACTAAGTAATTGATATATACATTATATGCAAAGAGATCCAGATTAACTCAACTGTAAATTTTGCGCATCATTGTCTAACTTAGCCTTTAGTTCATTGCCAATTGATCCCATTCTTCAAGGAGCTTTCCCGATTTATTAGCTGAATAAAAGCTCGGCTTGTTATAGCTTGGTGATTTTAGGAAACACGGAAATGTGCAAGTACTTTATGAGTCTCTGTAAATCATTCAGAAGAAAATATTTTTTGAGTTTTACTTTTATTCAAATTTGTTTTATGAGAGGCAATTGCTCATGCTTAAATACATTAAAACAATTGTAATAAGAAGGCCTGTGGATTTTAAAGCACTTTTCACGTACTAATTTAGTAAAGATGTTTGCATGCGACTGTAATTTAAACTTGGATGTCACATTATCGGAGATAGTCACCATTTGTCTGAATGTCAGTCCTGGTGGGAATATGATTTTATCACAGGGTCTACAATTATTCTGAACATCAATCACAATAATATTAAATACAAGGGATGGTTAGGTACTGGGACTCAAGCGGTTTATAACTACAGTTCCCGACATCCTCTCACATACACTGAAGCTCGGGAATGAGTTTTGCATGAGCAATTCACAATGATTGTAATTAAGATTTCTAAAAATGTTACTGAAATGTTACCATTTTTAACATTTATGAGCATCCCTTGGATGGAATATTGCATAAGAAATACCATTTTGATTATATTCATCTTTATATATATATATATATATATATATCTCAAACAAACAGAAATATACTTTACCTGCAGCAGAACGAAAGAAGAACACTATTGATTAGGTCTTGTTGGTGCAAGTGCTTGGCAAACCTTGCGTGGGTTCCTGATATCTACAGCACATATTATATAATAGAAGACATGACATTTCAGCAGTCATAGGGAAGTAAAAAAAGGAGAATTATGTGTTTGTATCTGTGTTTCCACTCCTTATCACTTAAAGAAAAACACCCAGAAAAAGCATATAGCTGAATGTCTGCCACCTCTAGTTTTCATTTGTCTCCCCTGGCAAGAACTACTGCTTTACACCATAGCAAAAGGAGAGACAATTCTTTCTTGCAAGTCTATAGCTTCTGTTATTATATAAAAACTGTAAGTTTGGTAATTATGTTTTGAAACAGCAATGAAGAAAACACACAGATCCATAGTGGAGCACTTCAAATTGTCTGGGTACAAACTTCCTGCCTTGCACTCATCTGGATCCCCACAGTGAGGAAAAGAGTGGGATTCTGATTCCTGAGCAAACCAAGGTCCCCATATATTCTTGATAAGGCTTGTGCAATGGAAAGGTCACTCAAGTTTTCTAGTGAAAGGACACTGTAGGTTTCAACTGGTCTTGTGCAGGGATCTATGGGAGACATTATTGTAAATCATTGGTCAGCTACTGCTTATTCCAATGGGCACTTGAAGTTCAGTGTTCAGACACAACAAGCAAATCTGAAATTAATTATTTACAGCTGTAAACGAGAACATTAGAACGTTCTGTCTGGGGTGGTAAAAAGACCTGCAGGAGATGGATAATTAGAAGAAGACCACAGTTATTGATAAGGATCTTGTCATATTGTTTAAGTGTTTCCAGTATCTATGAAACCAAATTTGCCTGTCTTCTGAGTCTGAAGCACCATGGCGGCATGGAGTTGTCTCTGTGGTACATGACTTCTTTGAACCCTCCACCAAGTGGATTAGAATGCATCTTAGAAATCCAACAGGCATACGTAAACATTACTGTGTGTGGAAAGTTGCCCTGTTGTAGCCCCTATATCATAAATTTAGCCTGTGCTGGGGGGGTGTGCAGTCGCCCAAGACATGCCATATGCCACCTGTCACGGTCGGCACCCTACACCAGAACAGATGTACAAGATCCGGGTCATCGTATAACAAGGCCATGGTAGCAAAAAATGCTTCTAGGGATAAACGGGCAGGGTCAGAGGGGGGTAATCTTAGTGCCCAGACTTGTGGGTCACCTTGTAGTAAGGTCATAATGAACCTTACTTCATCCTCACCAGTAGGGAAGTTGTGAGGGAGAAAACTGAGGTGTAACTTACATGCCTCTTGAAAAACAAAAAAATTACTCCTATCCCCACTAAACTTATCAAGAAAAGGGATTTTTGGGTCATGGGAAAAACCTCTATTACCCGGAGTAGGTGACGGAACAGACCCCTCAGGAATCTCAGATTGCTGTGCATCCAACCTCTCGGAAAGAGACCGCAGACCTTGAATAATAAAATTCTGCTTCCCCTCTTGTTCATCAAGGCGCTGGAGGAGGGTTGAATACAACAGTTCAGTGGTTAGCGGGAACTTCTTCCATTTTCTTCCGTCTCATTGGCCCGTTGTACTGTCACGGTCGACACCCTACACCAGAACAGATGCCAAGCACCCTGGTCTCGGCTCAACTTCACCAGTTAAGTGACCGCCTTTGGCCTTGGGAGGAGCCCTCGGCGTACTCAGATGCCACCTGGATTTAACGAGAGGTGCAAGGCATAAGTTCTGGCAGGCAATGGGGCACGACTGTTTTACAAGGATGCTGGAAGATAGGAAGCCACTAGGAACAGGCAGGCCGGGCCAGCACAAGCAGTTAGAATAGTCAGACAGGCCAGAGTCAGGATTAGATATCGTAGACTAGTCGAAGAACAGGAAAGGTTTCAGGATTGGAGTGCTCAGAATAGTAATTTAGGCAGGCAGGGGTCAAACACAATAGATCAGTCAAAAGAAGAATAATACAACACCCAGGAACAAGGCAAATTGAACCTACAACGGGCAATTACCTGAAAGCCAAATTCCCCTTTTATACATTTGAATCTCACGCCAGCGCGACTGTGCCTTTAAATAATGCATGCGTGCGGCGCACGCGCCCTAGAGGAACCGGCAAGGAAGAAGAAGGCAGCACAGCGGGCGTCCATGCCGAGGACGCGGCGTGGACCCCGCTGCCGCTAGACCACCAGGGTAAGTTCCTTACACCACCTTTGTGGAAAATCATAGTAACTATAATAATTACTGGTTAATTAATGGTTCTTTTGGTCTGACTAAAAATCTAGGTTCCATGCCAATATATATCTTACTAGTTGAGAAACCTACCACTGGTCATGAAATTAGATGTAACATTATTACAATTATAAAGCATTTAAAAAAAAGCACTGCAAAACATGTTGCTGTAATAGAGATGGTTAAACAATAAAACATCGAAAAGATACACAAATTATATTCAGTTCAGAAGTACTGAGATCTAGGGATGCAACGAATTCAGGATTCGGTTCGGAATTCTGCCAGGATTCAGCCTTTTTAAGCAGGATATGGCCGAATCCTTGTGCATGGCCGAAATTAATACTTATTTGCATATGTAAATTAGGCATGGGAAGGGAAATGATGTGATGTATGGTCATAAAACAAGGAAGTAAAAAAACATTTTTCCTACCTTTTCCGTCCCTTATTTAAATATGCAAATTCCCGAATCCTTTGTGAAAGATTCGGCCGAATACCGAACCGAATCTTGCACAAAGGATTCTGGAATTCGGCCAAATCCCAAAAACTGGATTTGGTGCATCCCTACTGAGATCAGATATACTGGGTAGGATTTGCGACTTGTGTAGGACTAGGATGAGTGAATTGTAGATTGCTGAAGGGTAAACAACATTCTCTCTTCATTGTATGGGTTTTGGTCCAATCCTCAATTCCACCATACATCATACCCAAAAATTCAAAGACCCATATCTAAACCCTAACCATGAAATAAATGCTCGTCCCCGTGCTAGAAAAATGGTGCAGATCACAGATACAATGAAAATAACTGACAGAGCAAGCCACCCCTAGCCATTTATCAAAATATTCACTACACCAAATATTTAAGACCAAGACTTTCCATCAGAGATAAAAAAAAAAACAATAATAACAATGGGACAAAGAAAAATATTTATTGCATTTAAAAATAGGATCTGGTAGTACATGTATGGACCTGAGAGTTTTCCGCATAACTGATCTTTCATTAATTTGGATCTTCATACCTTAAGTCTACTAAAACATCATGTAAACAATAAATAAACCCAATAGGCTGGTTTTGCTTCCAATAAGGATTAATTTTATCTTAGTTTGGATCAATTACAAGGTACTGTTTTATTACTACAGAGAAAAAGAAAAACATTTTTTAAAATTTGGATTATTTGGGTAAAATTGAGTCTATGGGAGATGGCCCTTCTGTAATTTGGGGCTTTCTGGATAATGGGTTTCTAGATAACGGATCCCATACCTGTAAAATAATCTGCCTTTACTGTAGGTGAACACTGCTAAATATGCCCTAGTTTTGTTGTACTATGTGTTTGTGTGCTTGGCACTGCATTTGTGTGTCTTTGTGTGCTCCTATTCTGGGAATGCATAAAGCTGAACCTTGAAAAGAATGTATGCCTTTTGGTTCACTTATCTTTCGTTTTTAAAATTGCTTATTTGAATAAGATGACATTTGGCTTAACTGCATCTCTAAACTATTTTCAGTCTTATTATTTACAGAAATAAGTATGTGAGTAGTTACAGCTGAAATCAAATCTAGCAGTTTTCACATATCAGTGAATTTCTGCAGACTTGGGGCAATTTGATTTCTTCCAAAGAATGCACCACTTATGACATTCTATGCACGGGAATTATTTAATGTAATATTTATGATGTGATATATAAGAATTGGTATGTATCGTGTGCCTTCTTATGGAAATGACCTATATTAGTTCAGCATGAAGCATTATTTATAGAGCTAGTTACTTACCACTGTATGGACAGCGTACATCTACTTCAAAATTCAATTCACAGCCTGTTGTTTTGTTGTTTAGTGGAGGTGGACATAATAATAGAAATGCCATTTATTATTGACACAAAATTTAAATCTGAAAGAGGATAGAGTAATCTGTCATATGGATTACTACAACCGACAAGTTTGCATGTTAAAACTGATACTAAATTGTGCAAAACCATACATTCTATGCAGGATGCTGCCATGTTGCATACTGATTTGACTACATTTTACAACTAGGCAGCATACTGACAAGTGAGGTTCAATTTGGATAAATGCAAGGTTATATACTTTGGTAGAAATAATATAAAAGTGATTATTCACTAAATGGTAGTGCGTTGGGGGCATCCTTTACTGAGAATTGTTTGGAGAATTTTGTGGATAACAAGTGGTGTAACTCTAGGCAGTGTCACGTAGAGGTTGCAGGGAGTAAACAAAATACTGTAAAAATGTATTTAACTCAAGGGATGAATAGGGATGTCGCGGACTGTTCGCCGGCGAACTTGTTCGCGCGAACATCGACTGTTCGCGCTCGCCGAATGTTCGCGAACGTCGCGCGACGTTCGCCATTTTGGGTTCACCTTACCTGGCGCTTTTTTTTGACCTCTCACCCCAGACCAGCAGATACATGGCAACCAATCAGGAAGCTCTCTCTCCTGGACCACCCCCACACCCCCTGGACCACTCCCCTTCCATATATAAACTGAAGCCCTGCAGCGTTTTTTCATTCTGCCTGTGTGTGCTTGCAAGAGCTAGTGTAGGGAGAGAGCTGTTACTGATTTCACTGATTTCTTTGAGGGACAGTTGATAGTAAGTTTGCTGGCTAGTAATCTACTTGATACTGCTCTGTATTGGAGGGACAGAAGTCTGCAGGGATTTGAGGGACATTTTAGGTTAGGTAGCTTTGCTGGCTCGTAATCTACCTTCTACTGCAGTGCTCTGTATGTAGCTGCCTGCTGTGGGCACTGATCTCTTCTGATCTCATCTGCTGACTGCTGTAATAACCCAATAGTCCTTGTAAGGACTGCTTTTTATTTTCTTTTTTGTTGTTTTACTTTGCTACTATAACAGCCCAGTGCTATTAGTCTAGCTGTGTTGGGGAGTGGGACTGGTGTGCTGCTGTGCTGCTCCTAGTAGTTCAGCAGCAGCAACCAGAGAAATTTTTTTTTTTTAATATACATATATTTTTTTTTTCTTTTACTTATCTTACTGTTCTTTAACGTGTACAGTGCTGTTGCTGTTCTTCATAGTAGTGCACCAATAGTAGTGCACTTGCAGGCATTATTTGCCCAGTGTGTTCTTCAAACAACAACCATCTAGCTGTGTGAGCTTGTTCACATTCTGTCTAAATATCAATAATAATACCGTCTCTAGAAACACCACCCGAGTGATGTTTTTCAGGCAGCAATAATATATTCCGTATCCACTGCTGTAGTAGTGTATACGTTAACCTTGTAGGCATTATTTGCCCAGTGTGTTCTTCATTTTCAAACAACTCCCATCTAGCTGTGTGAGCTTGTTCGCATTCTGTCTAAATATCAATAATAATACCGTCTCTAGAAACACCACCCGAGTGACGTTTTTCAGGCAGCAATAATATATTCCGTATCCACTGCTGTAGTAGTGTATACGTTAACCTTGTAGGCATTATTTGCTCAGTGTGTTCTTCATTTTCAAACAACTCCCATCTAGCTGTGTGAGCTTGTTCACATTCTGTCTAAATATCAATAATAATACCATCTCTAGAAACACCACCCGAGTGACGTTTTTCAAGCAGCAATAATATATTCCGTATCCACTGCTGTAGTAGTGTATACGTTAACCTTGTAGGCATTATTTGCCCAGTGTGTTCTTCATTTTCAAACAACTCCCATCTTGCTGTGTGAGCTTGTTCACATTCTGTCTAAATATCAATAATAATACCGTCTCCAGAAACACCACCCGAGTGACGTTTTTCAGGCAGCAATAATATATTCCGTATCCACTGCTGTAGTAGTGTATACGTTAACCTTGTAGGCATTATTTGCCCAGTGTGTTCTTCATTTTCAAACAACTCCCATCTTGCTGTGTGAGCTTGTTCACATTCTGTCTAAATATCAATAATAATACCGTCTCCAGAAACACCACCCGAGTGACGTTTTTCAAGCAGCAATAATATATTCCGTATCCACTGCTGTAGTAGTGTATACGTTGACCTTGTAGGCCTTGTTTGCCCAGTGTGTTCTTCATTTTCAAACAACTCCCATCTAGCTGTGTGAGCTTGTTCACATTCTGTCTAAATATCAATAATAATACCGTCTCTAGAAACACCACCCGAGTGACGTTTTTCAGGCAGCAATAATATATTCCGTATCCACTGCTGTAGTAGTGTATACGTTAACCTTGTAGGCATTATTTGCCCAGTGTGTTCTTCATTTTCAAACAACTCCCATCTAGCTGTGTGAGCTTGTTCACATTCTGTCTAAATATCAATAATAATACTGTCTCTAGAAACACCACCCGAGTGACGTTTTTCAGGCAGCAATAATATATTCCGTATCCACTGCTGTAGTAGTGTATACGTTGACCTTGTAGGCATTGTTTGCCCAGTGTGTTCTTCATTTTCAAACAACTGCCATATAGCTGTGTGAGCTTGTTCACATTCTGTCTAAATATCAATAATAATACCGTCTCCAGAAACACCACCTGAGTTGTTGTTGTTGTTTTAAAAATAATGCCAGGCAAAGGCAGGCCGCCACGCAGAGGCACTAGGGGCCGTGCTGCTATGCTATCCTGTGGCCCTAGGAAATTGCCCAGTTTTAAAAAGGCAATGACCCTGAACTCCCAAAATGCTGAAGAGGTAGTTGACTGGCTTACACAGCACACCCCATCCTCTACCGTTTCTAACTTTACCACAACATCCTCATCCTCCACTGCTATGGGCACCCCACGTAACACTTCCTCCACCACCGGCGCCCCTTCTTCACTGGAGTCAGAGGAGTTATTTTCACATGAGTTTCTTGAACTGAGTGATGCGCAACCATTATTGGCAGAAGAAGATGAAGGAGATGAGGACGTTACACCAGATTTAATTCTGGCAGAGAACACAACAGAGATGGACATAATGAGTGATGAGGAGGTCCCCGCTGCTGCTTCCTTCTGTGAGCTGTCAGAAGAAATTGATGCATCTGAGGAGAATGAGGATGAGGAGATTGATGTTTTGTGGGTGCCCAGTAGAAGAGAGCAAGAGGAGGATAGTTCAGATGGAGAGACGGAGAGTCAGAGAGGCAGGAGGAGAATAAGACTTAGAAGAAGCAGGGAGGACAGCTCGCAGGGAACAGTAGGGCAACAACATGTATCGGCACCTGTGGTCAGCCGGCCAACACACCCGCCATTGCTGCCAACGCCGCCAACTTCTACTGTTACCGCCAGATTGCCAGCTTCAAAAAGGTCAGCAGTGTGGGATTTTTTTAATGTGTGTGCCTCTGACAAAAGCGTTGTAATTTGCAATGAGTGCAGTCAGAAACTGAGTCTTGGGAAGCCCAACAGCCACATAGGTACAACTTCTATGCGAAGGCACATGAACGGCAAGCACAAAGCACTTTGGGAGCAACACCTCAAAGGCAACAGGCAAACTAAAAGCCACCCTCCTTCTGGTCCAGCATCTTACTGCTCTACCTCTGCTGTCCTTGACCGTCTGAACCACCCTCCACTCTGCCTTCCACCTTGACCACCAGTTCCCATTCCCAGTCATCTGCCCCCAGCCAAGTTTCTGTGAGGGCCATGTTTGAGCGTAAGAAGCCAATGTCTGCGAGTCACCCCCTTGCCCGGCGTCTGACAGCTGGCTTGTCCGCACTCTTAGCCTGCCAGCTTTTACCATACCAGCTGGTGGACTCTGAGGCCTTCCGCAAATTTGTAGCAATTGGGACACCGCAGTGGAAGGTACCCAGCCGCAATTTTTTTTCAAAAAAGGGAATACCACACCTGTACCACCATGTGCAGAGCCAAGTCACCGCATCTCTGTCACTTAGTGTTGGGCCAAAGGTCCATATGACTACTGACGCATGGTCCTCCAAGCATGGTCAGGGCAGGTATGTCACCTACACTGCCCACTGGGTGAACTTGGTAATGGCTGGGAAGCAGGGAATGTGTGGCTCAACAACAACAGTGGAGTTGGTGTCACCGCCACGGATTGCACGCGGTTCTGCCACCACCTCTACTCCTCCTTCGCTCTCTACCTCGTCTTCTTCCTCTTCTTCGTCCTCTGCTGCTGGGTCCTCCTCCTCCACACCTGTGCACCCCCAGCTCCCCCTAGGTTATTCGACGTGCCAGGTACGCCGTTGTCATGCTGTCTTGGGGATGACGTGCCTGGAAAGCAGAAACCATACCGGATCTGTACTCCTGTCATCTCTGCAGTCACAGGCCGATCGGTGGCTGACCCCACACCAACTGAAGATCGGAAAAGTGGTGTGTGACAACGGAAGCAATCTGTTGGCAGCACTGAGACTGGGCAATTTAACACATGTGCCCTGCATGGCACATGTTCTGAATTTAATAGTCCAACGTTTTGTCTCGAAGTACCCAGGATTCCAGGACGTTCTCAGGCAGTCCAGGAAGGTGTCGGCCCATTTCAGACGGTCCTACACAGCCATGGCACGCCTTGCTGACATTCAGCAGCGGTACAACATGCCAGTCAGGCGTTTGATTTGCGACAGCCAGACTCGGTGGAATTCAACACTCCTCATGTTGGAACGTCTGCTGCAACAACAAAGAGCCGTCAACGAATACCTGTTTGAACTGGGTGGTAGGACTGGATCTGCAGAGCTGGGGATTTTTTTACCCCGTTACTGGGTGCTTATGCGCGATGCCTGCAGGCTCATGCGCCCTTTTGAAGAGGTTACAAATATGGTCAGTCGCACCGAAGGCACCATCAGCGACCTAATACCCTTTGCTTTCTTCCTGGAGCGTGCCATGCGACGAGTGACAGATGAGGCTGTAGACCAGCGTGACGAGGAGCAGGAAGCGCACGATTTCTGGTCGGAATCACCAGAACGAACCCAGGCACCTGCTGCAACGCAGGGAGAGGTGTCAGAAGTGGAGTCAGAGGAGGAAGGTGGCTTTGTGGAGGAGGAGGACCAACAGGAGCAGGCTTCCCAGGGGGCTAGTGGTGACCTTTTGGGGACCCCTGGTCTTGTACGTGGCTGGGGGGAGGAGACCGTGGATGATGCAGTCCTTGATAACGAGGAAGCGGAGATGGATAGCTCTGCATCCAACCTTGTGAGAATGGGGTCTTTCATGCTGTCATGCCTGTTGAAGGACCCCCGTATCAAGAGGCTTAAGGAGAAGGACCTGTACTGGGTGGCAACGCTACTAGACCCTCGGTACAAGCATAAAGTGGCAGAAATGTTACCAACGTACCACAAGTCCGAAAGGATGCTGCATTTACAAACCAGCCTGCAAAACATGTTGTACAATGCTTTTAAGGGTGATGTCACTTCAGGAACTCATCAACATTCCAGGGGCAGAGGTGCCAGTAATCCTGCCACGAGCGCACCTGCAAGGACAAAGCACTTTGGCCACTCTGTAACGTCAGACATGCAAATGTTTTTCAGTCCAAGGCAGCGCCAGAACCCTTCTGGATCCACCCTCAAAGAACGCCTCGACCAGCAGGTAGCGGACTACCTGGCATTAACTGCAGATATCGACACTCTTAGGAGCGATGAACCCCTGGACTACTGGGTGCGCAGGCTTGATCTGTGGCCAGAGCTGTCACAATTTGCCATGAACCTCTTGTCTTGCCCCGCCTCAAGTGTCCTCTCAGAAAGGACCTTCAGTGCAGCAGGAGGGATTGTAACTGAGAAGAGAACTCGCCTAGGTAACAAAAGTGTGGATTACCTGACCTTTATTAAAATGAATGAGGGGTGGATCTCGGAGGGTTACTGCACGCCGGAAGACTTGTTCTGAGTTTCTGATTCTGACTCCCCATGCAGCTGTCCTTCACTGCACGCCTCATGACTCCACACACAGCTGTCCTTTAGCGTCCTCCTCCCTCCACCACCGTTATAAACTAGGGTGCAAACCCTACTGGTTTAATTTGAATCCAGGTAAATCCTGAGTTTTTCTGGCCTCTGTGCTTCAGTGGCTGTGACAAAAAAAAATGAATATTTTCAGCATTTATATGGCATATTGTTTCTGGCCTCTGTGCTTCAGTGGCTGTGACAAAAAAAAATTAATTTTTTCAGCATTTATATGGCATATTTTTTCTGGCCTCTGAGCTTCAGTGGCTGTGACAAAAAAAATGAATTTTTTCAGCATTTATATGGCATATTTTTTCTGGCCTCTGTGCTTCAGTGGCTGTGACAAAAAAAAGGAATATTTTCAGCATTTATATGGCATATTTTTTCTGGCCTCTGTGCTTCAGTGGCTGTGACAAAAAAAAGGAATATTTTCAGCATTTATATGGCATATTGTTTCTGGCCTCTGTGCTTCAGTGGCTGTGACAAAAAAAAAATGAATATTTTCAGCATTTATATGGCATATTGTTTCTGGCCTCTGTGCTGCAGTGGCTGCAACAAAAAAAAATGAATATTTTCAGCATTTATATGGCATATTGTTTCTGGCCTCTGTGCTTCAGTGGCTGCGACAAAAAAAAGGAATATTGTTAGCATTTATATGGCATATTTTTTCTGGCCTCTGTGCTTCAGTGGCTGTGACAAAAAAAAGGAATATTTTCAGCATTTATATGGCATATTGTTTCTGGCCTCTGTGCTTCAGTGGCTGTGACAAAAAAAAAATGAATATTTTCAGCATTTATATGGCATATTGTTTCTGGCCTCTGTGCTGCAGTGGCTGCGACAAAAAAAAATGAATATTTTCAGCATTTATATGGTATATTGTTTCTGGCCTCTGTGCTTCAGTGGCTGCGACAAAAAAAAGGAATATTGTTAGCATTTATATGGCATATTTTTTCTGGCCTCTGTGCTGCAGTGGCTGCGACAAAAAAAAATTATATTGTTTGCATTTATATGGCATATTTTTTCTGGCCTCTGTGCTTCAGTGGCTGCGACAAAAAAAATTTATATTGTTAGCATTTATATGGCATATTTTTTCTGGCCTCTGTGCTTCAGTGGCTGTGACAAAAAAAAATTATATTGTTTGCATTTATATGGCATATTTTTTCTGGCCTCTGTGCTTCAGTGGCTGCGACAAAAAAAATTTATATTGTTAGCATTTATATGGCATATTTTTTCTGGCCTCTGTGCTGCAGTGGCTGCGACAAAAAAAAATTAATATTTTCAGCATTTATATGGCATATTGTTTCTGGCCTCTGTGCTTCAGTGACTGCGACAAAAAAAACATAATTTTTCAGGAAAGTACACATGCCTAATTTTTCAGGGTTCTGCAACAGTGGCAAAATCGCATCTTTTATGGTCACCGCAGGTGATCAATAAAGTACACCAAAACTGGGCCCACACTGCAGAATCAGTGTTTTTTGGTTCGCTTCACTGTACATTGAATTACCTCTGCCTGACCGTGCACGTGCGCACAAGCACGGTGACTGCTAAACACACCACTACAGAAATATTGCCACCAACAGGACGAACATCCTGGAGGTGACAAGCTCAACTAGTAATTAACAACTATTATTTGCTCACTTGACGGTATCATTCATTAAAGCTCTTTGCGTTCTTTTGCGTTGCAGTAAGCGCCGCGTTTCGTCTTTGCGTGTGAACAGGCTGTAACCTTTACACGACTTGATTGGCATGTAGACGCCGGACGTTTTAAAGCATTTTATTACACAAGTTTAGAAATGTAGTGTGATTTCTGCCCTTTACAGCACAAAACGCAGCGCTGTGTCAACAATGTATTTTTCAGATACATTTTTGCCCTTGATCCCCCTCTGGCATGCCACTGTCCAGGTCGTTGCACCCTTTAAACAACTTTAAAATCATTTTTCTGGCCAGAAATGTCTTTTTTAGCTTTTAAAATTCGCCTTCCCATTGAAGTCTATGGGGTTCGCGACGTTCGCGAACCATTCGCATTTTTGACGCAAGTTCGCGAATATGTTCGCAAACTTTTTTTCCGACGTTCGCTACATCCCTAGGGATGAAAACATAATTTTGAGTCTTTTAAGGTCCCTGGTAAGGCCTCATCTGGAGTATGCAGTGCAGTTTTGGGTTCCAGTCCTTAAGAGGGATATAAATGAGCTGGAGAGAGTGCAGAGACGTGCAACTAGACTGGCAGAAGAAATGGAGGATTTTAAATATGAGGAAAGATTGTCACATTGGGGTTGTTTTTTCTTTAGAAGGGTAATGAATGATTACACTTTACATGACATTATAGAAAAGATCAACAAACACAAGGCCATCCCATTAGACTTGAAATTAACTTTCATTTGTTGCAGCATAGGTAGTGATGGGCGAATAAATTAGACTGGCGTGAATTTGCGGCACATTTCTGCGTTTTGACGCCGGTGAAAATTTTTTCCAAACTCCTGCAAAAATTCGCCAGCGTCAAAAAAATTTGGATGCACAGCCAAAAAGTCGCTCATGTCAAAACCACCGCAAATCAACACTATTCAGACGCCCATTGACTTTTAATCGAGCCAAGCGTCGAAATTGACGCGAGCATACATTTTTGAGTTTCACAAATTTTTTGCAGTTTTGAGAATTTTTCTGTGAAGCGAAATGGAAGAAATTCGCCCATCACTATGCATAGGTAGTTCTTTAATGTGAGGTTGTCAAACAAAATATGGGTGATGTTGTGAAAGAAGATGATTTTAATGCCTACTACTATAGTTAGTTTAGTATAAGAGTTTATATATGTGAGTTCACAGATAGGTCTGTTTCTGTATGTGATACATGTGCACTGGGGTTTATTATGAGGGGTTGAATTTGATGGACTTTTGTCTTGCAACTGCAACTATGTGACATTTTTTCAATTTAAATGTAGAGTCATGATAGACATTATGAGCAAAATAGCTGATGCAATAATTTTGATAATATTGCCATTTACTGTACATTGGGTCTACATTGTGTCTTATCTTATTTGGGGGAGATGCAATAAACAAAATTAATTGTTGTGCCTAATTGTTAAAAATACAACATAGAAAGAGGTGGAAAGTGCAAACCAAACTTTTTGTTAATTTTTTTTGTTTGATTTATTCCTTTATACATTTATTCTATATTTTCTAATATAATGTCTGTTCTTTATATTTTTTTCTTTTTAAGTTTCAGACCTAATTTGTATAGGCAAATTATTTCAGATCGTCAGCTATATTCACACATCTCTGTTCCAGAGAGGCCTACAGGCTGAAAGAAATTGTTTGGTTTATAACAAAAAGTGCTATCTACAGGGAGCCTTTGAGTCTGTAACTTCGATTAACCTGCCTCGGATAAATACATACATTTTCAAGTCTATACAGCTTTTTCGAAATGTTAAGTACCATTGGTGTGAGGAGATTTGCTTTATAACTTGAAAAAATAAGTGCAGGAACCTGGTAATAGGATTCCCTCTGACAGAGTTTCTAATGCTTACAGTTCCTGCAATTACTAGGTCTATGCTCAAAATGTACTTAGGAATTCTCTAGAACAAGGTCATATTGAATAAAATGTACACATTTTGGTGTTCCTCTTTATATACATTAGTGCCCAGTTTGTCCTTAGAAATAACAAACCTGTAGTAAGTATGATTTATGCTTGGCAAAATCCCTATAGGATCATAAATTAGCAAGCACAGGCCCGGATTTGTAGCAAGGCCACAAAATATTAGGGGTGGCATTCCGCCCAACTGCTTTCCAGGGAGCACTGGGGAGAGCAGCATATGCGCTCGCGGGAGGGGGATGTGCCTCGGCTACCCGCCCACGAAATCCGGCATTGAACAAGCTCCATATTTTTATTATTTTTAACAACAACAAAAATATTCACAGAGGAAGGCTAATCCCCCTTTCTGTTTATACCAAATATCACCTGTTTACTGTGAATGCACCCTTATGGTAAGGGCTGATGGAGAGATATGTCGCCCGAAAATGCTTCACCACCAGCAATAATTGAAGTCATCAGTGGTAAAACCTATCCTTAATGAAATTACACGAGGCAACGCAAAGGTTTTTCCACAGCCATTTTTGGGAGATTTGCCGGCCATAGTAGTAAAAATTTATTGCAGGTGACAAAATCCCCCCACCCGTCAGCCATAACCCTTTGGGAGACAGTGTTTGAAATGTTCAACCTCTGGCTGAAACCCGCTCCCTGCTTGAGGCACTGCCTCTCAGGGTCAGGCCAGGCACGCTAGGGCCAAAACCCCCCGCTCGCGTGTGCCCGACCGCAACAAAAACAACAGAGGGGGGGTGATAGGAGAGAGTGACAGAGGGGAGGGATGAGCGATGGAGGGGAGGGACGGGTGAGGGACAGAAGAGGGAGGGTGACAGGAGGGAAGGGAGAGCAATGAAGGGGAGAGTGACAGGAGGGAGGGGAAATCGACAGAGGGGATGGTCACAGGAGGGAGGGGAGAATGACAGAGGGGTGGGTGACAGAGGGAAAGAAGGAAAGTAAGACTGAGGGGTGGATGACAGACTAGGGGTAGGAGGAAGACACTTTTAGAGGTAGCTGCCCAGTGTCACTCTATCATTGCGCCCTAGGCAGTTGCTTCTTCTGCCTACCCTTGTTCCAGCCCTGCTGCCACTCTGCCGACCTCGAGCCCCCAGTCTGATGCTGATGTGTGTATGGTGTGTGTATGGTGTGTGTATGGTGGTTAACGAGTGATTTAATAGCCAAAAATATTTTTCTTGCCATGGATGAAAACATTGCAAGACTGTTTGATGAAACCTATAACCTAAATGCAAAATATGTGGGGGAAAATATAAAGGGCTCCCTAAATAACTTACTTCTTTTTCAATTAGGATTTTTTAATCACCATTCTTACATTACAATGGAACCCTGGTTTTTATCAGGAAAATATTCCCTTTCCAGTGCAGATGTCTGAGTTTTGATTAAAAGCAACACCAGCACTGATCATCTTGTGGATTGGCCCAATCACAAAGGTTCAAAAAAATGATTTAGTATTTAGTAAAGTAAGTATTGGGAGAAAAACAGTGCACTTCAACCCCTGATCAAAACAACAGAAAAATGTAATAAAATTGTAAGAAAAACTTTTTTTAATACAAACATCTTCTGGAGACCTGTTTTTAATATTGGCAACAGTTACATAAGGGGGTTGGAGTGAATCTGGAAGGCTAGTTTCACAAATTCTCAGAAACATAAACACGTCATTTTGTCTCTGTGGAATAAATAATTACATACAATAGGTGGCATACTGTGATTCTAGATTCCCAAAAGAGCCCAATAAACCAAGAAGGCACAGAGAATGTAGGCAAGGTTTATGGGGCTGATGTCAACTGGCTTCTAGATTTATTTCTTTGGCCAATCAAAGCCCCATGCAGGCACAACTGAACCATTTCTCTCTGTTACTTATTTTCATACTCACTTCCAAGATTTGCTTTTTTGTTTTTTTGACAGACAGTGAGTTTAATCACACCATTATCCAACCTGAAATCTTCTGCAGAACAGCTGATTTATGAAAATATATTCTCAATGTGAGATCTTTCATTCAAATGTGCAGCAAGCTGGCACCAATTAGAAAGCAACCTTTTTTAAACACACTATACCGCTGAGCTAATTGAAGGGGCTATACTACATTATGACATCTCAGTGGCACAATCCAGAAGCGGCACTCACAGATGTCAAAACAAACAAATTCTTTTGGCAAAATCACATTTAAAAATAAGCTAAACAAATTGCTGGTTACAAACTTCAATCTAGTAAACTACAGGCATTCAATACCTTGATACAAATGGAGTGAGTTAAATCACTGTTAACGAAAGCTAACAGGAATTAAGCCCAGCAGGATCCACTTTAAAGACACGCTGTCGAGAAAAATATATTTGCACCGGTAAACACTGTGTACCATTGGGTAAATAAGCTATAATATACACCACAGCACACCCAAAGGCCTAACAATGAAAAATGTATTATTGGTAAAAATAGTCTCACAATACAAGCGGGATAAATGTTATTAAATAAATATGTTACATCAGTTTTATTTTAATTTAATAAATTAATGCCCTTATTGCACTTAGAAATGGTCTCACGTGTTATTATAAATATTTATGTATTTATATAAAGAGAGAAAAAGAGAAAAAGAGAAAGAAAGAAAGAAAGAAAGAGAGAAAGAAAGAAAGAAAGAAAGAAAGAAAGAAAGAAAGAAAGAAAGAAAGAAAGAAAGAAAGAAAGAAAGAAAGAAAGAAAGAACATAAAAATCATATAACACTACAGGTATGGTGAGCCCTTATCCAGAAACCTGCTATCCAGAAACTTCCAAATTACAGGAAAGCCATAGTTCATTTTAAACAAATATACTTTTTCAAGCATTCCGGATGATAGATCCTAAGCATTCCGGGTAAGAAATCAAATCAAAATAAATCAAAAGGCAGGTTTATGGGTGTGTGTCAGTCTCAAAGAGGCACCTAGAATTTTTAAAACCAGATTTTTATTTAATACAGGTATGGGACCGGTTATCCAGAATGCTTGGGACCTGGTGTTTTCTGGATAAGGGATCCTTCTTTAATTTGCATCTACAAATCTTACAGTAAGTCTACTAGAAAATCATGTAAACATTGAATAAACCCAATAGGCTGGTTTTGCTTCCAGTAAGGATTAATTATTATAATTATTATTATTAATTATTTTTACAGAGAAATCATTTTTAAAAATTGGAATTATTAAAATGGAGTCTATGGAAGACTGGCACAGGTACAAAAGGGGATAATATGATAGCTGCTGGCACATGTACACAGAGGTTTGGGGCAATATGATGGATTCTTGGCTTCTGCTGGCACAGATACAAATTAGGGGCAATATGATGGCTTTCTTTGGCTGCCGCTGGCATAATTACAGACTGGGCGGTAACACTATGATGGATGTTTTGTCTTATGCTGGCACAGGTACATATTTGGGGCAATCTGAGGGACTGACTGCCATTGGCACAGCCTGGTACAAATGCGGCAATATGATTGGAGCTGGCACAGGTACATGGGGCAATATGATTGGTGCTGGCACAGGTGCATGGGACAATATGAATGGTAAGGTGGTAAATGATAATGGACCGGTTGGGGGGGGCTCTGATTGAAGCCCTTGCCTAGGGTGCCAAAATACCTTGGCCCAGCCCTGCTTTATAGCCTCTTCTGGTCCAACCTTTAGACCTGGCTCCAAAGCAAGGCTCTCTCCAAGAGGCTGCAGAGCTTATTAACCCCTCCAAACCAATGGGATTGCTCCCCTGCCTGTGGCTCGATGATGTCACAGACAGAGGCAATTAGGGCACAGGAGCTGCTTGGACGGAAAGGAATGTAGGCAAAACAGTTTATCTGATTACCCTACAGCATCAGAGCAGAAGGAAAAACACTACATATAAATTAAATTTGTTACTAATTTTTACTATAATCTCAGGATTTAGAAGGCTTCTGAGGGTATTACTGTTACACTTTGTAAGCAGCTTCTTTCTCTAAAGCTAAAGGATAAACTGTGAAATTGGCACCCCAGTGAGGATAACAGAAATGGATAGGGGCTGACTGAGGGTAACTAGTGGAGGGCTGGGGGTAGGATGCATAATGTTCTCCAGATAATTTTATGATTAAAGCAGTGTGACTTTTATTAAAATATTAATATCTAAATGCAGCTTTGTTTGGAATTGCTGTATCAGCAAATGTTGGCCTGCAACATGATTTTGTTCTCCATTGAAGTCTTGTTAATGGAGAGCTAAAGATTAATTAAACAAGTATGGTAGAAGTCTTTTACATTTTGTTTTGGGCTTCTATATCAGCCCAAGGTAAGCACAGTCCTTTAGCAGTTTACAAAGATGTCCCAGTAGCTCCCTATCTTCTTTTCTGCTGATTCACTGCACATGCACATCTCAATGTTTTCTGAAAAAAACAGACCAAATCCGCACAGGTTTTTTACCCTTATTTATTAATACACTTTTCAGAAAATTTTGCGGGAAAAAAAACGTGAAAAATACAATCATACTCATTTTTAGGATTTTCCACCTGAAAATTCAGTTTTTTTTCAGTTTTTTGCCTGAAAACCACAAAATACTCAGATTATTGCACAAAACCCAGCGCAGATCAAAAAATCATTGGGACTTCTCCCATTGACTTATATGCAACCTCAACAGGTCTGAGATGCCAGATTTTCTGATTCTGATTTTTTTCATCTTCGGGGCATTTTTTTCCCCACTAAAAATTTGCATTCTATATTAAAAAAAACACTTTTTTTTGGCCACTTGGAGTTTAGTAATTGCGCTCTCTGCAATTGGGCAGGATCGCCCCTGTGGATAGGAAAGGACGGAGCAGAAACAAGGAATGGAGCAGGAACAAGGACTGGAGTAGGAATAAGGTCAGGCAAGTCAAGGTCAGGACAAGGCAGACAAGGCAAGGATCGTTAGGGCAAGCAACCAATAACCAGGAGGGACCAGGATCAAACCCCAGCATGACATGGGCATTTTTTCAGTAAATATACATTTATTGATAGAGAACATTATTGTCTCCGTGTTTTGAAATCACAAATAAATTTGTATATGAAAGTCTAACATGAAAACAGTCTAAAAATGCATGGAAGGGAATTCTACCTAAGCGCTTTGCAATCCAGTAATAAGTGGAATAAGAATAAAAACAAATACATTAATGAAATTGTAATAATAAACATAATAATAATGAACAAGCAGGCAAAATTATATGTACCATTTGAACTGGGCCAGGGGCGTAACTATAGCGGAAGCAGACCCTGCGATTGCAGGGGGGCCCAGGAGTGTAGGGAGCCGAGTGAGACCCTAATTAATTAGCAATTTTAATATATCTTGGTAAAATAGGCCAACTTATAAATATTTTGGGGCCCTAAATTGAATTTGCTATGGAGCCCAGTAACAACTAGTTACGCCACTGAACTGGGCCTTGGCCAATTAAAAAAAAAAAAGCAGAATTGCTAAAAAAAATAGTGTCAAGTATGAAAGGAATAATATTTCCTTCAGAAACCAGATGTACTCTGTGTTATCTTCTGATGAAAGTACATAGTGATTAAACACAAAAATCATACAGGCATATTTAAAAAGGGAGGCAAAAATCTTCCAAAGTACAATAGAAGGCAAGCTGTGAGGTGCACCTGTGTTACAGACAATTTTTCATATAATTACAATAACATGTTTATAAACACGAAAGGCGGCGGAATCAGAATCAGGAAGATCTTAATGCAGAAAGCTGCATAATTTGATTTCAGTTCTGCACATAAAATCAACATAAACTATGTAGGCTGTTGTGCCTTTGGTAAGGTATGTGAAAAACAGCAAAATCCATTTAATTTGTAATTAATGCTTTTCCAGAACTAAAAAGGGCAAAAATTCACTATAATCCAGCATGGCTACATCGTACAGTTTTCAGTATGAAACCTGAAATATAGCCCATGATATCATGTGAGGGTCAATGGTAAAGGATCTAAGAGACTTGAGGGAGGGTTGGTGTTAGAGATGGGCGAATTTATTCGCCAGACGCGAATTTGCAGCGAATTTGCGCGATTTGCCGCCAGCGAATAAATTTGCAAAACGCCCGCGAAAATACGCGGCAAAAATTCGCTGGCGTCAACAAAAAATTTTCCGAAAAACGAAAAAAAAAACGGCATCAAAAACGGGCTCCGGTGTCAAAAACGGGACGCCGGCGCCGTTTCGCGAATTTTTCGCCGTTTCGCACATTTTCTGGCGAAGCGAAATGGCACAAATTCGCCCATCACTAGTTGGTATCTAGAATAAAGATTAGATTATTCTGTTATGCAATAATCAACTATGGATAAACGAAGAAACTAAAGGGATTTTTTACGAGTGCAAATGGAAATTTCAGCCGCAAGAGTCCATATTTTTTTACCCACACTGCACCATTCTTTCCTACAATTCCAGCATGACTGTTCTCCTTGGTTGGGTCCAATATGTCAAAATGAACACATTGCATGAATCTGGTGCAAACTGCAGTTGAAATTAATACAATAAATAAATAATAAAGGTCATCTGTCAACCAGAGGAGCACAGTCCTTGCTCTGGGAATGTAAAACTATAACTGGAATAGGCTACATTGAAAATGAAAGAACTTGCTGTCAAGTTTTTGACCGCCAAGCTGCCTTCTTGCGTGTAAATTGGTGAACAAAGTATACAAAGATCTATTTAATTCCTAATTTACCTTAAGCATTGTCTCACAAGTTCAAGGGTAAAGACAATTGTGCAGTGGAGACAATTCACTGTTTTCACATACTTCCAGACATTTTGGAAAAAGAAAGAGGGATATTTTTGTAGTTTTTATGTGTTATTACAGTTTTTCTAATGAAGGTGAATCGCCCTTTAAACTGCAAGTCACAGTTTCCCCAAGAGACCTGCTTATCTTAATTTTTTACAATTGTATCTCTGATTATCTTAAATTGTTACGAATGTATCAAAGTGCACCTGCCACATATTCTGGGCTCTCTGCCAAAAGCCAATTAAGTTTTCTGTGCAGGAGACAAAATACAAAGGCGGGATATTTCAGTACCAATCTGGGACTGCGGGTTGAGCTGTCAAAATTGGGAAAGTCCTGTGAAAAAGGAGACAGTTGGGAGGTATGCTTTCAGGGAAGCATTCATTTTGCTCATTTACTGAAATATTTTTTGTTGAGATTAGTTTAACAAAATGAAAAGTGTATTGTTGCTCTTTGAACATGAGAAAAAAGGCTGCTGGTCATACCTCATTGAGCTGTTAATTTTGTTCGTTAAGAAGCACAATGAAGTTAATCAAAACATCACATCTATTTCAATAGTAAATTAACCACATCTTTATTAAATTTCGACAAAGACAAGCTTCACTGAACATTAGATAGCAAATGTTATACACTAAGTTTAATATGACTTAAAAAAGCCCTGGGGTAATATGGTTACTGAACAATATAATCCACATGATAACAGTCAAAATGTGCCTTTAAAGAAAAGACGTGTCGGAACAAAACTGCCGTAGCTACGCATTTCTAAAGCAGGTCAAAGAAAGTGTACCTAACATTAATAATGTAGGTCATATCTGCCCGGATTTATTTTGGCGGTTTGGCTTTGACGATGTATGGAATTTTTAGGGGGTCATTTTGATGGACCCTTCTACAATCTTTATTTTATTTAAAATCAATACTGAATCTTCCAATGCTGCTTTTCAAAGTTTTTCAAAGGCATCAGCAGATGTAGATGTTAAAGAATCTGCAGGTTCTCCTCAATGTCCTCATTTTGGAAATGAACCCAAACAAAATGTTGGCACCACATGGATCACCAAAGCACAAAATATCTGACAGTTCAGCCTTAAAGGAAAACTATACCCCCAAAATGAATATTTAAGCAAAAGATAGTTTATATCAAATTGAATGACATATTAAAGAATCTTACCAAACTGGAATATATATTTACATAAATATTGCCCTTTTACATCTCTTGCCTTGAACTACCATTTCGTGACTCTATCTGTGCTGCCTCAGAGATCACCTGACCAGAAATACTACAACACTAAGAGGCCGATTCACTATGGGTCGAATATCGAGGGTTAAATTCGACTGTGAACTAAAATCGGACGACTTCGAATATCGAAGTCGAACGATTTAGCGCAAATCCTGCGATCGAACGATCGAAGGATTTTTCGTTCGATCGAACGATTAAATCCTTCGAATAGAACGATTCGAAGGATTTTAATCCAACGATCGAAGGAAAATCCTTCGATCAAAAAATCACAGGCAAGCCTATGGGGACCTTCCCCATAGGCTAACATTGACTTCGGTAGCTTTTATCTGCCGAAGTAGGGGGTCGAAGTTTTTTTTAAAGGGACAGTACTTCGACTATCGAATGGTCGAATAGTCGAACGATTTTTAGTTCGAATTGTTCGATTCGAAGTCGAAGGTCGTAGTCGAAGGTCGAAGTAGCCCATTCGATGGTCGAAGTAGCCCAAAAAAACTTCGAAATTCGAAGTTTTTTTTATTCTAACCCTTCACCCGAATTTAGTGAATCGGCCCCATACTGTAACAGGAAGAAGTGAGGAAGCAAAAGGCAGAACTCTGACTGTTAATTGGCTCATGTGACCTTACATGTGGTTTGTATGTGTGCACAGTGAATCGTACGATCTCAGGGGGCGGCCCTTATTTTTTAAAATGGCAATTTTCTATTTATGATTACCCAATGGCACATACTACTAAAAAAGTATATTATTATGATAATGGTTCATTTACATGAAGCAGGGTTTTACACATGAGCTATTTTACTCAGTATCTTTTAATAGAGACCTACATTGTTTGGGGGGTATAGTTTTCCTTTAAAAGTCGCTTGCCTGACCATCACAAAAGGGATCAGTAGTGTTTTTTTGTTTGTTTATACAGTATTATTGTTCAATTATACTGCTCATTTCTGTAGAATTTCAAAATAATTTGAGGACAGTTTTACTGTGCAGTAATATTTATATATTTATAAAGGTCTTCTCAGAAACAGGGAAGAAATATTCCTGTTCACTGGAGCTTCTAACATGTAAAGGCTATGCTCATTGAAATATATGTATATGCTTAGTAAGTTAAAGACTTCTTTGCCATAAAATGGTAATTGTTGCATCATAAAAAGTAGCTTAAAAATGTTTGGTACTTCCCAAACTCAACATACATGACATTGTCCAGGCAAGCTTTTCATCAAGTATGTTACAGTATGTTCATTTCCTTCTAAGATCAAACTCAAATCCACTAGGAGCAACCACACTAGGGGCAAAGAGATAATTCATTGGTTGTGGTGTATCTCTCAAACGGGTATATTTATCAAAGAGTGAAGTTAATAGTGAAGTTCCGCCACAAGAGTGAAATTCCGCCACTCTCCATTCATTTCTATGGGATTTTTATAGGCGTATTTATCAAAGGGTGAACTTTCACTTTCACCCATTGATAAATACGCCTTTCAAAATCCCATAGAAATGAATTGAGAGCTGCGGAATTTCACTCTTTGATAAATTTACCCCATAGTGAAGTATGCAAGTAACAAATGCACTAGTCCACAAGGTTGCTATACCATTGAATACTTTCTTGTTTTGTTAAGGTTGATGACATGAGCTTTTAAAATGGCAAAATAATACATTCCATTCTTAGGTTATTCTGACTATGTTAATCTTTTGTCACACTCAATAGCAAATAAATAATTTTAAAGCTAAGCCTGAAATTGTGTTTTTGACATACCTGTCTTGCCACCACATCATTACATGGTTAAATAGTTACATTAAATTGGGATATAGAAATATAGATCGTTTTATTATTACAGAGAAATCAGTTTCAGAAATTTGGATTATTTGGATAAAATGTATTTTATGGAAGATGGCATTAATTTGGAGCTTTCTGGATATTGGGGTTTTGGAAAATGGATCCCATAGCTGTATATATGTATATCCTATACAGACCTATTAATGTACTCACAAATATACTAAACTAATTATGGATCTGTCATGATTTTTATGGTGACGTTTTTATTTCTAAATTACACTGTTTACACTGTAAATTATTCACTCTACCATAAAATGGTTTTCCTGCACCAACAAGTATATTTCTTTTTGGATGCACTGGGTAGGCAGCCATCTCAGGTCATTTTATCTGATCCAGCCAGCACTTCATGATGGAACTGCCTTCAGACAGGCAATTGTTTCTTCAACTCAATGTAACTTCAGACAATTGTTTCTTCAACTCAATGTAACTGGACTTATTCTCATATGTACCAAGGAGCTGTTATCTGGGTACATTCCCACTGTTCTGCTGAGAAAGGGAGGGACGTGAAATCACTCCAACTTGCAGTACAGCAGTAAAGATAACTGAAGTTTATCAGTGCACAAGTCACGTGTCTGTGGCCCCTGGAAACTGATAACATGCCTAGCTCCATGTCAAATTTCAAAATTAATATTTCTTTTGATACATTTTGAAAAAAAAAAGTGACAGAATACATAAAATAGCCTTGGATTTGTAAGAAGTCATCAAAGCCACTCTTAAAGGCCATCATGTAAAGAAATTTCCCTCTGCCCTGCTGCCTGCAATAACACTTAGCGCAGCTCCAGCAGGCCCCAGGGGTGTGGGTCCAGATGCAGACCCCCCGGTAGTTACATAGTTACATAGTTAAATTGGGTTGAAAAAAGACAAAGTCCATCAAGTACAACCCCTCCAAATGAAAACCCAGCATCCATACACACACCTCATCACAATAGCCTTTGATATTATGTCTGTCCAAAAAAATCATCCAAGCCATTCTTAAAGGCATTAACTGAATCAGCCATCACAACATCACCCGGCAGTGCATTCCACAACCTCACTGTCCTGACTGTGAAGAACCCCCTACGTTGCTTCAAATGAAAGTTCTTTCCTTCTAGTCTAAAGGGGTGGCCTCTAGTACGGTGATCCACTTTATGGGTAAAAAGGTCCCCTGCTATTTGTTTATAATGTCCTCTAATGTACTTGTAAAGTGTAATCATGTCCCCTCGCAAGCGCCTTTTTTCCAGAAAAAACAACCCCAACCTTGACAGTCTACCCTCATAATTTAAGTCTTCCATCCCTCTAACCAATTTAGTTGCACGTCTCTGCACTCTCTCCAGCTCATTTATATCCCTCTTAAGGACTGGAGTCCAAAACTGCACTGCATACTCCAGATGAGGCCTTACCAGGGACCTATAAAGAGGCATAATTATGTTTTCATCCCTTGAGTTAATGCCCTTTTTTATGCAAGACAGAACTTTATTTGCTTTAGTAGCCACAGAATGACACTGCCCAGAATTAGACAACTTGTTATCTACAAAAACCCCTAGATCCTTCTCATTTAAGGAAACTCCCAACATACTGCCATTTAGTGTATAACTTGCATTTTTGCCAAAGTGCATAAGCTTGCTTGCATTTATCAACATTGAACCTCATTTTACAGTTTGCTGCCCAGTTTTCAGACAAATCAAGTGGCAGCATCCTGCATGGAACCTATAGTTCTGCACAATTTAGTATCATCTGCAAAAATAGAAACAGTACTTTCAATGCCCATCTTCAGGTCATTAATAAACAAGTTGAAAAGCAAGGGACCTAGTACAGAGCCCTGCGGTACTCCACTAACAATACTGGTCCAATTAGAAAATGTTCCATTGACCACCACTCTTTGTCTATCTTTTAGCCAGTTCTCTATCCAGGTACAAATACTATGTTCCAGGCCAACATTCCTTAATTTAACCAGTAACCTTTTGTGTGGCACTGTATCAAATGCTTTAGCAAAGTCTAAGTAAATCACATCCACTGCCATCCCAGAATCAAGGTCTCTACTTACCTTCTCATAAAAAGAAATTAGGTTAGTCTGGCAAGATCTATTACGCATAAAACCATGCTGGCACAAACTCATAGTATTATGATTTGCTATGAAGTCCAGTATCTTATCCTTTATTAACACTTCGAAAAGCTTTCCTACCATTGACGTCAGACTAACTGGCCTATAGTTTTGAGGCTGAGAACGGGATCCTTTTTTGAATAGAGGCACCACATTAGCAATTCGCCAGTCTCTCAGCACTATGCCAGATCTCAATGAATCCTGAAAAATTAAGTAAAGAGGTTTGGCAATCACAGAGCTAAGCTCGCTAAGTTCCCTGGGATGAATACCATCTGGCCCGGACCTTTGTTAATCTTAACATGTTCTAGTCTCTTTTAAATTTCCTCATGTGTGAACCATGCATCATTAGTTGTATTACTAGAATTGGGACTATTAAGAAGGAAACCTTCACTTACTGGTTCCTCATTTGTGTAGACAGATGAAAAATATGAGTTCAGAATCTGCGCTTTTATTTTGTTTTCATCAACCAGCTGACCCCCCTCTGATAGTAAGGGTCCCACCCCTTCCTGCTTCATTTTTTTACTATTAACATATTTAAAAAATAATTTTGGATTTTTTTTACTGCTTGCTGCAATATCCTTTTCTATATCAATTTTAGCTTGCCTTATAGCTTCTAATAGACTAATGCCCCTGAAGAAGCCGAGTTAATCGGCAAAACGCGTTGGGCGGCATTGGTGGACAGTGAGAAGTCTAGCTTCCACCCTGTCCCTACGTAGCTAGGTAGTGTCGGCACATTGGGGCAGAAAACAGAAGGGTGGGAGCGGGTGTTGCTACCCTTTAGATTTATGCACATTTGACCTTAATTAGGCTTCGCATTCAAGCGTACACTTACCTCACTGGTCCACCATTTGCAGTTTTTAACTAATTGTTTTGTTATGGACACTGCTGGGAGTTTTCAACAACAGTGGGTGTGTGGTTTTGAGCGCTTTGCAACTTTTTAATCAGTAGATTAAATGTTACGTTTTAAATACTTGATACATTGTTGGGATTTGACACTGAACTGGTTTGCTTTGAAGTATAGGGCGGATACTTTGATACATAAGTGTCCCTCTGGCTTCAGTGTTTTTGTTATATAAGCTTATAGCTTCTTTGCATGATTTATTGGCCTCCTTGTACCTTATAAATGTTTCGGCTGTACCAGCTAACTTGAAAGTCTTAAAAGCACGTCTTTTCTTACACACCTCAACACCAACGCTTCTATTGAACAAAAAAAGTTTTGCTTTGAACGATATTCCTTGCTTACAAGTGGAATATACTGACAAGTATATTTATTAAGCAGCATTTTAAAGACTTCACATTTTTGTTCTGTGTTTAACCCTGTGAAACACATTTCCCACTTAATATGTTGCAGAGATGCCCTTATACTGTCAAAGTTTGCACGTCTGAAATGGGGAGGCCGATTCACTATGGGTCGAATATCGAGGGTTAATTAACCCTCGATATTCGACTGTGAACTAAAATCGTACGACTTCGAATATCGAAGTCGAACGATTTAGCGCAAATCCTGCGATCGAACGATCGAAGGATTTTTCGTTCGATCGAACGATTAAATCCTTCGAATCGAACGATTCGAAGGATTTTAATCCAACGATCGAAGGAAAATCCTTCGATCAAAAAATCACAGGCAAGCCTATGGGGACCTTCCCCATAGGCTAACATTGACTTCGGTAGGTTTTATCTGCCGAAGTAGGGGGTCGAAGTTTTTTTTAAAGGGACAGTACTTCGACTATGGAATGGTCGAATAGTCGAACGATTTTTAGTTCGAATCGTTCGATTCGAAGTCGAAGGTCGTAGTCGAAGGTCGAAGTAGCCCATTCGATGGTCGAAGTAGCCCAAAAAAACTTCGAAATTCGAAGTTTTTTTTATTCTAACCCTTCACCCGAATTTAGTGAATCGGCCCCATGGTGTTTTAGTTACTCCCTTATAGGATTGCTTCTGCAACAGAATCTCAAAGGAGACCATGTTATGATCACTATTCCCTAAATGCTCACCCACACAAATGTTAGAGATGAGTTCAGTATTGTTATTTATTACAAGGTCCAAAAGAGAGTTATTCCTAGTTGGTTCTTGAACAAGCTGTTATAAAAAGTTGTCATTTAGCATATTTACAAACCTACTAGCTTTTTCTGTCTTAGCAACCCCATTACCCCAGTCAATGTCTGGATACTTGAAGTCACCCATAGCAACAACTTGACCCAGCTGTGAAGCCGCTTGTATCTGCAAGAGTAGCTGGGCTTCATACTCGACACTTATACAAGGTGGTTTATAGCATACACCAATGATAATTCTTTTTGTTACCTTTTGCCCAGTCAAAATCTCTACCCAGAGTGATTCTACACCCTCACCAGTGCCAGTTATTGTTATTTCTTTACCGCATGGTTTTAATTCAGGCTTTACATACAAACACACTCCTCCACCCTTTTTAATCCCTCTGTCCCTACTAAAAAGGGTGTAACCATTTGAATTCACAATTCAGTCACGTTTCATCCCACCAGGTCTCAGTGATACCAATTATATCATAATTTTTAGAGCATGCAATTAATTCCAGGTCTCCCATTTTACCTGACAAACTCAGTGTATTTGCCAGCATACAGCGGAGGTTATTACTTTTACTTTTGAATTTTGCATTACTTAGTGGAGAATTATACGTTAAGTTAGTATTGTCCTGTTTTCCTTGTAACAGAGGGACCTCCTTAGGTGGTAAACTGTATGCCCCCTCACTCCTCCCCCATGACCCCTTACTAACCCCACTGCCCGTCTACGCTAGCTTCCCCATAATTCTTTATTTTACCCCCCCCTTGCCTAGTTTAAACACTCCTCCAACCTCTTAGCCATTCTTTCCCCTAGCACCGTGGACCCCCTTCCATTGAGGTGCAAACCGTAACATCTGTATAGGTTGTACCCCAAGGAAAAATCAGCCCAGTGCTCTAGGAACCCAAACCCTTCCTTACTACACCAAGACTTGAGCCATGCATTTAGCTCCCTAAACTCCCGCTGTTTTCCTAAACTTGCACGTGGCGTGGGCAAAATTTCAGAAAAGATGACATTGGAAGACCTTTCCTTGATCTTTGTCAGGGAAGCCCCTCAGGAGGGATCAGGCTCGCGGTATCCAGGGATTCGGCAGAAAGGGTAATGGAGTCCAGGCAACAAGTCACAAGGCAGGCAGAATACAAACAGAGTCCAAAGTCCAGGCAGGGGGTCAATAACAAGAGATCAATCAGGAATATCTTCAGGGAAAACAGGAAAAGAAGCAGGAAACCCAGGAATCTTCTTAGGAACGAGATCCTATTTTCGGGCGCCATCTTGGCGCCTCAGGCGTCCTTTTAAAGGGGTTTTTTGGCGCCCTTGCGTCGACGTCAGCACGTCTGCGTCCGACACGCTGCGCCTGCGTCCGTCGCGCCGTTGTGACGTCTTCGCGCCTGCGCACTTGCTCGCAGGCGTCTTTGCACCGGCGCCGCTACCCACGTGGCGGCCATGGGCGCCGCCATCTTGGGAGCGGCGTCGGAAGAGATAACTGCGCCGCCCGGAGCTCCTGGTCCTGCTCCGGGCGGCGATCGTGACAGTACCCCCCCCCTCACGGGGGGCCTCAGGACCACCGGAACAAGGCTTCTGGGGAAACTTGGCGTGAAAATCCTTCACCAGACGAGGAGCGTGAACATCATGGTGTCCTTCCCAGGAGCATTCTTCAGGGCCAAAGCCCTTCCACTGAATGAGGTACTGAAGGGACCCTCTGGAGATTCTTGAGTCTAGGATTTTCTCCACCTCGTACTCGAGTTGACCCTCCACAGAGATGGCAGGAGGAGGAGACTGACCGCCAGAGAACCGGTTGGTGATGGCGGGTTTCACCAGAGACACGTGGAACACGTTGGGGATTCTCATCTCTGGAGGAAGCTGGAGTCTGACAGCCACAGGGTTGATTATCTCCAAGATGGGAAATGGACCCACGAATTTTGGACCCACGAATTTTGGACCCAACTTGGGAGATGGTATCTTCAACCGGATATTCCTGGAAGAGAGCCAGACATTATCACCCACCTTGTAGGGAGGAGAGGATCTTCGACGACGATCCGCGAAAGTCTTATGAACAAGAGCGCTCTTCTCTAGGTTCAACTTGGTAGCAGCCCAAATAGCAGACATATGGGCTGCGGAATCGTCAGCAGCCGGGACGTCAGATAGCACAAAGTCTTGGGGAAAAGCTTGAGGATGCTGACCATACACCGACATGAACGGAGACCTTCCTGTAGAGGAATGACAAGCATTATTATGAGCGAATTCCGCCCATGGAAGGAGATCAGACCAGTCATCCTGGCAGAGGGATACGTGGTTCCTCAGGAACTGTTCCAGGGCTTGATTGACACGTTCAGCTGCCCCATTCGTCTGCGGGTGGTATGCAGATGAAAACTGAAGAACAATTCCCAGGTCTTTGCATAGGGAACACCAGAACTTGGCGGTAAACTGGGTGCCTCTATCGGAGACGATCTCCACCGGGAAACCATGCAGGCGGAAGATGTACTGGATAAATAGCTGGGACAACTCCACCGCAGAGGGCAACTTCTTCAGAGGGATGAAATGGGCCATTTTGGAGAAATGATCAATGACAACCCAGATCACAGTGTTCCCACAGGAGGGAGGAAGTTCGACAATGAAGTCCATGGACAGGTGGGTCCAGGGACGGGAAGGAACCGGCAAGGGCTGTAGTAACCCACTGGGGCGGGAGTGGCTTGACTTAGATGTGGCACAAACATTACAAGCAGCAACAAAGTCCTTCACATCTTTGCAGATATCAGGCCACTAGACCAGGCGTCGTAAGAGTTCAAGAGTCTTAGCTGGGCCAGGGTGTCCGGCTTGCCTGGAGCAATGGGTCTGTTGCAGGATAGGCAGACGCAGCTCAGGAGGAACAAATGCCATTCCAATGGGAGTATCTGAAGGAGCAGAAGACTGACCAGCCAGGATTTGGTCAGCAAACTGTGGATACAGGGAGGCAATAATCTTGACTGGAGGGATGATTGGCTCTTGTCTCTCAGGAGAGCGGTCCACCGGAGTGAAGCTACGAGACAAGGCATCGGCCTTCCGATTCTTGGAGCCTGGGCGATAAGTCAGGATAAAATTAAATCGAGAGAAGAAGAGAGCCCACCTTGCTTGTCTGGGGTTTAGCCTCTTGAGGGACTGGATGAACTCGAGATTCTTATGATCAGTGTAAATCTGAACCGGAATCAGAGAACCCTCCAGGAGGTGACGCCACTCTTCAAGAGCAAGTTTAACAGCCAAGAGTTCTCGATTCCCGACATCGTAGTTCTGCTCTGCGGACGAGAACTTCTTGGAGAAATAAGCACAGGGGTGCAACTTCCCATCAGCGGGGTGTCTCTGAGACAGGATGGCTCCGGCTCCGACTTCAGAAGCATCAACTTCGATGCAGAAGGGTAGTTCAGGATTGGGGTGTCGGAGGACAGAAGCGGACGTGAAGGCCTCTTTCAAGGACTGAAAAGCTTCAATGGCAGATGGAGGCCACAAGCTGGGTTTACCCCCTTTCCGGATGAGGGCCAGGATAGGTGCAATGCGGGAAGAGAACCCCCGGATGAACTGCCGATAGTAGTTAGCAAATCCGATAAATCTCTGGATTGCCTTGGTACTCAGCGGGAGAGGCCACTCCTGGATGGCAGACACTTTCACGGGGTCCATCTCAAATCCCTCAGGAGAGATAATGTATCCTAGGAAGGGGATCTTGGACACCTCGAAGACGCACTTCTCCAACTTGGCGAAGAGAGAGTTCTTCCTCAGACGAGAGAGTACCTCCTTCACCTGGGAGCGATGGCTTTCAAGGTCTTTAGAAAAGATCAGGATGTCGTCCAGGTACACGACTACGAACCTTCCTAGGAGATCCCGGAACACATCGTTAACAAACTCCTGGAAGACGGCAGGGGCATTGCAAAGGCCGAAGGGCATAACGAGATATTCATAGTGCCCGTCACGAGTGTTGAAAGCCGTCTTCCATTCGTCACCCTCACGGATGCGAATGAGGTTGTACGCCCCCCGGAGATCCAACTTAGAGAATATCTTCGCCCCCTTCAGCTGGTCGAAGAGCTCTGCAATCAAGGGCAGAGGGTATCTGTTTTTTACAGTGATTTTATTCAGGCCCCGGTAGTCTATACATGGCCGAAGGCCTCCGTCCTTCTTCTCCACGAAGAAGAACCCAGCCCCTGCAGGAGATGTAGAAGGGCGGATAAACCCCCGCTGGAGATTTTCTTGGATGTATTCCTTCATTGCGGTAGTCTCTGCAGGAGAGAGAGGGTAAGTGCGGCCTCTGGGGGGCATGGCTCCTGGCAGGAGTTCGACAGGACAGTCGTAGGAGCGATGTGGAGGAAGGAATTCTGCAGACTTCTTACAGAACACATCGGAGAATTCTTTATAACAGGAGGGAAGAGACTTTAACTCGGTTGAGGAGATAGTTACCTTCTTGAGGGGTTTAGCAGGAAGGCAATGCTGTTGGCAGAATGGGCTCCAACGAGAAACCTGCCCTGTGGACCAGTCTATGGTGGGATTGTGCAGGCGCAGCCAGGGGAGACCCAAAACAACTGGAACAGCGGGACAGGAGATAATAAGAAACGAAAGTCTCTCTTTATGCAGGGTCCCAACCTGCACAGGTAGTTCGCCAGTGGTCATCGTGAGTACAGACTCCAGGGGTTTATCATCTATGGCGACGATCCGCATGGGAGAAGGCAAAGGAAATAAGGGAATTCCCATGTACTTAGCAAAGAGAGCGTCCATGAAGTTACCCCCAGCTCCGGAATCGATGAAAGCATCCCCGAAGATAGTCTTATCAGTCAGACGAACCTGGAAGGGGAGGAGAAACCTGTGTGAGTTTTCTTGGGTCTTCTCCTGAGACTTATCTCGAGACTTTTGAGTAGTGCCCCCTACATGAGTTACCATAGACATACCTCGGGGTACAAAACTCTTAGCCTTTGCAGGACAGGCATTGGCGAAGTGGGAATGTCCGCCACAATACAGACACAGGCCTGACATCCGTCTGCGGAGTCTTTCTTGTTCAGTGAGGCGAGTTCTTCCCACTTGCATGGGTTCCTCCTGGAGAGAAATGGATGCCGGGGCAGGCGGGGTGACAGGAGCCTGCAGGAGAGGCCTCTGGAAGCGGGGTGCCAACATGGGTTGAAACCTCCTGACACGATCTCTCAGGGTTTGATGCTCTCTCAGAAGAGTGTCCACCTTGACCGCCAAGGCGATGAGGTCCTCAACTTGCGTGGGTAATTCACGGGAGACCAGGTCATCTTTGATGCGGAGGGAGAGACCATTATAAAATGCAGTATGGTATGCGTCGTTGTTCCAACGAGTCTCAGCAGCAAGTGTACGGAATTCGATAGCATACTCCGCTACACTGCGACTCCCTTGGCGGATTTGGAACAGACGGGAAGCAGCGGATGTCATCCGGCCGGGAGCATCGATGACGATCCGGAATTCTTTGAGAAAAGCTTCTGCGTCATTCATCAGTGGGGACTGCTTCTCCCAGTGTGGAGATGCCCACTCGAGAGCTTTCCCTGCCAGACGAGTAATCACGAACCCCACCTTGGCACGTTCAGAGTCAAATTCAGTGGGGTGTAGGGCAAAGCGAATCTGGCACTGATTCACGAATCCTCGACAGGCTTGAGGATCGCCATCGTAGAGAGGCGGAGCAGGAATATGTGGACCAGAGGTGGAGGACTGGGTAGCCATGGCAGCAGCCGCTTGCGGAGGAGGTGCCGGCAGGGGGGTCGCTGGTGTCAATAAGGAGAGCTTTTCCAGGATTGCCTCCAGCGTGTGTCCCACGTAATTCTGCCGGGCTTCATACGCCTCCATGCGGGAATGCAGGCCCCGAAAGGCCCTGCCGAAATCTGGCTGAGCTTCCTCAGTGGGATCCATGGCCCGAAAATAATGTCAGGGAACCGGGAGTTCCCTCTGGGGGAGTTGTCCGGATCTAGGAGGAAGCCCCTCAGGAGGGATCAGGCTCGCGGTATCCAGGGATTCGGCAGAAAGGGTAATGGAGTCCAGGCAACAAGTCACAAGGCAGGCAGAATACAAACAGAGTCCAAAGTCCAGGCAGGGGGTCAATAACAAGAGATCAATCAGGAATATCTTCAGGGAAAACAGGAAAAGAAGCAGGAAACCCAGGAATCTTCTTAGGAACGAGATCCTATTTTCGGGCGCCATCTTGGCGCCTCAGGCGTCCTTTTAAAGGGTTTTTTTGGCGCCCTTGCGTCGACGTCAGCACGTCTGCGTCCGACGCGCTGCGCCTGCGTCCGTCGCGCCGTTGTGACGTCTTCGCGCCTGCGCACTTGCGCGCAGGCGTCTTTGCACCGGCGCCGCTACCCACGTGGCGGCCATGGGCGCCGCCATCTTGGGAGCGGCGTCGGAAGAGATAACTGCGCCGCCCGGAGCTCCTGGTCCTGCTCCGGGCGGCGATCGTGACAATCTTAGAGCCTAGATCCCTAAAATCACTCTTTAAGGTTTTCCACCTACCTCTTATTTTGTCATTAGTACCGACATGCACTAAGACAGCTGGGTCATGCCCAGCCCCACCTAATAATTTGTCTATCCGATCAACCACATTCCGAACCCTGGTCCCAGGTAGACGGCAAACTGTTTGGTTGTAGCGATCCGGATGACAAATTACCCTATCCACTTTCCACCCTATCCACCAACCCCTACAACCACAATCTGCTTAGGCCTGACTCTACTCTCCTCCCCACCACTACTAGAGAAACTGGTCTCCCGGCTGTTAGATCAGCCCCATCTAGAATTTCCAATCCAGAGTTCATACTCCCATCATCTTCACACAATCTGGTAAATTTGTTGCGATGTATAATCTCCAGATCAGCCTCCATTTTCCTTTTGCCCACCTTAGATTTTCTGTCACCCAGCTAGCTGCCTTAACATCCTGCTGCTGTTCTGTTCCCCCCAAACTATCTGACCCCGCTAGGTCCTGCTCAGTGAGCAAAAGACTCCTTTCTAGATTGTCAATCGACTGCATTGTTGCAATTTGTTGCTCTAGTGCTCTAACTCGAGCTTCCAAAGTGGCAACTTGCTCACAACCACCACAGAGGTAAGCATTTTGGATCTCTTGTTCCAAATCTGCATACATATGGCAGACTGTGCACTGAGTCAGACCTTCAATCTTGCTAGCACTTATTATCCCAGTTACAGATCAAAACAGGAATAAAATAAATAATTAAATAAAAATTAGGGTTTAGAACAAACTTTTGACCTAGTTTGAACCTCCTTTAATTTGAAACTCCTGTATTTGTAACTCCACTTACAGATACCCAACTTAACTCCTGTATTTGTAACTCCACTTATGGATCCCCCACTCCACTTACAGATCCCCCACTTACAGAGCAAACACTTAAGAGAAGCTAACACTAGAGCAAGCTCCACTGGAGTCCCAGAGGTTCTATTTATACAGTCTGTTCAGGTGCAACTAATCAAACCCCACCCCCTCAAATGGAGGGAAAACTAACTGCAAAGTAAAGCAGGTTGTGACAAACTTGCTGTAAGCACACTAGCACACCAAACTTTGCTGTTTAGCACCCAAGACAGAAAAAAAACTTTAAAAAATAAAACCCACAGTAGTTAAATATAAACCTTAATATAAAATATCAGTTAATAACAAATACGTATCCTTTTCAGTTGATTTGTTTGCTTTAAGTTACTTTTTTTCCAGTCAGCATCCTGTTACACCACTGGCCACCGGTGCTGCCATATACTGTGCAATCTATGATCTACATTTTCATTGTAAAGTACCAAATCAGAAATAACCAGATTTTAATTGTTCAGAATGAACCCTCAAGCAACCAAGCAAATTTACAGTGTGGCCCAATTAAGAGTGACAGGAGGGCTCTGAGATAGAAACAACATTAAAGAAGCTCAAGAAAGCCCTGCAACAGAAATATCACTGAGCATTTGTCTCTTAAACTTTCCATTAGACAAAGGGAAAATTAAAATGTTAGCAAAGTTTTACAAATGCACAGAACAAGGCCATTACACTGAAAATGTTATACTGCATGGGATAAAACAGTTATATTGCCAAACTTCTAATATATTTACAGATCAGTATGCAGCCAGCATGAATACCTAAACTACCTAGTTAGAAATAATTAAGCAAACAACTCAAACCAGTAATGTCCTTGTCACTTGTGCTGGTCCTCAAACTTCTTTTTGGCGACTGCTTTCTCTTACATTAATTGCTTTATGCAAATGATATCACTAGATAACACAAACTCAATAAAATATTTTACTTATGTTTGAGATATCCCGCTCTATAAGCAGTGTGTCAAGTATACCATTTTAGAAAATTTGTTGAACATTTTCAGTCTCTACAATGCTGTTGCTCAGCTATCCATAAACATCTTATATAACTTTCAGCATAATATGCAATTCTCCAGTTAAGCAAACAAAATCGATTTTATTAAAGGAGGACGTGCAAAAAGGGCCATGTTGTCTAAACATTGTGCTTTGTATTCTGGACTAAGCTTGGAAATAGGTTAGTGGATGAACATTACCCAGAGATACTTCTTAAATAATTGAACAACAAAATCACTACTGACTTACAAAAAAAAAAAAAAAAAAAAAAAAAATTAAAAATGTACTTAACATTACAAGGGCCTTCTGACCCAATCTAAGTGTATGTATAATTTAGTCTATTTGGCATAAATTACAACAAAACTATGGCTTATGCCTACATGTACAGAAAGGTGTCAGTTGTGTCAATTCTCATCAATCATGTTCATGATGTTTATGCTATTGGTCCTTCAAATACATGCTTAAATATAAGCAAATTTTCAAGTAACAACTAGCGGCAATTCTGTCCTGGAATTTTGAAGAGTAAAAAAGCAGGAAGAGGACGCTGCCCTGAGTGTCAGGTAAGTAAATACAATCATTTGGTGGTGCCTAACTTTTGGGACCCCCAAGTATAAAAGCACTTTCCTTCTCCTCAAAATTGTGTATTAATTCTTACCTCACCTTTCAAAAACTATGCACAATAGTTTAAAACGTGCATACAAAATAATTTGTTTATTTATTTATTTTTTTTCAAATTATTAATTTTCCCCTTGTAGCAAGCCAATAATCAGCTATAACATGTCATGGGCCATGAAAATGTCTTATCTTTCCTCTGGACGTCCAGTTGGGCAAACATCAGAAATATTTTTGTTTTTAATCACACTCTTAACAAAAAACAAAGCCACGTGGATAATGATTAGGCACCTAGGCACAATTATGGTTTTGCAGTAGCATTTTCACATTAACGGGGTTATTTATCAATGGTCAAGTTCTTTTTTTCCACTATAAGGTCAAGTTTTAAAGGGTATTTTTTCAGTCAAAAGTCGATTTTTCGGGTTAAACAAAAAAACTTCAAGAATTTGAGTTTTTTTAAAAAAAATTCAAGATTTATTATACCCCGAGGCTTGAAAGTCATGTAGGAGTCAATGGCAGATGTCTTTTGAACCACTTGAAGATGTTAATAACCTTCATGATGTTCGAGTTTTTTTCTGTGGGTTTTGTTTGAAAACTCAATCAATTCAAGAGCTCTATAAAGTGGAAGAATGACCCCCTCCTCCCATGAATCTATGCTCTTCTTAAAACAGCTCAAGACCTTATTTGCCCTTGATGCTGCTGACTGGCATTGCTTGCTACAGCAAAGTTTATCATCTACAAGGACTACAAGGTACTTTTCCATTATGAATTTGCCTACTGCAGTCCCATTAAGGGTATAAGTGGCTTGGATATTTTTACATCCCAGGTGCATGACTTTACATTTATCAACATTGAATCTCATTTGCCACTTAGCTGCCCAGATTGCCAGATTGTTTGTGCTTCAAGAATACCTTCCATTTGGCTGCCTGTTTTTCTTACAGGGGTCGCTCTTCTAAGCTAGCCAGGTATGTACTCCAGGCCAGGGGTTCCCCATCTAGCACCTTGCCTTTACCTTGCCTTTGCATCAACTTGGGTCTTTTTTCCCCATACAGAACCCTTTTGGGGGTTTGCCTAGCATCAGCCTGCAGTTGACCTTGGCAAATTGCTTAATGAGGACAGTGTTCTGTATCGAGCTTTAAAAAGAAAAAGGATTTGAGAAGCTCACTAGCAAAGGTCAGTTGCTCGTTAATGTAGCCTGAGGAAAATGCAACCATGCCTTTGTGTTCAACAGACAGGCAGCAAACAGGCCTGGAATTAGGGGCAGGAAACAAGCAAATTTCCACATGCTCCAAAGAGCAGACCGGTCATTTTGGGGCATAGCGGGAGAGATTCTTCCAAATCGAAAAAGTAGAGGTTGCTCTTGAATGCAATATGCAAAACATGGCACAGATGAACTGGCAATGTGGGGGTGAAACTAGCCTGCCTGTGGTGGGGCCTTGCTGAAAAACATGGCGGTTGGCAGCAACCTTTGCCAAAGGGCTGTCTCAACAAAACTCCCTTTGGCTGCCCTTTTTCTTACAGGGGTTGCCTGAATCCCCCCCCCCCGCTGCCCTTTTTGGGGTGTGCCTTGCATAAGCTCTCAGTTGACCTTGGTAAATTGTTAAAGGAAGACAGGGTTCTGTAGATAACTTGAAACAAAGCAATTGAGAAGCTGATTAGCGAAGGTAGCTTTGGCGCTTTACTAAACTGTAAATATCGGTTACTCATTAATGTAGCCCGAAGAAAAGGCAACTTCCACCGAAAGGTACCCCCAAAGGCTCAAACACTGGGCTCTTTGGGGGAAGAAACCAAGCGATTTGCTGCATGCTCCATAGAACAGCCACATGGGATGCTGGTTTAGCAGACTCCAAAGAAGCAGTCACTCTTGAATGCAGCCTGAAGAAAATGCTACCAAGCCTGCGTAGAAAGGGTTCTGTATAGGCATAAACAACCCTGAAAAGTCGCTTTAGCCTTCACTCCGCAAAGCCTAATCCTGCCGGGAGCAGTTCAGGATGACCATAATAACGGATTGTCCCCTTGTGCCTCTGCATTGACTGGCAGTGCTGGAAGGCCATCTTCTGCCTAATAGAGTCTATACAAACTCGAGGTACCACCTTAAAAGGAGGTCTCCCGAATGGGTGAATGGTTAGGACGTGCCCATGGTCTAAAAGGTTGTAAGTTAATTTCCCACCTCTGCTAAAAACTCAGTGTCAAAGCAGCTCCAGTTGGTTGTGCTTTAAGAATACTGGATGGACAAATGAAAGTCACTGAAGAGAGATGGAGGGCAAGTGCTGGCAGTCCATCTTCCGCCTTCCATTTGGCTGACCTTTATCTTACAGGGGTTTCCATTCTAAGCTAGCCAGGTATGTACTTGAGGCCAGGAGTTCCCCATCTAGCACCTTGCCCTTACCTTGCCTTTGCATCAACTTGGGTCTTTTTCCCCCATACAGAACATGTAACAATGTGGTGACCTATGGAGTAGGGAGGATGGAGGACTCTGCCCATTGCCCAGTTAGTATTAATAATATAATAAATCTGTTTAATATCCAGGTGTCCCATATTCCAATGTATAGCTCCATCTGGTTATCCAACTGGTATCGTAGTTCTTTTCTGTGTATTTTCTTTAATTTTACAAATCAAAAGTGTTTGTGTATTTCATGTGTGGCCCCAGACAATTTTTCTTTTTCCAATGTGGCCCAGAGAAGCCAAAAGGTTGAACACCCCTGGGCTAGATTGAACTGAGCCATCAGTGTAGCTATGAAGTGAGCCTGGGAACCAAGACTCCTCTATTGTATACACTGACGAAAAGAACTGATTTAGCACATTTGCCTTTTCTGTATCTGTTACAATCATATTGGTACCATTACTTAAAAGAGCAACACCCTCAACCCGCATCTTTTTACTATTAATATACTTAAACTTTTTGGGGTTAGTCTTAGCCTCCATCGCGATGCTCTCTTCATTTCCATTCTTTGCCTTCTGGATTGCGGTTTTACAACATTTATTATAGTGTTTATATTAATTAAATGCAGCTTCTGTCCCAACAGACTTGTATTTAAATGCCTTCCTCTTCTTTCCCATTAACTTCTTTACTTCTATATTAAGCCACATAGGGTGATTAGTGCTTCTACATTTACTCAAGGTAATAAATTGAAAACAGTAACAATTTAATATAATTTTAAATGACAACCATTTCTGTTCGGTGTTTTTCGCTGAAAACAAACATCAATCAATCCTCTGAAGAGCAGCCCTCAAGGCACTAAAATGCAACTTCATGGTTTTTGTTGCCCCAGAGAATATTTGTTTTTTGCACCATAAATTAAATGATATAAAATTATAGTTAATATTACCCAGGGGTTCAATGACTTGCACACTGCTATAAGTTCTGGGTCACTTGAGATCACTAGATCCAGAATAGCATCTGTTTGGCTCCTCAACAACCAGTGCCATAAAACTGTCATGCAACAAGTTTATAAACTTGTTCCCATTAACTGACCTGGCAGTACTGTTGCTCCAGTCAATATCTGGGTGATTAAAACCCAATATTATTAATTTACCCAAACTAGCAGCCTTTTCTATTTGCATCAGGAGATAAGGCTTCTCCTCACTTGCATTAGGGGGGTCTATAGCATACCCCTACAATTAAGTGGAAGAACTCCACCCATACAACTTCTGCCCCCTCATTTTCTAACATAACCTCCTCCTTTATATAAGCTTTTAAATCCTCCCTAACATACAGACATACCCCTCCTCCTTTTCTATTGCCTCTGTCCCTCCAAAACGAAGTATAGCCACTGATATTTACTGCCCAGTCAAGCGACTCATTCGGCCATGTTTCGGCCACACCAATCACATCATATTTTCCCTCCAGCACCTCCAGCTCTTCCATTTTACCAGTCAGACTCCTTGTACTTGCAAACATACATTTAATACTGGTACCATATTGAACATATGACATGTGGTCCTCCCTATCCTTAACAATACCCCCAACCAAATCTCCACCCCAATTTCCCCTTCCTTTGCTCACTATCTCATCTAACCTGTTTTCCACTGAATCTTTTCTCACTCCATCCTCCCCACACCTAGTTTAAAATCTCCTCCAACCCTTTAGTCATCTTCTCTCCCAAAACAGCTGCAGAGTATTCACGTTTTTCACCCTAACTACACTGATTTGAGTTTTTGAATCAAAATCAAAAACCATTCCAGTTGTGAGATCCTTTGAGGTCTAAAAAAAAAAGCTCACAATGATTTAAAAAAAAAAAAACTACTTCATTTTTGAGATTTTTAGGGTAAACTCCCACTAACTATGCCCCTATAATCATACAGAAATAAACAAAAGCAGAATTCCACCACTGGTAGACCATGGCATATGGCCATACACATTATGTTCTACAGCATTTTGGTCAGGGGAGAGGTATGGCATTTATAGCCAATCCTTAATTCCCCTACCCATTGTCAATGATGTCCCAAACAGTGATTTCACTCTTCACTTCCTCATCTGCTGATGTTTCATAAAACAACATATATAGTGTTTTAGCAGATTAGAGCTTTGAACCTGCAAGGTCTTCAAACATAATAATTTCTTATGAAAGATTAATAGGTGTGCGTCTAAAGGCCTAATGTACCCTCTAGATTTATTCTTGTTAAACCATCTCTACCTTTAATACTGCTTACACATTCTATAATAGATCTTAGATCAGGGCTGTCCGACTGCCCAAAGGATTTTTATGGCCTCCAGAGGCATCATAGTCTTACCTATACAACATTTTAATTCAATCTAGCCCTCCAACAACCTGTATGACATATAATTGGCCCATAACATGTAATTAGAGCATCTTTGCTCTAATTAAGTTTGCTCCATTTTTCCCACTGCCCCTTGTTTTATTGCAAAGAGCAAAAATGAGACTTGTGCACCTGCAGTGTAAACAATCAAACCCTTTATTGTGTAAATTACATTAGCGCGCTGTAAAAAATAACCTGTTAAAGAGTGAGAAACAGTAGATTGGTAGAGGTAGTAGGAAAAAATGATGTAACAGTCCACAGATGGTTAACAGGAGTGTGTCAGGCTAAAAGTCATTTATTTAAAAGCTGATCAAAACAGGTCGACTAAATAAATAACAAACAAAAAATAATTTTAAATACTATAGCCTAGCTGATTTCTACATTAACAAATCAACACAATACTGATGATAAAAAAAATAGAAAGAACACAAAGCTACACACTAAAAAGAAAGAAAAAAGGGGTGATGTAAAAATAAAAAAAAACATTTGTTAGGATCCGTGTGTATTTACTTTTTATGCTTGTTCAATTAAGTGAATATCTTATTTCTGCACTGTACACAGCATATAATTATCTGCAATAATAATTTCCCCCTACCGTTCTCTATAAAGAAACATCCGCATTGTAAACTTCTCTGATTAATACCCACGTAACCTCACTGACAGCCTTGCTTCCTGTCAGATGTTGTCTAAGACTATGCCAAGTAAAATCAGGAGCCTAATACAAGGCATTCACAACGGTTGCATTCTCTGCTTTAATAAAATGTGGTGAATCAATGTCCGGAAAGGTCTGAAACAGGTTTCAGTAGACGATAGCACTGAGCTGCTGTGCCGGTTTTCACTGCGGTCATTTTTTAGAACAAAGGACAATATGGTGGCTGATAAAAAATATTCTTCATCTCAAAATACTTGAATTTAAAAATAGATCAGGGGGCATCTGGCCTCTAGTTGTTGCCGTACAGCATCTCCTTTGGGTAGGCCTGGTATTTGCTTCTTATCAGCAGGCTGTGCACCTTCAATATTTAATACGAAAAAATTAATAAAATTCTACGCAAAATAAAGATGTCTATATAGTTTAAATGTAGTCATTTCTCATTTGTATTCGGATTTCTCCATCCAGTGCTGCAGATGATTTATATCGAAAACTTGAAGAATGCAGAAATGGTCTGGGCAGCCATTTGGGTTTTTGGAGATGATTCTCAGGTGTAATTTGTGATACTAGAGGTGTTGGGTAACAGAGGCAGTTATATACTGACAAGGACATGGTATCTTCTCGTCTCTCGTACTTGAATCTGTTGAATGGCAATGAACAACGCAAATGAATAAAATGGATAATCTAATCTCCATGTTGCAAAGAGATTTGCATCTGCTTATATTTGGCTTGTCCAGATTGTGCTCCTCCAGAGGTATCTCCTAAAAAGTCTTATGGCTGCAGTGTATGAACTAGAATTTGGCTACTCTGTTCTCTTGTTGTAGTTAATTTAAGCCTGGCTGCTTTGCCTTTAAAAATAATGGTCGGCCACAGAACTATATTTAACAGCTAAATAAGCCTAATTTATTTTTGGGTATAACTCGAAGACGAGAAATTCTTTTGCTTATATACCAAACCCCCAGAAAAGACTTCAATATCCCCGTCAAGCATTCTAGTTTCCAGGCCAGCACCATGAATCTTAATGCCTAAAATAAAATGCTTTATATAGAAAAAAGGACTAAACTTAAGTCTCTGGTATGAGTGAATAAAATCTAAATTTAATAGAAGGATAAAAAATAAATCAATAACTAAGTTAAAAATAAAAATGTTAAAAACAAAATCCCCCCCGCCCCCATCTTCTGTATTTGTATACTACAAAACCAAAGCAAATGTGTTTTTTTTTATAATACAAAGTAAACTGTTGCTCTCACCAGTATTAAAGGTTAGATTCATATCTGTACATGTAAAATTATTGCTTTTTTTTTTTTTTTTTTGAAAAATATATTTAGCATGCTAGGATTTATATACCCATTTCCTGCCTTTACAAAAGGTTACCATTAAAAAAACACTAGTAAAGCTTTTTTGCATTTTTTTTTTTTCACAGAACATTTTTTCTTTCAAGGCAGCAGTAACTTGGTTGATAATGCATAAAATCATATGTGCAAAATTTGAGACTCTCAGAGGCATTGCTGTGCCACACAGTGTCACCGCAATAAAGGAAAGAAATATTTAAATCTATGGAATACATATGTATCCCCCCGTCTGTGCAGCACAGGTCAAGTCCGTCTGCTACAGTATATGGGGTTATAATTGAGTACACTGCTTGATTTCTCATCTTATTACTCACCACCACCTCACCATAAAAATATTCTGCAGAAGAGGTATATACTTACTTTTATATATATATATATATATATATATTTATATATAGATTTTTTTAAAAAAATCTTTCCCCCTCTCTCCCACAACCTGAATGCCACCAAAATATAAGAGATGAAGTAGTTAAGAAATTCTGTTACCATGCCATAACCTGGAAATAAAAATATTAAGACCTCTCTCAAGGTGCCGGCATTGAGAAGGGTGGTTCTGCAGCGGGGTGAGGAGATCACGGGTTCCCTGCTCCGCCATGCACAGCAACTACTTTGTATCTAGTACAGTACGTCAAATCGGCAGCTGATGTGTGTGGTTAGGTTATTACAAAGCAAAACAAAATTGCATAATTTCTGTAAGCAGGTTTAAGAAAGTAGCCCTATTACAAAAAGGTCCTGAGAGTAAAATGGAGAAGCATTTTTTTGTGTGTTTTTAGTGTTCCTGTAGCATAATGTAAGCAGTGTCATTGAGCTCATCTGTGTCCCCGAAAACAGCGCAGCAATGTGTGAAGCATTGTTTGATCATTAAAAAAAAAAAATAAGAGACCATTTTAAACATGGAGCGGTCCTAAGAGCTGACCAATGCATATCACTATGTAACTTCACTGAGCAGTCGGACTTTAGGCAATCAGTGGCAGATTCATCCAGAGAGTTGTTTTTACGGCTACAGTCCATAGATATATCAGTGCTTTCACTTGTAATATTTTGTTTTGCTTCAGTGTGTGTTGTTGTTGTTGTTGTGTGTGAGACTAGTATCTGCTTCACTATTGACTGTCTTTTTCCATCTCAAATTTTGCCATAGTTCATTATCCGGCAAACACTGAACCGTTGAGGGGAGGGAAGACCAGATGCATTTGCACTCACATCTTGTCTAATAAGAAAATGTTAAGAAGGTTAACATCAACCCCAGCTGGGGGGGGGGAGTTGATTGTGGATTTTATTTCTCCTTCTTCACTTTAACACCACAGCTCCAGGGACTTGGTGATTTGAAGGCAAATTTTCCAGCTGATCGTCCATGTAACTGTTATCATCAATTTGAGGTTGAAGGAGTTGTTTGTCGGGGTACTCGCTATTGTCAAACGGTACCCGATGTACGCACTGTACGTGTGTTTTTAGGTTCCCTTTTTGAGAGGCACTGTATGGACAATATCTGCACTGGAATGGTCTCTCCCCTAGTAAAATAAAGAACACATACAAGTTTTATTAAATGCAAGCATTTACATGAAGGATCTACACCTATGTTCAAATAGGCCCAGTAAATAGGAAATAAAAGAAAAGATCTGTAAGCTCTATTCAGTTTGTGCCGTCTCTGTTCTCCTCTTCCATAAAGAGAGAAAATATAAGTCTAAGCAACTTTCTAATAAACATTCATTAAAAATCTGTTTCAGTTAATTTGTATTTACCCTTCTATTTAATGCATGGACTGGTAGTTCTGACTCTTCAAACAATGTAACAGAAGGGAATTCGTTTTGGCTGAAGGAGAGCTGGCTACTGCTTTCAGTTGCCATTAAAACCACTGAACATTTCTAATTAATGTATATTAGAAAGCTGCATGGAATTACATTTTCTTTAAAACGTGGGTGATGTACCCAGTAAAGGGAGCTCACAGCACCAAAGTGGAGTGAACTGGCACCACAAGACTACAAAGCTCATACAACAATCTCTTTTAAGGTAATATATTTAATTATCTTCATTTAAAACAAAGAACATAACCAATTAATTGGGCATATGTTTAATATTGGTGCATGGTGCTCATTTAATAAAACAGTTTGCTCTTACTGCACACTTGTTTATTATAATAAATAAAGTACCCCCTGTTGAAAACAATGAGGATATTAGAAGAAATCTCAGAGTTCCATGACCTATAAAAGCAGTCAACCTTCAGCCTTGTGCTTTAATATGGTCATGGTACTCCTTGGTGACTTCTAATATAATTTACAATAGGGGGTACATTATTCGCTGTATATAGAGACACACCAGAGAGGAAATCTGCTTTCAACCCAGCCTGCTGAAAAACAGTAAAAATAACTGAATAAAGCTTGAGTTCTTGCAACTCTACATCATTTCTATTGTGAGTGTTGTGGTATGAGCTGGAGCGTTATAAGTAATGGTTACTAATAATAATCCATGTTAGAACCTTGTACATATATGCCGGTGTTTTCCCTTAGAACGCAAGAGCTGTTATAGTGAATGTATAAATGATTAGCAAGGAAGGAAAAGTAAGCATGTTAAGAAATAGCTAGTGGGAAAAGTAAAAAAGCAGTGCTACTATTAGGGGTATGTGAGAGTGAAAGGAAGGGAGTGCTAGTCCCCAAACACACACACAGGACACAAACTGTTCTAGAGTAGTCACAGTGAGGTATGTAGCAAATCCCATTAATAAATGCAGTGATAAAGAAATAAAGAATTGCATAGAAAGTAAATGGACTTGCATGAATAAACGTGAGCCTGAAGCTTTCTTGGATTCCATAATGACATTGGTGAAGGGCACAATATACAGCAGGCCAGTCGACTTGGCAAGTCTGATTTTTAATTTATTAATCTTAAAGGGGTTGTCCACCTCTAGATTAACTTTTAGTATGATGTAGTGAGTGATTTTCTGAGACAATTTCATTTTTTATTTGTTTTTTTTTTTTTGTTATTTAGCTTCATATTCAGCAGCTCTCCAGTTCAGTAATATGGTTGTTGGGGCCCAAATTACCCTAGCAACCATGCATCGATTTGAATAACTGCAATATGAACAGGAGAGGCCTGAATAGAAAGAAAAGTAGTAAAAAGCAACAGTAACAATACATTTTAGCCGTACAGAGCATTTTTTTTAGATAGGGTCATTGACCCCCATTTGAAAGCTGGAAAGAAGAAGCCAAACAATTAATTAACTATAAAGAATAAATAATTTAGTTGCTTAGAATTTGCCATTCTATTACATACTTAAAAGTTAATTTAAAGCCACCCCTTTAAAGGGAATCTGTCGTCATTTTAAAAAAATTTTTTTTTTGCATTTTTATAAAAAACACACATCCATAAACACTGTCTGGCAAATAAAATGTTAATCCACAAATCCATGCATAAGTTATTTTAGTTTGTATTTTGTCATGGGGGCTTCCATTTCTGCTCATTACACATTCATCCTGTGCTGCTCTAACAGCAGGCACAGCATTACCTGTGTGCTTGGAGGCAGCTACTCTGTAATGAAAAGCCAAGTCGCACTACGACATGAGAATCTAGCTGTACACTCCCCCTCCCCTCTCTGCCCATGCGTGTGATGTTTGGAGGAGAGAGGTCACATGGTTTGCAGGGAAGCAATTACTTTCACTTTCCTACGTCCTGCTCTACAGCTGCACTAGCAGCCCCTCCTCCCACAGACACTATCAAAGCTCCTCCCCTTCTGTAAGTTTGATCTCTGCTTTCCTTTGGAGGGGGGAACTTTCTCTCCTTGTTGCCTTCCTAGTTAGTTTTACTGGTTACTAGATGAGGTAAAGGAGCTGTGAGTTCCCTCTGCTATCCACCTCACACACACTGCGCTCCTTTCCTGCCTGCAATACTTCTTTTTTCATTAACTACTTACTGCCTCCTTTTCATGAGCTATTTTAACCCTTCCTAGACTTCCTCCTAAGTTTAACTGGTTTTCAAGTATGTCCTCCTTATTTTATCCTTTTTTCTATTCCCTGTCATCAGTCCTGGGAGTGTACTCCTGTGTTTCTGCCATTCATTTTTGTGTAAACAAATATAATAAACTATCTATATAAAATATTTTTCCAGTGCCCAAAATGAATTGTGTATGTGTGTATATATATATTTATTTATTTTTTGAAACGTAAGTGGGGGCAGTGATCACAGGACTATCTTATTTCACTCCTTCTGAAGTGGTGTCAGTGGGAGCTTATCTTGATTCCTGCCTATTGTTCAATTGACAGGCTCAGCAGACAAGGCTCTATTTACATTACAGCAGCTTGTAGGAGGGAGGGGTAATGACATCACTCCAACTTGCAGTGCAGCAGTAAAGTGTGACTGAAGTTTATCAGAGCACAAGTCACATGACCTGAGGGCAGCTGGGAAATGTCAAAAGCCCCATAGCAAATTTTAAAAATAGATATAAAAAAATCCATTTCTTGTTTTGAAAAATGGATTTCAATGCAGGATTCTGCTGTAGTAGCACTATTAACTGATACATTTTGTAAAAAACATGTTTTTCCACGACAGTATCCCTTTAAGATCAGATACTCAAAGCCTAATATATTGGTTAAATGAAGGCAACAAACTTGTGTTAGGTTCTGGTGCAGTTTCTATAACTGATATATATAAATTTCAATTATACCAGTAAATCTGGAACACTAAAATGTAGCCATAAAAGAGTACAATTTGTAATTTTATAACCAAATTGTGATAATTTGAGTTGTGTACATATTAATTTGCTCATCTCTGCTTAACTGCCCCTTAGTACCCATTTTACTTTGGATGCCTCCTCGGAACTGGATATTTACAAACTCCACACTGAAGCCGTACCAATTACAAACATGACCTTTAAGGTGCAAAAGGACAGGAAACTGTACAAGCACCTGACACAGAAGGAAATAAACATGCAAGCATAACAGTCAAAGAGATTTTAGTGAAATTTGATGGGTTATATTCTGATCTCTAAGTCCACAATAAATTAGGCTGCCATTTATTTGTTCATAGTGGATTATTTTGATTAATGAGAAGGCACAAACAGCAAATAGGTTTGGAAAGAACAATTAGAAGTAGAAGATAGACAATGCTCCACTAATCATACAATTAGTTGAGACCAACACCCATTCCTATGTGCCGATACACCACAAAAGAAAAAGGGCAGAGTGGTATGGACAAGAGGGTTGAGCAGCTACAAATGTGGAACAGGACTGGGATACTATAAGTTTTTTTTCTTGTGCCTTAAAACAATGTGGAACATTGGAAGGTTCTCTAGTTCAGAGGCTAAAAAATATTTGGGATTTATTTTAAAATAAGAGACTTTTTTTTGTCTGTCTCTCTTTTTCACGACAAATACATAGCAGTACTGTGCTGCTTTGCTGCAGGTGTTCTAGACTCTAGAGAATCAGAGCAGTGTATTACATGTCATTACATCCTTTACAAATACACAGATGTATAAAATCTGACATTATATATTAGGAAAAAAGACATTAAAAAATGAAAGGGCAAGGGAACAAATTCACTTGGAATCCCCTCCAACCCCCAACAAATACATTTGCTAACCTTGAAATAATAAGAGGATTCCAACAAGGGAGGAAGTGATGTCCTGTGCTTCTTAAGTGCATTCCGCTCACGATGCAAAAGGCTACTATCTTGAAATGGTGAAGAAGCAGGAACAGGCAAACTAGCTGCTTAGTGTTTTTATTAGCATGACATGTTTCGAGCACAAAGCACTTTATCAAATGTGATTACATAAAGAGCCTTGTGCTCGAAACAGAAAGCTAGTCTGCCTGTTCCTGCTTCTTTACCATTTCAAGATAGTTGCTAACCTTGGACCCTGGGTTGAAATATATTCCTATGAGCACTGCGCCACCATCTTCAGTGACTTCCAAGTGTTTCCTCCTCTCTGTCCGTGACTATGCAGATGCTCAGTAGCGTAAATATTGCTATACTGTGCATATACACAATTCCAGATAGCTGATAAGGACCACAGATAAGTCACAGAAAAAAGTACATGAGATTGTAGTAACTAGGGAACACTGGGATATTGGCACCACCCTATGAAGTACATTTTACATGTCCTTTAATTATATATACTGGCAACCCTTCCATCAGGTTCTTTTTTTTTATTGCTTTGCCCATTCTGATTTTTTGGAATGTTATGCATTCACTCCTATTTACTGTTCACTGGAGTCCTAGACTTAATTCCAGCCATGGTTCTATGGAGTAAGTATGTTTTCCATGTGCATGCATTGGATTCCTCTGGGTACCTGCTAAAATGGACCACAACGTGTATGCAATTATGATAGGGACCTGGATCGCAAACTCCACTGGATGCGTGACCTCTAAATAGTGGAGGTAAAGGTCAGCGCTATATAAAGGCAAGTAATGATACCGTAATACAATTGAAGATTTATTAATATTGCATGGCGTTCTAAATATTGATGGAGTTGTGATCCTCAGTAATATGAATTCTGGACTGAAAGCTTTTGGAAGCGGGACACGGTGTATAATCAACTGCATATCTTCACTACTGTACATTTTTATGAAAGATGCTCGCTATTAAATGTCTCGTGATATTTGACTGGTGTAAGCACTTGCTTGTATTTCCGATTTCTACTGAATACTGACAAGCTCAGCTTTCTCATGGCTTGCTTAACTGTAGCGTGCAAGTATATGAAAAGGTCAAACACCAGCATGTAGATACACAGCCCCCTTGTCCTGCTGCCAGGCACTGGCCATTTTTATTCAGGAACAGAGATGATGGGGAGAGACTTGTTGATCATTAATTGATTGATCTGCCCTAGTTTTTATTAAACTGAGAAGTTGTTAGAAGATAGAGTACGAAAATAAGTATTCTAAAATAACTGTAAAGGCATATTTATTAAATCAGGTGATCTTCTGAGAAAAGAATGCACTTGCCAACAACACCCAATCAGCAACCTTCCTGGAAGAGTCTACAAAAAGCAGAGAAATGAAAGCAAATATCTGACTGGTTGTTATGAGCAGTTACACTGGAGCAATTAAGTGTCTAAGTTTGTAAATCAGCCCCAGGGGTGCGAGAATGTAATCGATTAGAAAAGAAAAGTACACAGTGGCCAAGTTAAATATTACAGGAAAGGATATTCAACACAGTTAATTATAACATTCCTTTTTTCTACCCCCCAGGGAGATGCCCCATACTCCATAGTTACCCCTCGGCGCAGATTCTTCCAGCTCCTTGGTAAACTGAGAGATTGGCAATTTCATGCATAATTTCGCGCATGCGCAGTTGTCGCATACCGATCTCTCAGTCAGCTTACAGAGATTTTATAAAATGGAGGAGTGGAAATCCGCTGGAAGAATCTGCGCCGAGGGGTAAGTATGGAGTATCTCCCTGGGGGGGGGGTAGTTAGCCTGGGGGGAGGAGGGTCTACCTGGGGTGGGAGTACGGGTTTTTTTTACGAACAGGTTGAATTCTCCATTAAGCACAGGCAAGATGACCAAATCTGTGCCTATTTTGTCATTGTTCACGTGTTTTCAAAATCCATGGACCCCTCTACTAAGACAACAACATTGTGTTTAAATGCCATAAATGAGCAAAAGCAAACGACTGGTGTACACGTCCTTCTGCCCATTAGTCTGCTTTAAATGACCACGGCAAGCCTCTCCACTATCTTCTCAAGTACCTAAAGGTATAAGGTTTGATCTCCAAGTGATGTCATGTTGCTTTGCTGTTTAGAGCATTCACTTTTCTGATTCCTACTCTGAAAAGCTTCACTAAAGTGTAGTATTTGTTTTATACAATACAATGGGGCACGGTTTGTTAAGGCCAAATGCACATAGAATATATACTCTTCTGACAAACAACTCAGTTGAACTGCAGACTTTCAGCTTTAATTCAGTGGGTTGAGCAAAAAGATTGCATAAAAATGTGAGGAACTAAAACCTGTTTTTCACACAATCACTTAATTTCAAGGGATCAAAAGTAATTGGACAATTGACTCAAAGGCTATTTCATGGGCAGGTGTGAGCAATTCCTTCATTATGCCATTATCAATGAAGCAGATAAAAGCCCTGGATTTGATTTGAGGGGGGTGCTTGTATGTGGAAGATTTTGCTGTGAACAGACAACATGCAGTCAAAGGAGCTCTCCATGCTGGTGAAACAAGCCATCCTTAAGCTGCAAAAACAGAAAAAAAAACCATCCGAGAAATTGCTACAATATTAGGAGTGGCAAAATCTACAGTTTGGTACATCCTGAGAAAGAAAGAAAGCACTGGAGAACTCAGCAATGCAAAAAGACCTGGACATCCACGGAAGACAACAGTGATGGATGATCTCAGAATCATTTCCAAGAGAAACTCCTGCACAACAGCCAAACAAGTGAACAACACTCTCCAGGAGGTAGGTGTATCGATATCCAAGTCTACCATAAAGAGAAGACTGCATGAAAGTAAATACAGAGGGTGCACTGCAAGGTGCAAGCCACTCATAAGCATCAATAATAGTAAGGCTAGTTTAGACTTTGCTAAAAAAAATTTAAAAAAACAAAAAAAAAACATCTAAAAAAGCCCGCACAGTCTGGAAAAACATTCTTTGTACAGATGAAATCAAGATCAACATCTACCAGAATTATGGCAAGAAAAAAGTATGGAGAAGGCATGATCCAAAACATACCACATCATCTGTAAAACATAGTGGAGGCAGTGTGATGGCTTGGGGTGTGAGACATATGGTCTGCTCAAAACCAGCTAAATGCAGTCAAATTGATTGGAAGGCGTTTCATAATACAGATGGACAATGTCCCAAAACACACAGCCAAAGCAACCCAGGAGTTAATTAAAGCAAAGAAGTGGAATATTCTTGAATGACCAAGTCAGTCACCTGATCTGAACCCAATTGAGCATGCATTTCACTTGTTGAAGACTAAACTTCGGACAGAAAGGCCCACAAACAGCAAACGAAAGCCCCTGCAGTAAAGGCCCGGCAGAGCATTAAAAAGGCGGAAACCCAGAATCTGGTGATGTCCATGAGTTCAAGACTTCAGGCTGTCATTGCCAGCAAAGGGTTTTCAACCAGGTATTGGAAATGAACATTTTATTTTCAGTTTTTTAATTTGACCAATTACCTTTGAGCCCCTGAAATTAAGTGATTGTGTTAAAAAAAGGTTTTAGTTTCTCACATTTTTATGCAATCTTTTTGTTCAACCCACTGAATTAAAGCTAAAAGTCTGCAGTTCAACTGCATCTGAGCTGTTTTCATTTAAAATTCATTGTGGTAATGTACAGAACCAAAATTAGAAAAATTGTCTGCCCAAATATTAATGGACCTAACTGTATATAAAATGAGTACTGAAAATATTTCGCAAATAGTGTTCTTATATATTTAATTAATCACTAATAATCATAATGCTAACTAATCCTTCAGTCACTGTAGAGAGCACACCATTGAACTGAAATGGAACATTAGGTCTTAAGAACAAGAGGGACTTCCTTTAATGCGAAACGCAAGGAGCACACCCAAAGCACTTCCATCTGTTTTCTCACTGCAGAAAACCATAGGAGCCATGAAAGTGAACTATGCCAGATGGGTAATTGATTATGATATGTGATCATTCATGCAGTTCAAAGAATCCCTGTCGATCAGGAGAGATGAGCAAATCAATTCAGATGAATAGCAAAGAAAGCATAGAAATGAGTCTTTCTAAAGGAGAGTCTTTTTAAAGGCACTGCCTCATTCAAATACAAGAAATTGTTCCTAGCATTCTGGTAGGATAAATAGTACTGCACAGTTGTCATGACAAAAAAAAACCACTGTATATATTGTAGTTGGATCGTGACAGATGTAAATAATTAAAGGGATAATGTCATATTGTTTCTACCTTTTAATCAAATTTTAACAGAGGTTATTTTTTTATTGCAGGAGCACTTCCATTTAAAAATGTGGAGGGGCAGTCAGATATGTACCAGGAAATTTACAGCCCCATCCAAGCACACAGCCATTAATTTAATATTACATATTTTTAATGGGCAAATGTATAATTGCTTTAAATAATTGTGAATAGTATTATACATGCAATAAGTGGCCTGTCGTGCAGATGTGTCATTTAATTAACAATGGGATCACTGGAGCATACATTGCAGTACATTGCTAACTGAAAATTAGTTTGTTTTTTTCATTTATTAGTGATCATTTGTTCACAATGGCACTGTCTTACTGTATAACAGAAACAGAATAAAGGTGTATGGGAGGATGTATGTTAGATAAAAAATATGTAGTAGGGCAAATGGTGAAGACAGTCCGTTCAGAAGATACAGTGCCTTAATTGTGTCAAATAAGTGTTCGGAGGAGAATAACTACCAACCACATATAATGGCTATGAATTGGGAGTCTCTGAGCACCTTGTTCATTGTAACCCGCTTTATAGCATCAGCCTTGATAACCATGTAAAATGTCTTGACAAATCTGTATTCAGTGACATAAATTCAGTTCTAGTTGTAGCCAGAGAGGCAATACTCTATATTTGTGTCATCCCCATTTCAAAAGCATTGGGGTTCATGTATACGCAGGCAACACCTTAAGCATAAAGATAGAGGCCTGGAGTGTTTCAGATAGTACAAAATATGTACTTTTCTTCTTACTCCCAAGCGGAAGGATCCAATGGTTTGATTAAACTGATTAATTTATTACTCAAACCAATTGAAAATTATCTATCTTTAAAAAGAGACAGTTAAAGGAACTGTTCAGTATAGAAATAAAAACTGGCTAAACAGATAGTAGGTGCAAAATTAAAAAATGTTTCTAATATAGTCAGTTAGGCAAAAATGTAATGTATAAATGCTGCAGTGACTGAATGTCTAACATAATAGCCAGAACACTACTTCCTGCTTTTCAGGTCTCTTGGTTTCTGCTAATTGGTTCCAATCAGTGACTTGAAGGGGGCACATGGGCCACACGGTTTGCTTCTGAGTCTGAGTTGCATGTTAAGGATCAATTGCAAACTCACTGAAAAGTTATGTCCCATGTGGCCCCCTTCAAGTCACTGACTAACTCAGTTAGAGAGCTGAAAAGCAGGAAGTTGTGTTCTGTTTGGTTATGTTAGACATTCAGTCACTCCAGCTTTTATACATTACATCTACTTTCACAATCTATTTACCAAGTTTTTACTTTTACACTGTTCCTTAAAGGCTTAATGCGTCGTTATTAGTGTTAGTGGAAGGGTTATTGCTAGATTTCCGGCAGAAGGCCAGTCCGTTTCAATCATTTGTGTACCGTAATTAAGGGGTTGGGGAAGACAACAAAATACGGGGATGTTAATGTTCTGGGTGTCCTCTGCTGCCTTGCGTAATTAATAGAATAAATCACAGGAAAATCATCTTTTGTTCATGCCTGTGTCATTTCTAAATGAAATCAAAACACAGCAGTATTTCTAAATAACGGAGAAAAATGATACTACAACCCTATTTTGGTAAGGCTTCAGGTCCAATTTATTCATTTCATTCTCTTTTATAAGTTAAAAGGAAACAGAGAAATTGAAAGGGAGTTTGTTAAGATAGTGAAGCTAGACATTAGAAACAGGAAAGCACACCACCACACAGATTCCACAGAGGCTGCAAGATTAGAATAAGGAGTTGCTAAAAGAACCACTGGACACATGTACTCTTCAGAAAAACACAGACAGATTAGCCCATTGCTTAGTATAGAGTACTCTCTGGCCTGAAAGGCAGCTCGCACAGATAATGGTTTGCATCAAAATAGGAATACTTAAAGGGAAACTATCATCTAAAAGTGAGAAGATATAAAGTTTACTATTGATACTATTTATTTTTCCCGTAACAAACAGTTAAGCATGATGATATTTAATATTTATTTGCATTATAAAAGTTGTTTTTGGTAAAACTGGGGTGGATACACACACACACACATACACAAATTAAAACCCTCACCTCCACAATACTTAAAAATCCAGATTTTCTTAAAGGGAGACATGGAAGCACAGGAATGGGGCACACCAAACCTTTGCTATAAAAGGGTAATCTAATATGGGCAACTCTTTCTACCCCCGTGATATCAAACTTGTTTAATTGAAACCATACAAAAAAAAAAAAAACATGCACCACTACCCTAAAAGTCAGAAAGACAGGGCTATGTCTAGTAGCCTGCAGCCAACACAGAAATATTTTTTTTATCATGCAGGAGACTTTGAAAAGCTATCGGTTGGTATGGTATACTAGATCCAGTGCAAACTTTCCTTCAGTATGGCTAACAGGTATGCTGAATAGCAAAGTGCCTGGGATCAGTGCCTAATCAATCCCGTTATCATTACTAAATGAGAAACATCTTCTCACCTTTAAAAGACATATTATTATTTCTGCAGAATAGTTTTAGTGGAAGGGCTCAGTACCACAACCTCTGTAACAACAACAACAAAGGTTCAACAAAGACCAAGGTGTTGCGAATCTATGATCTGGGCCCTCCTAATAAAAAGGATGGTCTCAGATGAGGCATGAAATGTGGCATCACCCTCTCATAAAGAAAATGTAACCATAATGAGAGAAGGGTCTTTGTAGATACAGGTTACATCATCTCAAGTTTACGGTCAGTTTAAGTGAAAATAAAATGACATTTTATATAGATATATAGTGAAGTTTGATTAGTACTCAGTAGCAGCAATCCAAAGGCAGTGACTGGAATATAAGATTAGTCCTCAGTCTGGGTTTGCTGCCCAAATTTGCACAGATGCCTTTTTAGGAGACAAATGCAGCTCAAAGGCTAATTAGTAGAGACAATGAAAAGCCCCATGAGCCATAGCCCTTTAAATATACTCAAAGGACTGGGTGATAGAATAACTAATATAAGAAGGAAACCAAGCAAGAATATAATAATAAGAATAGTGAGCCTTATTTTGCCCGAGACATCTGAAATCTAAAAGGCAGCTATGTGTTGGCAAGTGTAGCGTGCATATTGACATTTATGTCTAGCGTCCTGGGTCTGTTCTCGCCTTATTTTATGGAAAATAGGATTATCAAAGTTAAAAAAAAATGATAGTTTCCCTTTAAACCGATTCACATAGGATTTGTGTTCAGAGCTTAAAAGAGACTACAGTAAACTAAACATGAGTGTATGTTGATCATAATAAGCATGGCTCTAAGATTCATTTACGATAAAATGGTCAGTGCTTTACTGAGGAGTAATGCTGTGCAACTTCATTCCCCAGAAACCAGAAGAAAACCCAAACACTCAGATCATTGATAACATACTTGTTTTGGGGCATCTGCGGAGGTGGTGTGAACTTCAGTACCTCGGAGTCCATTAGACTCAAATACCACTGTGGGAACAAGGGGTCTTGTTAAACAGAGGAGCATTCAAGCTTTCGTTCGTTAGTGTGTGTACAATATTGAGTCCATTACAGTTTAAATACATAAAAAAAAGAAGAAAAAAAAGGAAGACACCAGCCAGCAGCCGGTAGCCAGAACACACCAATTTACTGCAACACTTACAGTGAGAGTGAGTGCTAATGGCAGCCTAGGGCTATTGGCCTTTTTAATTCAGATTTCAGTGCTGAAGAAAGCAATCACTGACAACATTAATTATCAGTCTGTGTGTAAAGGGACCCTCTTCTTGCATTACTTACCATTTGGCCTCTGTCAGTTCATATCAGACTGGCTTAGGTATGCATCATTCACACTTCTCAATAGCAGACCCACAGGTCTAAAACTGCCATACAAATGCTCATATGACATTTGCCCATTAAATGGTTCACATTGCATTTGTGCAAGGAGAAAATGGTGGCATATTTATGAGGTGGAAATATATATTCAAATGTATTTCTATTATACCCTACAATAAACAATTTCCTTAAACAAAATAAAAAGCATGGAATGGGGATGTAAAATAGAGTATAATGGTGTGCAGACATGATAAGCTTAATTTTAGGGCACTATGTAGAAATGTAGGGTGAATTCACTTGGAATCAGCCAGGGATACACTTCCAGCGTGTTTTTAAGAAAGCAGCATCCAAAAGGTATTTCAAAAAACATATGGGGACATTGCAACTTCCCAAAAGCTGTACATTATAATATACAAATGAATTATTCTAGGGCATATATAGCATCAAAATTTAACCACTGAGCCCGAGAGATTATGCACTATAAGTGTGAATCCCAATACAATAGGCAACACTTAATTGCAAAAAAGTGGCCGAGAAAGTCTACCCCAGCTGTACTTGGATAATGGACTGTCTTTGTTCATATTTAACATGTATCCAAAGGATGGGCCTTATGAAACTAGTGGATAGTCAACACTAATTTTATTCAAGCAGCAGAGAGGTTAATTTGCATTGTTGTGAACAGTTTTGCAGTGCAAAGACATTCTGCAAAGCTGATCAGAATATAAATAAACAAAATCTGCTTCAGGGAACATGTACCTGTATGGGACCTCATATGGGTTCTTAAGTGGCTCGGTTGGCTGAAACATTTTCCGCATTCATTGCAAACATAGTCTCCTTGCCGTGCTTGTGTCCTAAGCATTCCTGTGGTTGATAAGGAGGGGAGGGGGAGGAGGAGAGAGAGAGACAGAAAAAGGGAGAAGTTGAGAGGAAAACATTATGCTAGAAGAAAACATCATTAGTATGTCTAATGTGTCATTATGTGAGGCTACCTTCAGGCCCTAGATGACAACTGTCAGCCTTCATCAAGGCTCGGGATGACAGGCTAGGCACACACAGGACTGCAAGAATGCATAAATTACATTGAATTAAAAAATGTTCCCCGTGATGTGCCCGCACCAGGACTGGCATGTCAGGTGTGCGCTTTTCAGAGCAGCTGGATCCACTTTTCAGCCATCACCCAGCTTTGTCAAGCAGTGTATCAAGCAAATCAAAGTGACTTCAGCGTGCCAGAGACAAGTCAGATGGATAATGGAAAATGAGTAGTACCAGAGTCAGCCTGTCCCCCCTGGGCAGACGTACCTTGGAGACAAATTCAGAGTGAGTGGAGCCATCACAGACTGATCAAACCTTTAGCCCCTACCTACCTGCCTGCTGGTGCTGCTTTGACCTGGGACCTCGCAGGCATAGACAGAAGACATCTGAGAATGAGTGTGTCATTCTGGACATTTTCAGACAGTAGGAGCATAACAGCCCTCTTCCTGCCTTTAATAAACATGTTTTCCGTTCCATTAGCATTTGCAGAAAAACTACTCAGCCCTCACTTTTTTTTTTTTTTTAAAAGGTCAGTTTACAACATCTGACTTAAAGGGCTAGCTGTTGTCTTTGCTGCTGATCAAGAAAGACATATCTGGCTTTTAGTTTTCAATGTTTGTTTTGAACATCATTTGCTCTTTTCTGCAGAATCTTTCTAGAATGGCATTTTTGATGCTAGTGGGGTTCTTTCTACTTTTGTACAATAGTAGTTAATCTTTATTTGTTTGCAATGTGATGTAGTTCACAGACTTTCAGTTTTACACACCATGGGGTGTACATGGTGCATGCTGCTCAAGTTTTAAATGCGAGCAGAACCAGTTATTTCTATTGCTAGAACAAGAATATGTCCTAGTGAGGCTGGTTAATTACCTATATAAATTACATTATGTCTATAAGTTTTAAATAAAATATGCCAAGTAAAATATGCCAAAACAAGCCCACAAGAGAAACACTTAAAGGGGAACTATTGTGAATGAAAATGTAATATACGCTTCATCATACTAAAATAAGAAACTTTGTTAATACAATCAATTAAATATTCTGTATCGTTTCTGAAATAATCAAGATTATAATACACAAAAACCATGAATAGCTTGTAAATTATATCCTTATAAATGGTTCTGATGTCATCAGTTATAAACGGTGAGTTCTGATGTCATTTCAGTCACATGACTCATTGAAATTTGTATATTATAATAAATAAAGTACCCCCAGTTGCAAAATATGAGGATATTAGAAGTTACCCCGGTGTTCCATGACCTGTATACCTTCGGCCATGACCTGTATACCTTCGGCCTCGTGTTTTTATATGGTCATGAAACTCCTCGGTCACTTATAATATCCTTATATTTTACAAGAGGGGGTACTTTATTCACTATTCCTCTCCCAGCATCTGTTTCTCTTCATTTTGTCTTTCAAGCAGCAGTTGGGTGTCAGATATTTATTGACAGTCAGATCTAATGTATCGTATAGGGGGGATTCCTTTTCTAGCAGATGAATTAGAGCTCAAATAACTGATTCCAGTACAAATAAAATATAACAAAATAATTGCCTTTTGCACAAATCCTGCATGTAAAGAGATATTATGTCTGGTAATTTTAATAGAATGAGCTCTAATACATCTTCTAGGCAAAAGGAGCCCCCTCCATGAGATAAATTGGATCTAACTGTCAATGATTACCTGACACCCAACTGCTGCATGTAGAGAGAATGAAGAGAAACAGATGCTAAGAGAGGGATAGTGACGATAAACTTGATTATTTCAGAAACAGTACAGACTGTTTGATTGTATTTACAAAGTTTCTTATTTCAGTATGATAAAGCTTATATTAAATTCTAATTTTCACAATGGTTCCCCTTTAAGGACTGCAGTTAACACTTGCAGAAGATGCAACAGTTCTTCAGGGAACATTATCTCTATAGCAGGGGTGCCCAAAAGGTAGATGGGGATCTACCAGTAGACCTTTAGCTGGTGATCAGTAAAATCTCAAGACAATGTCTAGTCTTCAAATGTACAGCTTGTCTAAATCACCCTTCTGTTTAATTCAGATATTTATTGTGTTATGGTTACACAAGGAATGGTTAATAATAATAAATGATTATTATAATAACACAATATCAGAAATAATATAATAATACATAATAAATAACATTCTTAAATATATCAATATAACCCAAAAATCAATATAATATTTAAGCAATACAAAATGCTAACAATGCTATTATGGATGTAGATAATAATGGGACAACATTACTAAAAGTAGACCCCACATTAAGGCCCAAGTATGGGCACTCCGGCTCAATAGTTATGTAGTGATGCACAGTTTTTGAAAAATTAACTAATTGGGACGAGTAGCTGTGTTTTTATCAACATACTCCATGTGCCTTGGCCCCTAATTTGCATATTAAAAAACCCATTCTTTCAGTCTTAAAGGGGTTGTTCACTTTCTAAACACTTTTTTTCAGTTGTTTTCTGACCTGCACAGAAATAAATACTTTTTTTTTCAGTTGCTTTCCATGTTTTATTTTTTATCGTTTTCCCAGAATTGAAGATTAAAGTTTAACGTTTCTGTCTCTGGTATTTCATTCTAGCAGCTCAGTAATCCAGGGGCAAATTCTTACAATTTGCTACATTAGTTGATACATTTATCTTAAGCATTTATGGAATATTAGCAACTATTGTATCAATTATAATATATACTTTTAATGAAACTCTGGATATCTGCTCAGCAGGGACAAAGATAAAAAAGTATCAACGAATGCATCAATTTTTTTTGCCTTCCTCTGGATCAACTAGCAGTTAGGCAGGTTAAAAAAAGTTAAAAGGTTGAACTTGATGGATGTGTCTTTTTTCAACTTACTATGTTATTCATTTAGAATAGTTTACAAAATCGTGACCCCTCCCCCTCCAGAGCAGCTTTAAAAAAACATAAGAAGGTGAAAATTAAAACTGCAAACTTTCAATATTAGAAAAATGGTCACAAATAGAAGGTGTTTGAAAAACGCCTTTATTCCTGGTAAGCTATCTGAAAACAACTGAACTGAAAAAAGGTGAAACTTTAACTGGCCAGATTTTTAATGAACTTTAGAAAATGTTAACTAGAATGGATAAAGGTCCTTTGTTTTTTCTTTTAAAACCCTTTAGCAAAAAAAAATTGCCTTGTTAAAAATACAACATTTAACAGTTGACTTCTCAGGTAACAGACACATCATGGTTGCTTTTCACTGTCTAGAACTGTAGTTCAGGGAAATTAAATTACCTGCATTATCCAAATTATTAGCATTGGCGCCCCAGCTTTGGTAGAGAGTAGCAAGATCCTTTGGAATGTAAGTCTTAAAGATATTTAAAATGTCCAGTCGTTTTTCATGGCCTTCCGATACTGGTTCTTGCTTGACTGATTGAAAAGATTGGGGGTCAGCTGCTGTACTTGGTTGCGTATGAAACAAAGGGCTTGTCTTCATGCCTGTGCTACAGTTGGACACTGTCCCTAATTCATTGACAATCTTGCCCTGAGATTCCCTTTGAGGCACTGGAGGACTCTCCTGTTTAATTTGTGGCTCCACTTTGTGAAATGGGTACGGTGGCCGCTGAAGAGGAAATTTGGTTTTAATTGTGTCAGATATAGTTAGTTTATTTGGAGATGCAGTACTAGGTCCACCTTGAGCCATCCCATATTTTTCCACTTGTTTGCTACTAGTAGGCTGAAGTATTTGCCTTGATACCGATGCTTGAGCAGGTGAAAGGTTTCTACTGAAACTTGCAGCTTGTATCAATTTTGGACTGGTTTCATATCTAGATTTTAACAGTGGCTGCTGTACTGATGTACTAAATTGGTCCCCTACCTTTTGTTGCTTCAGGACTTCAAAGTTTGTGATTTTCGACCCACTGAATCCATGAGAGCTGTCACGAACTTGAGATCCACATGTTGCCTTGGAAACATTGCCTAAATTGGAAGTGTTTCCTTTTGATGCTGCAGGCCGAACTGGCATCTGAGTGCGTGAAAACCTAGCTATTGGTAAAGGCTGGCATTCTTTACCACCAAGTGCTGGAGGTGGACCTGTACGCCCATTTCTAGTTTGGAAAAGCAAATTATTTTTCAAATTTTTGAAACCATTTTGCTGAATCCATTGAGGAGCCATTGAGTTACAACTAACTTTATGCCAAATTCTTTTGTGCATCCACAACACCTCAGGATAGTAAGTATTGTGACTGCAATATGGACACTGATGAATGACCAACGCTGCCTGCAATGCAGAAATAGCACTTTTACTACAAAGTTCATGTCTGGTGGATTTTTCACTAAGATCCAATGGAAGGTCCTGCTTTCCACCACTGCTTTTCTCTGACCCACTGGGTTCCTTCAGCACATCAAGTGCCATTCCATTTGGGTGACCCTTCTCTGCTGATAAAAGCTTTTTTGCATCCACAATTACTTCTGAACTATATCCGACAGAAAATGATGTACTACTATTTGGGGTATGCTTTCCAGAAGCACTGGGATCTTGGTTGTACTTGAATGCTGGTATTTTCAAATCAGGGATAAAAGGAAAATCAGTATGCTTATTAGACATGAAGGCTGTAGGAGACTGCACCTCTGGATTACATTTACTCCCTTCATATTTGCTGGTATCATCAGAGCTGAAGTTCTGTTGATGATTGCCTTTTGAGATCTGCATGGGAACGCCCTCAAATGCATGATGGTATGCTTTCACTCCTAAAAAACAAATAAACAAACAAAAACCTTAGGCTTTATAATTTAAAAATAAGTTTTATTACGCAACAGTGATCACCCAAACATGTTCCCTAAGATGTATGATTTTACAGCACTGTTCTGGTGTGTTGATAACAAACTTATTACAAATCTGCCTTTTTTACAAAAAGGAAATGCATCTCCTCCATTTAGTAGTAACTACTGGAATGAAACATTCATCCTTACACCTGCCAAACTAAACTCTATTTCTGCATTACATGTAAAGACAACTCATGTGCCTCAGACAGGAAATCAGTATTCTGTCTGTTTCGTCTATCTACATCTCACCTTGTGCTTCATGAATACATAAGTAATTAAAGCAAGGATGATAAATGCCTTAATTAATCACTTGTTGATGGGTACCCACTGTCTAGGAATTGGCTCCTGCAAATTTCCCATCTTAATGGTATCTGCTGTGATCCCGAAATTGGACACAGAGATTGGTGTTGTCACAGCAACCTACAGGTCTCATAGGTTTGTAAGCATATATGAATAAATCATGGTGTCAAATACTTTTACTCCACTTTCAAATACTATTTCTAGGGTTTCGTGCGATACTTTGAAAGGAAAACATCTCTCTGATACACACAAGGATATATATATATATTTTTTTTTTTCAGAAGGCCAGCTGCAGGTTCTGTTAGTTGTAATTTATACAAGGGGTACTACATTTAAAATGTATGCATTTCCCCTGGATACAATGAATATATTTTGAAGAAGTAATTATAAATTTGGGATGAAAATCAGTGTTCTGGCACACACATTTGTGTATTGCGTATTTGAGCCCTGGGTAAAGGTAATAAAGGGATTCTGTCAGGATTTTTATGATGTCGTATTTCTAAATTACACTGCAAATAATTCACTCTACCATACAACATTTCAAGTGTATTTTTTAGTTGTAATATTGGTGTGTAGGCAGCCATCTCAGGTCATTTTGCCTGGTCATGTGCTTTCAGAAAGAGTCAAGTACTGCACTATGGAACTGCTTTCTGGCAGGCAGTTGTTTCTCCTACTCAATGTAACTGAATGTGTCACCGTGGTACCTGGATTTTACAATTGGGTGCTGTTCTTATATCTACCAGACAGCTGTTATCTTGTGTTAGGGAGCTGCTATATGTTGTTAGGCTGCTGGGGGGGGGGGGCGTGATATCACTCCAACTTGCATTACAGCAGTAAAGAGTGACTGAAGTTTTATATAAAAAAAAATTCCCATGACCGTATCCCTTAAAGAAAAGGTATTTAAGTCATGTTTATATAAAAAAAAGAGTTGCAACACAAAGGCTTTTATAGTGTCATTAATAATATTATCTCTGGAAATTTGAACATAGATGTGCAACCTATACCGCTGCAGCAGTTTAAAGCACAAATAAACAAAACAATACAAGATTTTGGTTTTTAGACATTATTTAAACTAAATTAATATAGATTCTTTGTTCATAAAAAAAAAAAAAACTGCTTGATAAATATGTATATAATCAATTGCAAGGAACTGCCGCCTTCTAATTTGTCTTTTTAATATGGCCATCAATAAGCCATATTGAAATTTCCATTTTTGCCGTCTCAAATTCATCACTGTTTCAAGGACAAGAGATCACAGGCCTGGTATGTTGGTTGAGCTATAAATCATTTAATCTTTATTGCTGGAGACATTTGCAGACTTAAAGATTACAGATCTTGTGTCGAGACAAGATTTTAGTACCAGAAAAGTTTATTTTCATGGAAAAAACATTTGAATACGATTGCAAATCAGCAGTTGCCTCACCACTCTTAGGTTAAGATGGCATCAGATTTATCTCCACAATTAAAGGGGTGGTTCACCTTTAAGCTAACTTTTAGTATGTTATAGAATTGCCAATTCTAAGATACTTTTCAATTGATTTTCATTATTTTTTTTTTTTTTTATAGTTTTCTGATAATTTGCCTTATAATTCTTACTCTTTCCAGTGTTCAAATGAGGGGTCGTTGATCCCATCTAAAATTCAAATGCTCTGTAAGGCTACAAATGTATTTTTATTGCTACCTTTTATTACCCGTCTTTCTATTCAGGCCCTCTCCAATTCATATTGCAGTCTCTTATTCAAATCAGTGCATGGTTGCTAGGGTAATTTGGACCCGAATTGCTGAAATTACAAACTGGAGAGCTGCTGAATAAAAAGCTAAATAACTCAAAAGCCACAAATAATAAAAAATTAAAACCAATTGCAAATGTTCTCAGTACACCACTCTCTACGTCATACTAAAAGTTAATTCAAAGGTGAACAACCCATTAATGATTATAAAAAGAATCATCAGTGGTGTCTTTTCTATTGTAATATGTGCTGCCTTCAACAGAACTTCTTGATTGTACACCACCCACATGTTAATAAAAGCGAAATGAAAAAGAATGATATTAGAAGGTGAAGAAGGTCAATTGGAAATTCAGGGACGTGCCGAATAGATGTTGCTGCATAAATTGCATTTTTACAGGGCAGCCCTTATAGCTGGATACATTAAAAGTACCCCAAATTTATTACAAGGTCTGGAAACCTTAAGCGAAGTGCTCTGTTGTCATGTATGTTGCTAATGCTGTTTAGAAAAAAAAAGTGCATTCATCACTGTCCTCTGGTGGACTTAAAAAAAAAAAACACTGTAAAGGCAAATTCCTCACACATAGTGTGAGCTTCCAAATGAGCAAATAATTACTCAGTATGTTCAAGCTATCAGTCAGGGTGGTAAAAAAAAGCAACGTGAGGGAATTCTGAGAAATTTACACAGCCTAGATAGAAGGCCTTCAGTATGTCAGGATTTGTGGGAGACAATATTTTTTTTTTTTATCAAGATCAGCTTGATCTGGAAAAGGCAGGTAAATGGACTGACTCTGAACAGGGCCTATACCATGCCGGGATGTCAAATTCCTTTATATCAATTTTATTGCTGCTCTTTAGGCTCAGCGCCTGAAATGTGCTGGGTGCCATCAATAGAGCAGCCACAGAGATGACCTCGGCAGCTGTGTGAAAATAAAGACTGTGGCTGTAACCTACTTATCACATTCATCTTCTCTGCATTTATACACAGAATAAGTGTCCATAGCCAGCAAAGGTTATGGTGCCGCTTTCTGAGCAGCATTGTTCCTCACCGGCAATTTCTTGCACATGCTGACAATTGACTGATGCTGCATGTTTCTAATATTATTGTACTTGGAAAGAGACCACAGGCATGCAGAAAGCCTACTGCTCTTAAGTGTGCTTCCAAAATCTAAGCCCACCATCTTCTCTTTTAACATGTGATGCCTTGATGTATTGGGCCATAAGGGTATCTCTTATATAAACGAGAGAGAGGACAGATAGTAAGCAATATTAAACATGAGTCCAATCCCACTAGTCAGGGGCCTGAGTGCTTCAAAATTGTTCTACTAGGCCCTCTATTTCTTTTAGATATTTTAATTAACTATACCCCCCTGAACAATGTAGGTCGCTATAAAAATATATTGAATAAAACAGCTCTCATGTAAATAAACCATTTTCATAATAATATACTTTTTTAGCAGTATGTGCCATTGGTAAATCATAAATATAAAAATTACCATTTTAAAAAATGGGATTCTAGGATTCATGGTGCACACAAACAAACCATATATGTTAGGTCACTTGATCCAATTAGAAGACAGAGTTCTGTCTTTTGCTTCCACACTTCTTTCTGTTACAGTTGTAGTATTTCTGGTCAGGTGATCTCTGAGGCAGCACAGGGACCATCACAAAATGGCGGTTCAAGGTAAGAAATGTAAAAGGGCAATATTTACTTAAACATATTCCAGTTTGGTAAGATTCTTGAATATGCCACTTGATTTGATGTAAACTATCTGTTGCTTAAGTATTCATTTTGGGGGTATAACCTTTCCTTTAAGTTTAGATACTACAAAACCCTGTGAACTGTGTTAATTAGAGCTTTCCTATTGCCCTGTACTATTCAGATTAGGGATGATGTTGCATCCAGTTGTGCATGAGCTACAACTGCATGAGGTTGCAGGCTGGGTATTCTTGCAATGTAGAAGGTGCTTTACTATGAATCTGGGAGGGGTTGGGGGGGAGTTAAGCTGGCCATAGATGCAAAGATCCGATCCTTCAAATCAAATCTTTGCGTCTATGGCCAGCTTTAGTCAGTATACTATGTGCTATATATGTGCCTGAAGGTGTGTGACATATAAACATCATTGGGGTGAGACAAAGCAAGAAATAGTATGTTCTACATGCACGTTGCTTTCCACCAAAGCCCTAGAGTCTTCAGATCAATATCAGGCTATTACATGTTTTAATGCCCAAACACTAGAGGAACAAACAATATGTTGATTCCAATGTGCCACTATAAATCTAATAAAGAGGAGGGTGCAATTCAAAAAACCTTTTAGTGCTCAATCAAGTCAAGGTCTCTAAATGGCTCACACTTACATGAGAAAGATCAGAATTTCAGATATAGGGCATGTGTACAAAATTACATGTTTTTCAGTCACAGAGTTTGGCTTGCTTTGCGTTTAACTAGATTTCTTTTACCAGCTCATTACAAGGACCTTTTAGTTAGGTAAATAAGTTCCAGGCTTAGGATTGTGGGAGTTATGGTTGAAGCAAAAAGCTTGGAATCACTGCTCTTCCTCTTCGGAAAGAAATGTCTTGTTATAGCTACTTGTCCATTGGCAACAACAAAATAGACTGTCTACTGGCATAACATCATATTTACATGGGGGTGACCTTGTGCAGAAAATAGATTTCCATGCGTGTCAGTTCCATATTCCATTAAAATAACCGATGAAAAGGCAGTAATATTGACAGACTGAAAAATAACGACAAGACAATAGGTGGGGGGAGGGGTGATTAAAAAAACAACAACAAAAGCATCTAACTGTAAATCTGTATTTTCCTTTCCTATACTCAAATCTTGTTTTCATCTAGAAATGTAAATGGATTCCATGGAGCTAATTTGGTACTATACCAGAAATGTTCCTGTCTTTATTGTGTGGCAGAGAAGCAGAATTCAGGTGTGAAATTGGCTTCTTTCATCATTAGTTCAATTACTGCAACAGATTTAAGCAGCCGGCTATTCGGCAAATGAAGCAGAAATGAGGAAAGAGTGGAATTAGACTGCCACTAGCTGGCTCACAGCACAAATTGCACCGGGCATTAAAGGCTTTAGCTGCAAGATAAATAAATCAGCAGTCTGATATCAACAGCAATTCTACCTATTCTAATAAAAACGTAGGAAAGACGAAGCGCGTGTTGTTAATTGAATGACTGTATGCTAACCAACAAGGAAGGTTGAAAAATAACCAAAAAATCTGCTTCATTTATTATGTTTTCCTAGTCTTTTGCACCATTTGCCTTCATGTATTTCAGATATCTGTAAAACTGCACATATAGAGCACTCATTGCTTCATACATCAAGCCAACTGAATGATCATTACAACTACTTGTTTGCATTTAGTAAATCAAACCCAACAAATACTAATCTACAGGGGCCATTACTTAGCATTTAATAGTGTTAAAGGGGTGGTTCACCTTTAAGTTATGTTTTAGTATGTTATAGAATGGCTAATTTTAAGCAACTTTGCAATTGGCCTCCATTTTTTTTCTTTTAAATTGTTTGCCTTCTTCTTCTGACTATTTCCAAATGGGGGTCGATGACCCCATCTATAAAACAAATGCTCTGTAAGGCTAAAAATGTATTGTTGTTACTACTTTTTATGACCCCCCTCTCTTAATGCAGGTATCTCCTATTCATATTCAGAGTATCTTATTCAAATCAACCTATGGTTGCTTTGGTATATTGGGCGCTAGCAACCAGATAGCCCAAATTGGAAACTGGAGAGCTGCTAAATAAAAAGCTAAATAACTTGACAGGTTTTATGTGTTCCTAGACTTAAATAAACTGTTCTGCCCCAATGCCATATAAAAACAAGAAAAACACAAGTGTTGTATGGTAATGGTCGCACATTATAATAACACTGTACCATTTTCAAAGTAACACAGTAACCTTGGTCTTGATAAATCAAGGCAAATTTTTTTTAAAAAAAAAGGTGACTACATTAAGATCTAACAAGCACAAAGTAAAAAAAAAAACAAAATCTGTTGTTCCAATTTTATCAGACCTAGGTGACAGCAACCGCAAAGATTGGATTATCCAATTACATCTTAACTAAGTAACTAATACTAATAATAAACAAACTAACTGACTTTGCTAAAGCATTTGATACAGTGCCACACAAAAGGTTACTGGTTAAATTAAGGAATGTTGGCCTGGAACATAGTATTTGTACCTGGATAGAGAACTGGCTAAAAGATAGACTACAAAGAGTGGTGGTAAATGGAACATTTTCTAATTGGACCAGTGTTGTTAGTGGAGTACCGCAGGGCTCTGTACTAGGTCCCTTGCTTTTCAACTTGTTTATTAATGACCTGGAGGTGGGCATTGAAAGTACTGTTTCTATTTTTGCAGATGATACTAAATTGTGCAGAACTATAGGTTCCATGCAGGATGCTGCCACTTTGCAAAGTGATCTGTCTAAACTGGAAAACTGGGCAGCAAACTGGAAAATGAGGTTCAACGTTGATAAATGCAAGGTTATGCACTTTGGCAAAAATAATATAAATGCAAGTTATACACTAAATGGCAGTGTGTTGGGAGTTTCCTTAAATGAAAAGGATCTAGGGGTCTTTGTAGATAACACGTTGTCTAATTCTGGGCAGTGTCATTCTGTGGCTACTAAAGCAAATAAAGTTCTGTCTTGCATAAAAAAGGGCATTAACTCAAGGGATGAAAACATAATTATGCCTCTTTATAGGTCCTTGGTGAGGCCTCATCTGGAGTATGCAGTTCAGTTTTGGACTCCAGTCCTTAAGAGGGATATAAATGAGCTGGAGAGAGTGCAGAGACGTGCAACTAAATTGGTTAGAGGGACGGAAGACTTAAATTATGAGGGTAGACTGTCAAGGTTGGGGTTGTTTTCTCTGGAAAAAAGGCGCTTGCGAGGGGACATGATTACACTTTACAAGTACATTAGAGGACATTATAGACAAATGGCAGGGGACCTTTTTACCCATAAAGTGGATCACCGTACCAGAGGCCACCCCTTTAGACTAGAAGAAAAGAACTTTCATTTGAAGCAACGTAGAGGGTTCTTCACAGTCAGGACAGTGAGGTTGTGGAATGCACTGCCGGGTGATGTTGTGATGGCTGATTCAGTTAATGCCTTTAAGAATGGCTTGGATGATTTTTTGGACAGACATAATATCAAAGGCTATTGTGATACTAAGCTCTATAGTTAGTATAGGTATGGGTATAAAGAATTTTAATTAAAAGTAGGGAGAGGTGTGTGTATGGATGATGGGTTTTCATTTGGAGGGGTTGAACTTGATGGACTTTGTCTTTTTTCAACCCAATTTAACTATGTAACTATGTAACTATGTAACTAATACTCAGTGCTAAATGAAAACATGGTATTAGTTCAGTGTCAATGACTGTGCTCCAATTTAAACCCAAAACAATACTGTGGCTACGCAACCAGAATTATTACTGGTCCTATCTTTATGGTATTCTGACCCTTGTACTTTTACTGGGGCCCAGAATATTAGACGAGGCAATGGTGCTTATTGTGCATTCTGGTTGTTTGCGTTTGGTGGTAAATAACTCTTGCTGCTCCAGTGTGCTGATATTTAACTAATCTATTAACTAATCCATTTGATCAATCTTTTTTTTTTTTTGCTTGACCTGACCTGTGAATGCCATCTTTTGGGCTGATGGCATTATACAGCTTTGTATATGTAGTTTGAGGTTGATAAAGGTGTATGCTACAGTGTTTTATTATCGGTTTTATTTATTTATTTAGATTTATTAGATAATGAAATTGTTAATACTACAGTAATTCTAATAGTCATGGGTCATTTAAGTCATTTTCCAAGTTTAAAGCATAATGCTATAGAGTTGAATTAACTTACAAAGTTAAAACCAATGATTACTGGTTACAACACAGATAGCCTTACTTATCAAGGTGTTTGCATTATGGGTGTAAGCGCTTCAAGCAATTGCTAAAGTGGAATATCCATAGAAATAGGGCTCCTAATAACCAAATTTTGGAAAGACTTGTTGAATTATCAACCTATCCACAAACCATCCCATAAAAGTGAGAAGTAGATTTCTTTGCTGAATTTTTCGCTTTCTAAACCAAACCGCTCAAACAGATTAAGACTATTGGTTTCACTTCCTTTTCTTAGGTGGCCCAACTGTTAGTCTTTTGTAGTTGCATGAAACAAAATTATAGGGCCCTGAATCAGCCACAACTATATCGTTCTTTAGTACACCTCAGTGCTCCTGCATGCCTTTTACCATAAGTGAAATATTATGTTAAACCCAAAGTATACACAGATAATGTGTGAGTTGCTGCCCCTCTAAATTATGCACTGTGCACGGAGTGTTACATACACCCATGTAACTTCAGTGAATGAACAAAAGATCCCGTTATATGCCAGAGACTCCTTTTCCATGCTCCACACACTATGGAGATATCGATCAGGGAAGCCTGCTGGAGGGCCCCATACAATACGCAATAAGCTGCTAACTTAATCGGTCAACAGCTTATATCTGCTCGTGTATGTAGACCTTAAGCTAGTAGTTTCCCAACTATAGGGCTGGTCACTTATACGGGGTGTGAAGCAGTGGCTGGGAGGCCCAGGCCTGATGGTTGTTCAGGGCGAGATTTGAGGAGAATTGTCTACTGGTGCTATGCTAGATTTGTGAATGCCAAGCTTAAGTGAGAGAAAATTGCAAAAAAAAAAAAAAAAAAACCAATGACTCGCTGTCCTATATATTCTTGACTGTATGATACAAATGGTTAGCAGTATGATACAACTGGTTAGCAGCAGTGCCTATATAAGAGGCTTTATAAAGAAAATCCTACAACTCTTTAGCTCTTTTGAGTGTATCCTATATTATGGGGCCCATTTAATTAGTTCGAGTGAAGGAATAGAATAGAAAAAACTTAGAATATCGAATGGTTTTTTTGGCTACTTCGACCTTCGACTACGAATAGAACGATTCGAACTAAAAATCGTTCGACTATTCGTTAGTCGAAGTACTGTCTCTTTAAAAAAAACTTCGACCCCCTAGTTCGCCACCTAAAACCTACCAAAGTCAATGTTAGCCTATGGCGAAGGTCCTCATAGGCTTTGGAAAATTTTTAGGTCGAAGAAAAAGCGTTTGATCGATGGATTAACATTTTTTGGATTTTTCGTTCAATCAAACTATTTGTGGTAAATCTTTCGACTTCGATATTCGAAGTCAAAGGATTTCCATTTGGCAGTCGAATATCGAGGGTTAATTAACCCTCGATATTCGATATTGCTACTGCAAAGCACAGAAAGGTAAAAATAAATACTATTTTAAGACAGACACCTGTCTAATTTGCATTCAATAAGTAAATATATATGTTTCAAATTACATACAAATTCAACTTAAGAACAAACCTACAGACCCTATCTAGTTCGTAACTCGGGGACTGCCTTTACAATATTATTTTCCTAGTGTAAAATGCTAAACATGGAAAAAGCTTTAACTGTCTACACTTTGCCACTAGATGGAGACAACCTACATTATATTGCCCAGATTTTTCCGCCTAACATTGTTTTACTGTAGCATTCAATAATGAACTGTACAAAGCAAAAACAGGCCGACTTTACTGGCAAATACTGTTGAATCCCATAAAGTTTCAAGAGAGGGAGATACGCACATACATGCATACTGTACATCTCCAAATCAAAAATTTGAGAAGAAAGAAAGACAGCTCTGAATTACAGCCATTTCTCAAGTTTCCATTCTAAACACAAAAAAACACAATTATTTTCTCTTTGTCTCTGAAATTATAAAACAGTACTTTGTACCTCATGGTAACTATGAGCCATAAATCCTATTGGTGGCAAAACAATCCTATTGGGTTTATGTAATGTTTACATGTTTTTAGTAGCCTTACGGTAATTTATTTTATACATTTAGAAATGTCAGAAAGATCCCTTATCTGGAAATACGCAGACACAAATTCATTATTTAGTAAACTGAATTTTAAATAGTGGTAATGTATTGTTATTCAGCTGGAAGCCAGTATGTGTCTGGTATCAAATCTGGGAGTACTTTGCCAATAGTTTTTACCAGTTATATATTAACTTGTTAAGTTATAAATACATACATACATACATACAATACAATTAAAGATGATTTAAACCCTGTTGCGCAAAAAACACCATTTGAAGTGAGAGCAAGAGTCAGACAGACAGCTAGACAGAGGGAAATACTGCATTCTGGAATTTCTCACTGGAGTGGGGGGGGAGTAAGTATTCACCAGGGACACTAAATGAGATAAAAGAAAAAAGAAACTCACTCATGCCGTGTTCCTCATGCCTATTTAATTAGGATCTCACATGCTTAAAGGAACAGTAACATCAAAAATGAAAGTGTTTTAAAGTAATAAAAATATAATGTAGTGTTTCCCTACAGTGTTTGCTTCAAAAACACTAACATTTTTTATATATATAAGCTGCTGTGTATCAATGGGGGCAGTCATTCAAAGGAGTAAAGGCTTCACACAGCAGATAAAGCTCTGTAGAACATAATGATGTTATCGGTTATCCGCTATTTAACCTGTGCCATATAGTTTTTTTTTCAATTTCCGCCATTGCTACACAGCCGCTTGTTTATCTGAACTATAGTAGTGTTTCTGAAGCAAACAGATCAGTTTTACCAGTGCAGGGCAACAGTACATCATGACTTTAAAACACTTTAATTTTTTGGTGTTACTGATCCTTTAACAGGGTTGTGCACTATTCTGAAACCATTTTACAGTATGAATAGTTATAAAAAAAAATTATAGTGCAACAGTTCCTTTAATTAATTCTGCTTTTCCCTGGATGTTCTTGGGTTTAATAATGAGCAAAATCCATGAATCACCTTGTTTGATAGATACTAGTATTTGGCTGCTGACTGGTTACGGTTAAGTGTACCGTTGATAGGTGCTCCTAGTCCTTTCCTAGTTTCCCCTTAGTGTAGCCATGTACATCTTGGGGCAAAATGAGCCAGACACCTGACCACCCATTCATTCCCAGATTGTAAAAGCTGCATGTAAAGGGAGTATAGGACAGTGAAATGTAAGGCAGCACACTAAGCTGTACTATTTTTCTTTAAGGGAGGGGGGGAAGTGTTAATGGAATTTCGATGCCTGTTGGATTGGTTGCTGTGCACATAAATATGACTCCTCCATTCTACCTCAATAATTCCTTTGTTACAAACAGGCGAGTAGCAGCAGCTTTGGCCTTTCACACACATTTATCTTTCCAGCAAGGCCCAAAGCACATTTTACACCAGTGCAGCCACATGTTACAAGCAGGAAAATTCTTAAGATTCATAAATATCAGAATCTTCACACAACTAGTTACAATTAATTCTAAACTATTCCCATTTTAAGGTGAATATAAATGGAAAGTTATCTAGGGGCTAATGTGTAAGAGGATGCATTTTTGTGCCTGAAAACCTAACAATAGCAAACAATCTAGCACATTTTTTCAACAAAAATACCCATGTGTTTTTCTAATAGATACAAAGAGTATATTTAAGTTTTTGCCCAGACCCAGTGTAATTGTTTGCGTTTATACAGTCTAAAAAAAAAAAAAGCTGTGAGCAAGGCCATCCCTTTCTGGAATCTGTATCCTTGGATGATTTAAAGGGAAACTTGTGCTATTTTGTAGCTGGAGTATCTGTTTGAAGGCATCTCAGGGTTTACATTTAAAGGGGCCTTGTTCAGCACGAGTGCAATGAGTAGCGCTTGTGCTGAATGTACTTTTTGCCTATTTTATCTATTGCTTCAATCAGAAAAAAGCTATGCTTTTTATTTCTTGAGCCAAACAGGGAAACTGATGTTACTCTATATTTTTTATTGCAACGTAGATAATGCGATTACCCGTGAACAGATAAACAGAACAGATTACCTGTGCACTGGTAATCAAATTATTTAGCTTGCAAAGACCAAAAATGCCATAGTGTCAGTCTCTCATGCTTAGCTCAAGGAATAACGCACGAAGAATGCAATAAATGTGATTAAAACAATAGGCAAAACGTATGTTCCTCACAAGCCCTTCATTTATCTTAGGACTTATACTGCATATCTAAAATAAAAAGATAACAGAGATAGAATAAATTGTTGCTGTTCCTTTAAGTCAAGGAAAGACGTATTCATTTCAGCATCCTACAGGGAATCACTGTGGAAGATGTAACTCAGCAACCCCTGCACATCAGATATATCTGATACAAAAGCATTGTGGGTTTGTATTGTTAATATGTTTTGTGGCTTACTGCAGAATTCAAAATGATGGAGGAACTATGAGAAAGGAAGTGAACTTTCTTGTTATTCAAGCTGGTTGAACCCCCCTCCGCAAAATGCTAAAATGTTACTTGTAATATTCAATCAGCCCCATGTTGCCATGCAATCTCAAGAACATACAAGCCAAAACAAATGGGTGGAAAAAGCCACAATAGGGTACACTACCCCCCAAGCAAGTTAATTTCAAAGGTATATAGCAACAAAATGGCCCTTTCCCAAAATATGCACAAAATCAGACAGAAAGATCGTGACAACTGATTTTAATATTTGAGAATTATCATTAAACATGGGGCCCCATAGTACAAAAACTCCCCCCCCAAGGGGCCCCACATATTAGCCCATTGGTTATCTGGATTCCTCAGATCCCTTCAACAAGCAAAATGAGTCCACAAAATGTCCATGGAATACAAACAAACACTCTCCCCAACTATGCCAAGACTCCACCCATAATCCACCCAAACCCATGTCCACTCCCTGCACAATTTCTGCCCCTTTCACAATCCACAAATCATGTTCTTTTATTTCAGTGCCCCCTCTGTCACTGAGAGCCCCTGATTGCAGTACATCAGCCCTGTTTTGTTTATCTTTACTCTTTTATTTTTATTGGATATGTCTTGTGTGTGCATTGTTTAAGGCTAAGAATGAATACATTCTACCTGGCCGGCAGGTTATGTGTGCACTTTAGGAAGAATAAGGCAGGGGCCACAGCCCATATGGAAAAAATAAATAAACAAAAGCTAATTTAGAACAGATTTATTTTTTCAGCTACTAGTAAAACGAGTAATTTTCTGGAGAATACTTCATTCAAAAGGTATTGCAGATGGAATGGCTGATGGTGGGCCCTGGTAAATGCTGATTTGCCCCTTTATGAAAAGTGATCCTATGTGCAGGACCAAGTGCAGTCACCACTATTCCTACCCCAAAGTCAGCTCTGTTTATAAGCTTCTGACTAGACATTTGAGAAGCAAAGGAAAACTACTCCCCCATACATTTGCTAAAGATGCTTGTATCTTAAAGGGGAACTATCGCGAAAATGAAAATTGAATATTAGCTTCAGCACACTGAAATAAGAAACTTCTAAATATAATCAATTAAAAATTCTGTAACATTTCTAAAATAATCAAGATCTTCACTATCCCTCTCTCAGCATCTGTTTCTCCCCATTCTGTCTTCATTCAGGAGTTGGGTGTCAGATGAATGATCCAATATATCTTATAGGGGGGCTCCTTTTGCCTAGAAGATGTATTAGAACTCACTCTATTAAAATCACCAGAAATCCCGTCTTGCTACATGCAGAATTTGTGAAAAAGGGAGTTATTTTGTTAGATTTTATTTGTACTGGAATCAGTTACTTGAGTGAGCTCTAATGCATCTGCTAGGAAAGGGAGCCCCGCTATAAGATATATATTATCATTCACTTGACACCCAACTGCTGCATGAAGACAGAATGAAGAGAAACGGATGCCGCAAGAGATTGCTAAGATTTTAGCAACGCATTGAATCATGAAACAGTGGAACTTTATTTCTGCTGCGGGGTTAGGCTGTGACGCTAGATTGTAGTCTCTGGGTCACTGCAAAAAACAAAAATTGTTTCCACTGTGATGAAAAAGTTGCAAAAGTGCAGGAAACAATACAATATATTCCACTGCAGTTCAACCCTGAAGAACTCAAGCTGGGTTTGAATCAACAATGCCCGACACTGGGATGCTCTTGGGAAGAAAAAGAAATTCTCATAATAAATAAGGTTTAATGTTAATGTTGTGATACACAGAGTCATTAGTTAGCATCTGCTCTATGTTATACAGTTTTTTTGCTCTACTAAGCTAATTTATAGAAACATATAGACCTTTCCGTTTATTATACGTACTAGGGATTCATAGCAAACATATCTGTAAACAGATGTAGTGATTTGTTTCAATTACACAAATTCTTAACATCCACATAGCATTTGAGAAAGCTGCATGTTGGCCTCATTTTGTACGCCAGCAAGTAGCAGGTTAATCATTTTAGGAGCGTCTCCTTAGCATAAAGCAATAACACAGAGAGCAGCTGCCTATAATGCAATTGCCATGTTCATACAAAAGAGGAGCTGAAATTCTGGTCTCATATCATCACAGGTCTGTGCACAGAAAGTAAAGCTTTACCCCTCTGGGAGCCCCCGGCCATTATTTAACTGCATTGAATGGCTAACTCAAAGCTTGTACCAGAACTGCCTGACAAAATAAACTGCTGTGCTATTATATTTAGCTAAGGAGTAGTAGTGATGGAATAATTAGGCTCATTTTCTATTATTTTGTGTGTCCTCTAGCCAGTTACATGATGAGTAACACAACTACCTAGTACCTTCTTATTTTGTTTTATATTATTAAAAAGAATAAATTATTTTAGTACAGTTATATTCCCAGTGCAACATTTGAGTCAGGAGCACAAAATCAAGCTGTTGCACATTGTTCAGCAACATATCTAAATGGGACCGCTGAATGGATATTAGGGAAACAGAACCTCCCATGTGGATGGCTGTATTGCACCGACCCCACTGATTTCACTGCAAGGCAGAAGTCATCCACTGACTAAATAAAGAGCTGAATCAACTTGGAACACAATGCAGCCAGGGAGCTCTATATTTAAAGGAATACGGTCATGGGAATTTTTTTTTTTATCAGAATGCGTCAGGTAATAGTGCTGCTCCAGCAGAATTCTGCACTGAAATCAGTTTCTCAAAAGAGCAAACAGATTTTTTTTGACATGGGGCCAGACATGGCAGTTTCCCAGCTCCCCCAAGTCATGTGACTTGTGCTCTGATAAACTTCAGTCACTGTTTATTGCTGTACTACAAGATGGAGTGATATCCCCCCCCTTTCCGCCCCCATCATCCCATCAGCAGAACAATGGGAAGGTAACCAGATAACAGCTCCCTAAGACAAGATAACAGCTGCCTGGTAGATCTAAGTACAGCACTCAATAGTAAAAGCCAGGTCCCACTGCATTACATTCAGTTACATTGAGTAGGAGAAACAACAGCCTGCCAGAAAGCAGTTCCATCCTAAAGAGCTGGCTCTTTCTGAAAGCACATGACCAGGCAAAATGACCCGAGATGGCGGCCTACACACCAATTTTACAACTAAAAAAAAAAAAAAACACAGTTGCTGATTCAGGAATGAAATTTTATATTGTCGAGCGAATTATTTGCAGTGTAAACAGTATAATTTAGAAATATAAATGTCATAAAAATCATGTTACTGTTCCTTCAAAGGGATTCTGACATCAAAAAATTTAAGTTTTTTAAAGTAATAAAAATATAATGCAGTGTTGCCCTGCACTGGTAAAACTGCTGTGTTTGCTTCAGAAACACTTATGTTTATATAAATAAGCTGCTGTGTAGCAATGGGGGCAGCTATTCAAGGTAGAAAAGGCCCAGGTTGCACAGCAGATAAGCTCTGTAGAACATAATGTTATCCACTATTTAACCTGTGCCATATAGCATTTTTTCCATTTCTGCCATTGCTACACAGCAGCTTGTTTTTATGAACTATAGTAGTGTTTCTGAAGCAAACAGATCAGTTTTACCAGTGCAGGGCTACAGTACATGTTATTTTCATTACTATGTAACACTAATTTTTTTGGGGTTACTGTTACTTTAAGTCCTGCAGGCTGTTGCGTGTGTGTGTGTGTGTGTGTGTGTGTGTGTGTGTGTGTGTGTGTGTGTGTGTGTGTGTGTGTGTGTGTGTGTGTGTGTACGATTTCATGGCTCTGAATGAACAATAGATTAAACAGATGTGTTTGTCTTTGGACTATATCTTGATGTTGTAGGCATAACCTTTACTCATCTGGCACCATTCAACATTTGTAGGACTGGATTACTCTTATCCTGGGATTTTTATTCTTTAAATTTAAACAAATCGCTTGTGCAGAGGACAACAAAGGAATAAATACAATTCTACAAGATTGTGACAAATTTTGAAGGCTACTGTTGTAATATTCAGTCTAAAGTGTGTTACACTACATCATATTAATATTTTGCAAATTTTAAGGAGAGGGGCACATGCAGTGGATGGTCCTCTTTTCTTCAGCTGTGTTTTGTAAATAAATATAGGTATTGGATCTATTATCTGAAATGCAAGGGACAGGTGTAATGCAGATCACCATATACAATGGCTAATTAAGAACTTTTTTTTGCCTTCAACATAGACTTAGGGGGTTATTTATTTACCTCCGAATACCCGAAATTCCCAGAAATTCGAAAAATTCATGATTTTTTGTGTTATAATAGGCTTAAAAAAATCACAAATTTTTCAGAATTTATTAAACCCTGAGGGCTAAAAAGCCAGAATATAAAAACACAGCATCTCAAACCAATCGAGTTAGCATAAAAGTAAATGCGAACCGTCCCATTGAGTTTTGGTTGTGTCGGGGGTTTCGGGTAATTTCACAATGTTTTTCTGAGCTTTTAGGTGAAAGCTCAGAAAAATTTGGAGCTTTTGGGGAAAATTCGCAAAAAAAACGTGAAAATCAGAGGTTTTTCCCGCAAAGCAAATTTTCGAGAAAATGTAATAATAATTAAGCGTTAAAAACCCAAGCGGGTTAGATCGGAGTTTGTAGTAGCCGATATTGAGATAAATTCGGACATTGATAAATAACCCCCTTAAACTTACAGACACTAAAAACTACTCTTCAAAATATTAATGTATATTAAAGGGGTTGTTCACCTTCAAACAACTAGGTGTTTTGAGATAGATCACCAGAAATAAAGACTTTTTCCAATTACTTTCTATTTTCTATGTGTGATTGTTTTTCTAATATTGAAATATAAAGTGTAATTTTTCACCTTCTAAAGCAACTCTAGGAGGGGGGGTCGTCGACCCTGTAAACGGTTCTAAACTGATACATTTAGTTGATACACTTCTTATTTTTGTCCCTGCTGAATATCAGTTTCATTACAGGCAGCTGTTAGAAATGATACAATAGTTGCTAATATTCCAGAGATGCTGCAAAATGTTGCAAAATGTTAACAGTTTAGAGTCTGCACCTGAATTACTGAGCTGCCAGACTCAAACACCAGAGACAGGAACAGTCAACATTACACTTAGATTTTGGAAAAACCGTAAAATAATAAATAATGGAGAGTAATTTAAAAAAAAAAAGTCTTTATTTCAGGGGAACAATCTGAAAACAACTGAAAAAAGTGTTTGGAAGGTAAACAACCCCTTACAAATGTTACCTATAGGTCATTTTGCTTATTTTTTGCCGATAGTTTTGCTTTTGTGAGTAATTATTAAAGTTCCTAAACCTGACTGTTTTGCCAACCTGACTGTCCCTTTTCAAGCTGTCAGTTAGAGTTCTAATGCTAATGGACTACTGCTGCACAAATACAGCAGCCCCCTCATACAGGAACATAGGTGATCAGATTGGTAATGTAAATGCATTGGGCAAATACTTTTATGGCAAAATTATAAATAGCATGCAAAGACAATATTGTGTGAGGTAAAAAAAAAAAGGTTTAATTTTTGGTGTCAGTATCTTTTTAAGCTAACTTATTTACCATCAAGTCGACAATTGAATAGGTCGTTTACAACGTGAAAGGCAGGGAGCAAAGTGCAAAAAAACAAGATTAATCTGCCATTATTTCGGACATTCTTGTGAACTGCTGCAGATCTTTGCACAATGTAGTATTGAAAGATGGACAGGGGGTCATATAGGTGATCTTCGTAAATGACCCCCTAACGTCTTCTTACTACAGAAAAGGGAAAATAATTCAATAGTAGAAATATCTCTATTGCACGAACAGGGAGGATATTTTACTCTGTACTATGGATCCTGTGGTTGTCAGTTCTCATTATTAATCCACTGGGCAGATATGTAGAAATGTGTCACGCAGAGTAAACAAAATAGATAAATATGGTAATTATGCTTTCTAAGGTTATGTGGGGATGGGTTTGTATTTTATACTTTTGATTTAACCCTGTAGTTTGCTCAAGTGCCTAGTTTAGGGAGATTTAGAAGTCAAGCTAATTTATATTTGTTAAATGTAAACAATTAGAAAAATGCATTATTATAGTCTTAATCTGACAAGAGTTGCTTGCAACTCTGTACTCTGCTTTATTTTAATAGCATCTCCTTTTTGAATGTTGTACAAATCTAAATAGATATACAAAGCCTATATAAAAATCTACATTTGTGAATGCCCCTTCCTCTTACTAATCTATACATGAGCTATACTACAATGCCAGCTGTTTGGACACAGTTTAAAATGATGTGGTGCTTATGTGTTTATGCAAAGGGGTCAGCATATTATTGTTATCAAGTATTTTTAGAGCGACAACATATTGCGCAGTGCCGATACTATACACTTGAATGTATTAAGGCTAGATTAGGCTTGAATGGGGAAGGAAAATACATTTTAGTCCAGTAAAACTACCTCCAGTGTGGCAGTATCTCAGTGTATGTGCTCCAACACAAAGGCAAGATTTTGCATATCACCTCCTTGCACTTTCATATTTCCACCACGTGTCCATGGCTGTACTCAAAATCCTGCCCAGTGACTCTTCCTATTATTTTTTCCTGCCTATCAGAGTTTTGCAAATTCTTCTGATATTCATCTCTCCTTGGAGGATGCGGATATGTGTAATAAAAAAAACAGACAAATTCCTGAATGCAATCTTAGGTGTTGGTTTGTTAATTTAAAGTTGCTTTATAGGTTAATCTATTGTTCTACAAAACAATTATTGCATTTTATAAGTATTACTTACCTTGTAAAGGAGTCGGACCTTCTTCAAAACTATCGTCATCAGCAGCATCCTCTCCCATGCCAGAGGCAAGAGAATCTTCTGGGGCAGATGCAGAGTCTGGGCTACTGGGCCTGCTAGCAGAGTCAATGTCACTGTTTGAACCATATCGTTCATTGTGAGAAACTGATCCACTTTCACTGAGGCTCCTGCGGTCTTTTCTATGCACCCTGGAATGAAGCACCATTTGATGATAAGTGCGGAACACTTTTCCACATTCAAAGCATTCAGTGGATTTATTTTGAGAGGAACGCCTGCTCTGACGGGAAGGAGGCCTGAACTCCAATTCATTGGAACCATCTATATTTTCTCCAGATTGTGTATTGCTACTTTTCTCGGATCGGCTACCACTTGTGGAGTTGCGTTTCTTTGGGTTGCTGGTACTTTGAATGTCTGTCTCTCGTTTTCGCTTCTCCTGATTAACAGTGTTGTATTCTCCCTTTTCTCTGTCATAAGTTACATCAGCATCTGCCATGGCTTCATCCCATCCAAGATATTTAACATATTCTGAAGGCTCTGCAACTTTTCCTTTTGTAGCCAATTGCCATGCTTGGTAGCTATTGACTGGGTCCAGCTCTGGAATTCTTTTTCCTTGTTGTGTATCAGAAGGACTATTAGCCTCTTTTAAAGGTCTTAAATGAAAATAGTCTAGGAAAAACTCCTTAGCCATTATTGCATTTGGGGTGCCATCAGTAATGCTTTCACTGTTTTGCGCTACTGTGTCTGCAAGAGAGCTTTCTTCAGTTTTACAGTGCACCAAGTTGTGTGCATTTAGGCTTTCCATATTTGTAAACAAGTTCCCACATTTCATGCAAACTTCATAAAGGCTTAAACCAGTCATAATGCTCTCTTCCTGAACAACATCATTAATAGTGGCTACTGGCTCAGAGTCAGGTTTAGGTTTGTTTTTGTTCCCCGTTTTTGGACCATGAGACTTCATGTGGTTCTTGAGAAACCATGGCTCTTTAAATCTTCTGCCACATATATGGCAGCCATGATCAAATGATCCTCTGTGCTTCTTCATATGGGCTTTAAGAAACCATGCTTGGCCAAAAGCTTGACCACAAACTTCACAAGGAAACTCCCCTGAATTGATTTCAGTCTTGCCATTCTCTGCCAGACCATCTCTGTTTAATGGTACTGCTGTAGTGATATGGTCTTTTTCTATATGGTTTAACAGAGTCTCCTCTCTTAAAGTCATAAAGCTACAAAATCTACATTTATAGGGTTTGTGCACTTGTAAAAGATGTTGATCAAGTTCTTTCTTTCTGTCATATTTGTTCTTGCAAAACGGGCACTGGAAGTCGCCAAGTTTATCATCATCCTCTACTTCAGCCTCTTCTATTTGTAAGGTGCCATTAAGTATTTTGTTGCAAGCTGATGTGCTTTTAGTAGGGCTTGCACATCCTCCCATGCCCTCAGAAGCACCCAGTTCTCCAACGTGTGAATCTCCCATTTCCACATCCGTTACATGGTTAATTGTGCTACTTCTATGGGTCCTTAGGTGTATTTTCAAGTTACCTTTCTGAGCAGCCCGGTGATCACAGTAAGGACATTTGTATGGCTTTTCACCGGTGTGCTTTCGCATGTGCTGTGAAAGGGAGCTCTGAAATGGAAAGCTTTTACCACAGATGACACAGCTGAAGCCTGATGATGCTTTGTCTTCTTCTGTATCATTTTTGACGGACTTTGCAGAAGACTCACGCAGCTCCATGTCAAATTGTTTCCTACGATCCATGATCAGCGTAACATTAGGCAGGTCAACTGGAAAATGACTAAACTCAATGCAGTAGGGGTTGGTAGGACAGTTGTGTTTTCAGTGATAATCTATTATCCAGCATAACTCCTGAAGTGATGACCTTCATAGATCTAGATCAATACGCACTGAAGATGGATACCTTAAAACAAATAGAAAACATGTTAATGTTCAGAATCAAACATTTCTGTAAAACAAAACGTTCATTTCAGACAAATTCAGTTCAGAAAAAGTATTTCGCCTTGCTAGGCTAAGGAAGCTTTAATGCATAAGGTAATGAAACTAAAATGATGTCCTTTACTTAGTGCTTCTATTTGAGCTATAATGTTTCATAATCCTACTTTATTAAATTGGCTTTCAGCTTTACAGTGAACTCAAAAGATGCACAAGGGAAAAACAGTACACAAGTTTGTAAAAGAAAAACAGCTTTATTTTTAAAGTGATCTAATGATCAGAGAGATCAATTGCATGCAGTCTTGGCCAGGCAGAAACACAAAATATACTGTAAATGTATTGTTTCACAATACAAACTCAATTAACTCAGGCTTCCTATAAAATAAAGAAACTGAACAGAATAGAAAATACAGGATGGAGACAGGATGCAAATTTGCTTAAATGCAAATATAGATTCCAATTCAGCATATGACCTTAAAATCCATATCCGTGGATTTAAAAATTCATTAAAATCTTCAATGTTAAAAAAAATACACTAATCCACTACATCTATACTTATACAAATAATTAAATACTAAGTTAATTACAGGCATGGATCTGTTATCCAGAAACCCATTACCCAGAAAGCTCCAAATTATGCGAAGGGCATCTTCAATAGACTCCATTTTATCCAAATGATTCCCCGTAATAATAAAACAGTACCTTGTACTTGACCCCAACTAAGATATAATTAATCCTTAATGGTAGCAAAACCAGCCTATTCGGTTTATTAAATGCTTTAATGATTTCTAGTAGACTTAAGGTATGGGGAGCCAAACTATGGAAAGATCCCTTATCTGGAAAACACCAGGTACCAAGCATTTTGGATACCGTATATACTCGAGTATAAGCCGACCCGAGTATAAGCCGAGGTACCTAATTTTACCTACGAAAACTGGGAAAACTTATTGACTCTAGTATAAGCCTAGACACAACTACAGCCCTGTCTTCCAGCAGCGCACATACTGCCAAAGCGACCCCCCAGCAATCAACCGGACTTCTTTGCAAAGTTGATGGTGACAGAGAATTGTCAAACGGATTACTGTGTGCATTGTCCCACTGTCCCACCACCATGTGCAGAGGGTGCTGTTTGATATTGCCATCACTGTTAATCTTTCGTATAACCAACAGAGGGCGCTGTGTGATATTGCAGGCACTGTTATTCTTTCATATAACCAACAGAGGGCGCTGTGTGATATTGCAGTCACTGTTAATCTTTCATATAACCAACAGAGGGCACTGTGTGATATTGCAGTCACTGTTATTCTTCCATATAACCAACAGATGGCGCTGTGTGATATTGCAGTCACTGTTATTCTTTCATATAACCAACAGAGGGTGCTGTGTGATATTGCAGTCACTGTTATTCTTTAATATAACCAACAGAGGGCACACTGTTATTATTTCATATAACCAACAGAGGGCGCTGTGTGATATTGCAGTCACTGTTATTCTTTCATATAACCAACAGATGGCGCTGTGTGATATTGCAGTCACTGTTATTCTTTCATAACCAACAGAGGGCGCACTGTTATTCTTTCATACAACCAACAGATGGCGCTGTGTGATATTGCAGTCACTGTTATTCTTTCATATAACCAACAGAGGGCGCACTGTTATTCTTTCATATAACCAACAGAGGGCATTGTGGGATATTGCAGTCTCTCCCCAAGTGTACTGTTGGTATAGGAATGATTAAAAGTGACTGCATTTTTCGGCACATTTTGGATGCTGAAAAACTCGGCTTATACTCGGGTATATACGGTAAGTCCCAAATAAGTTGTGTTATAAACACTTAGCCATAGGTCAATGACTAAGTGTTTATAACACAAAATGCGTAAGGCGGAGGACACAATAAATCTTTTTACTTTGCTTAAACTATATGATGGAAGATTGCCTTCATTTGAGTGCCTGCTCCATACAAAGTTTGGAGTTCTAATAAAAGTTTATTACAAACTGATTTGCTTTACACAATGGTTGACAAATGTTGTGCCTTCTGCTGCTATGAACTACATATAGCAAAAGTTTGGATGGATGAGAATGTAGGTAGTTCATAAGAGCTGGTGAACTGTGGGATAGACATCACTGACTACAACAATAAAATACCAAGGTAGAACCGAGCCTTCAATAGTCAGGAAGCCTCCAGAGAAAACTGTGGCAAACACAAAACCAGAATGCTTGGTTGGACCACAGGGAAGTAGGTACAAGCTATAAAAGCATCCAACGAGGCTCAACATAATTTAAAAAATAAAAAATAAAAAAAACACAACACATGCTCAAACAGGAAATTCCCAAAACAGAATGAAGTATGAAAAACTTGGTACATGTCAACACCTGAACAAAATAAACAGTCAGTTAATAATGGTCCCTACATTATGAATAAGCCTTAATAACCTATGAAATTCTAAGTGCCTGGTCAGCCCATGCTGTGCCACACACCAAGCATAGAAATGTCAGCCAGTAGCTTATTTGAACAAATTGGCACAGCAATTTCTATGTGGATGCAATTTTCTCTTTCAAACAAAGTGCTCACTTGAGGCTGAAACTCACACGATAAGTAACCAAAATGATTTGAACCATATGAAGCGAATCTAAAAATTAAAAGCTATGTTTTGACTTAAAATAAAGATAATATGTTCCATATTACAAAGCAAAAACTATAATTAACCCCTCTTTTGAAAAGCATTCTAAGGAAAATGATCTTTCGGATAGACTTATACCGGCCAGTAAGAAAAACAGAAATTTGTATAGTTGAAAATAGTTCAAGACTTATTTTTACTGAAATAAATGGATCTATCTTGAATAGGGCAAAAGGATAATTTATATGTAACCTTAAATTCCTCCTTTTATAGACCATACAAGTATTTGGATATCCCTTACTGTGGGTACAGAACATTCCATCTCTCCAGACTCCAGTAGCACAGATTAGGAACAATGTTCTGCAAAGAATTACATGAGTGAAAAGATTTCCTTAACGATGCAGTAGGAAAAATCAAGGTCTTTATAGACATTTAAATCTAATACACTCTTGGGAATTGTGGACATCTGAGTTTGCTTCAAAGGGCGAGAAAGGTGAATACTATTGTTGGGTGAATCTGACCTGTTTCGCGGAATATTCTCAAAATGGAGAAAAATCGCAAAACTGCATTTAAATCTACGGATGACATTTTTTTTTCACCCATTGGCGTCATTTTCGCTGCAAAATGTGGCCAAAAAATTTTGCTCGTCGCTAGTTAATACCCATTATAGAAATAAATAGTCAAGGGATTAATGTTAATAGAGTTGCCTAAAATTGCCAGAAAGAGAGTGCTGATCAGGGTTTCTAGGGTGGCCAATGAAATATACAAGGCACTGTAATGTAACCGATCATGGCACTAGAGGGCCATCACCTAGCATCTTCGTTCAATGACTGCTCAGCTATCTGTTCAATGCTGACTACCTTTGTTCCTTTACATATTTGCATTTATACATAGAATGCGGTGTTTCCTTACAATTTACCTCAATAGAGGCTTCTCTTGTAGATAACAGTGTAAGTAAAAACCTTTGTGGCCATAGAACTATCTCACTTTTTTACTCATATCTATGTATTAAAGGGGAACTAAAGACTAAAATACAATAATGCTAGAAATTAGGGATGCACCGAATCCACTATTTTGGATTCTGCCGAATACCAAACTGAATCCGCAAATGCAAATTAGGGACGGGAAGGGAAAAACATTTTATACTTCCTTGTTTTGCAACACAAAGTCACGTGATTTCCCTCGCCACTCCTAATTTGCATATTTGGACGGGCAGAAGTATTTGGCCAAATCCTGCTGAAAAAGGCGAATCCCGAACCGAATCCTGGATTCAGTGCACCCCTACTAGAAATGCTGTATTTTGTATACTAAACATAAACTTACTGCACCAGAAGCCTAATTAAACAAATGATTTATGTTTTCATAGTTGGCCGCAGGGGGCTGTCGTCTTTTAAATGTGTTAAACATCTTTGCAAGACCAAGACCACGCACATGCTCAGTGTGGTCTGGGCTTCAGTTGGAAGGTTAAGCGTAGGGATCATCATAAATTATAATAACAGCACAAGTCAAAGAATATCTGTTATAGAAGCCAATACAGCAAGACTGATTAATAATCAGAATATGCAGACTGCACTGGGTCTGCGGATACAAATCTCTACATGGTCGCCGGCTGCTCTACAGGTAAACAAACAAAGCTGCTCAAGTTCTGGGAAGTAAGGTGGGGGGGCTCCCCCCTGCTGTTTGAAAGTATGATCAGTTTCCCTGTAGAACAGTTAGTGACCATCTGAAGTTTCCTATCTGCAGTTGTCAGAGCAAGTGAAACGAAGGGGGGATTTCACTGCATACAGTCAGGTAAATAAAAAAAATGGTACACATTTTTTAATTGAAGTATATTGGAGATGGATTTCTTTTTCATTAAAGAAAGTAAAAATTGGATTTTATTGTTTTTGCCTTTACATCCCCTTTAAGGCAAGTTACATAGATATAGCTTCTTGTGTATAAATGCAGGTAGGCAGAAAAGTAATGTTCTGTGCACAAAATATGTCTTCCGTGTCATATGTCATAGTCAGTTTATGTTACTGGTACAGATCTGTTATCCAGAATAACCGGGACCTTTTTATTCAGCAGCAGCTCTCAGATTTGCAATTTCAGCAATTCGGTTTTTAGGGTCAAAATTACCCTAGCAACCATGAACTGATTTAAATAAGACACTGGAATATGAATAGGCAAGAGTCTAAATAGAAAGACAAGTAATAAAAAGTAGCAATAACAATAAATTTATAGCCTTACAGAGCAGATGGAGTCAGGAACCCCCATTTGAAAGCTGGAAAGTGTCAGAAGAAAAAGGCAATTAAAAAAAACTATAAAAAATAAATAATGAAGACCAAATGAAAGTTGCTTAAAACAGGCCATTCTATAACATACTAAAAGTTAACTTAAAGGTTAAGCACCCCTATTAATGGGCAGTAGTCACATTGGGCTAGTAAAGAAGCCCACATTTCTAACCTACTTTAGTTCTCCTTTACATCTCCTAAATACTTTTTAAGACCTTTTTAGGCAACAAACTTTTCTCACTATTAACAAACACATTTGTGAGTAAGCTTTTTTTATAAAAAGTAAAATATAGTTCTTTGTATTTCTTTACAACCATTTCTTCCAACGTTAAACAATTTTTCTTCCAATTCAGTTGTTTTCGTATAGTACACTATGAATACTTTTCCATCATAAACATTTGTATATATAGCGCCAGCAAGTTAAGCAGCAGTTCACTATATAACAAACAGCGGTCTTACAATAATTAAACAAACAAGTGTAAAAATAGGTTCATACGGCCCTACTCACAAGAGCTTACAATTTTTCAGTTACTTTTAATATTATGTCTTTAGAAGATTTACTACCAGCAAAAACAGATTAGCTACAATCAGCAGCTGCAGTTGCTACTGGGCATGTTCCCTGAGTGCTTATGGGTCAGGGCACACAGGCAGATTCAGGGAGGTTAGTCGCCCAGCTACAAATCTCCTCTTCTTCGGGGCCACTAATCTCCCCGAACTGCATCCCCTGCCTTCCCACCGGCTAAAATGTAAATCGGCGGCGGGGTGGTACTCGGATTGATTCGTTTTCTGAAGTTGCCCGAGGTTGCCTACCGAGGAAACTTTGTGCGACTTCGGAAAACGAATCGCTCCGAGTGCCATCCCACCAGCGGTTTACATTTTAGCCGGCGGTAAGGCAGTTTAGGGATATTAGTCGCCCCAAAAAAGAGGAGATTTGACTCCCCAAGGGTCGGGGTACACTGCCAGATTCGGGGAGATTAGTCGGCCGGCGACAAATTTCGATTAGTCAACACGAAGAAGAGGAGATATGTTGCCTGTGGACTAATATCCTCGAAATCTGGTGTGCCCAGACTCTTACAAGCAATACATTTGTTGCAGGCATTCCTAGAGGCACACAATGCTATTTGGGGGAAATACGTCGCCCAGCAACAAAGCGCCTCTTCTTCTGGCGACTAATCTCCCTGCAAAGCCTTCCCGTTGGCTACAATGTAAGTTGCCCGCGAGATAGCACTTGGAGCACTTCGTTTTCCGAAGTCGCCTAACGAGGAAACTGTGCTTTGTGCGTCATCCCGCTGGCAATTTAGATTCTAGCAGGCGGGAAGGCATTGCGGGGAGATTAGACGCCTGAAGAAGAGGAGATTTGTCGCCGGGCGACTAAATCCCCCGAATCTTGGCGTGTGCCCTTACCCTTATCCTGCTGTGAAATGCATCCACTAATAGAGCAACTGAATCCTATACAGCAATTGTTCTGACCATAAAGACTGTACATATCCAATTAGAAAACGTACACCTTTGCTTTAACTATCGCTTTATCTTATTTATGCATTCAAATTACTGCACACAGCTACGATAGTTGGAAATTAAAACCCACCCAAATATTTAAAAAGCCGCATCAGCCAAATGATCAGCTACCATTTAATAACAATATTATGCTTATAAATTATTGTGATTATAAATGATTATGATATAACATTATTATGGCTCATACACTACTGAATACTACCTTGTGTAATGGCATTCCCTCTAACTAGGTCTTATTATAGGGCTTGTGCGCACTGGGTAAAGGGGATGCTAGCAAACAAAGAATATGGATTGACAGGGGAAACTGTAGAAATAATGAAATGCTAAGTGCAAGCTTACCAAGGGCAAGCCTGAACAGTAGCTATATAATACCAGATTACTTAAAAAGAAAAGCACGCAATGACATTAGCAGCCTATGAATTAGACATAGGCGTGGCCAGCTATTGATAATTAGAGACAGATGTTGATAAAGGGTTTATGATTCTGGAAGAAAACAGCAGAATACAGTGCAGAAAATGTACTAAACAAATCCCTCACTGCTCACATTGTCCTTAAAAAGGGAAACCGACTTTTGCTTAGCATGTAAAGCTGCAAGCTTTTGAACACACAAAGGGGTGTAGTTATACAGCAGGAAATTGCACAGGGCTATTTCAGGTTACAAAGGCAAACACAATACTTTCCTAAAAAAAAAAAAAGAAAAAAAAAGAAAAAAAAAAACTGCGTTATAAAATTAAGTCTATTTCTAATTAAAATAAACATATGACCTAATTTTGAGCTGAATTAAATGTGTTTGTGTAAAAAAAAAAAAATTTGACTTAACCAGTAGATCCAACAATAATAATTGCTGGTCATACAACCAATGAAGAATTTCTTCTTGTACACTAACTGGCACAAGACAGACAATTAAAGGCTTATGGGTCCAAAATAGCTGTATGAAGTGATGCATTCAGCATTCGAAGAGTAAGTACCATTGATGACAAGGCCTTGGGGCTTCTGCTGTTCACAGGCCAATCAATAATCCATTATGAGCAAAATACATCAATATGTGAATATAAAGAAATACATAGAGACAGGCACTATGTGCACTGTAAAACTCATAGATGATATTAAGGGCTGGTCTTCAAATAAAAAAAAAAAGCACACACAATAAGGGTAATCATGCAAGCAATAAAGGACAGATCCACATCTTTTATTATTGATCTTTATTCTATGCTGTGGCGGCACTGGGCTAAATGCAAATCAAGTTCTTTGTTTAAACACCACATCAGTTTAGAGAGCATTCAAAAAAGGCTGGTGAGGTTCTAAGAAAGACTTATTCAGTCATACTGTATATTGGAGACATCCCATACCAACACATGTCTCAAAGAATTAAACCTTTTATAAAAAGTAAATAAAAATGGACAGAAAATTAAAATGTGGCATCTGCATAACATATTTAAAGGAGAACTAAACCCTAAAAATGAATATGGTTAAAATACCATATTTTATATACTGAACTTATTGTACCAGTCTAAAGTTTCAGTTTTTTAATAGCAGCAATGATCCAGGACTTCAAACTTGTCACAGGGAGTCACCATCTTGGAAAGTGTCTGCGACACTCACATGCTCAGTGGGCTCTGAGTAGCTGCTGAGAAGCTAATCTTAGGGGTCGTCATAAATTATCAAGCAGAAATTGAGGTGTGTCTGTAATATAAGCTGATGCTACAAGGTCGGTTATTAAATTCTGACACTAGTTGCACTGGTTTCTATGCTGCCGTGTAGTAATTATCTGTATTAATTGCTAATCAGCCTTATATTGTGACATTTCTATTCTGTATATACAGTATATTTTGAGACGGTCCCTAAGCTCTGTAAGAACAGCAGCACAGAGCACGTGCAGTGAATCAGCAGAAAAGAAGATTGGGAGCTACGGGGCATATTTGGAATCACAGACCTTCCCTGCTAAAGGGCCGTGGTTGCCTTGGGCTGGAACAGAATCCCAAAACATAATCTACAACATTTCTAGCTACTTCTTTAGTTAAGCTTTACTTCTCCTTTAAACTAATCAGGTCAGCCAAATGAACCATGCTGCATGTGACAAATGTGAACACAATGATGTCACAAGTATACAGAGAATTTTTACTAAGCACATGGTCATCTGGAATGGGTGCTAAGAATAGGACGTGGTGTCTTTTGCAAATCACACTTAAGTATATTTAGAGTTTAAAAATAAATAAAGATAAGCACCCAGCATGATCTTGGGTGGATGGGGTGGCAGGGGGAAAAATTTTTTATCATTTAGGTCACAGAGAGGCTTGGGTGAAGAGAAAAAGACAAATTGTCCATATTGATCAACTTTACTAAAAGCCTAGTTTGTGGAAAAGTTGTCATTTTAATGGAAAATATAACGGGAGAAATCCCTCTCTAGAAATGATATAGTATGTACCAATTCATTTCTAGAGAGGGATTTCTCCCGATGGTTCATGCTGCGTTGACTTACAGATATGATTTATTTCCACAAGATGCACAAGTGGAAATATTCCTGCTTTGTTTTAATTCTGCGTAGTAGTGTTGGTTTGCACATTTCATGATAAAAACAGAACAATTATAGCTACAATATCGACACAGAAAAATGCAATGTATGGTAAGGGGCAGAGCCTTCAGACATATCATAATACTCAATGGAATTGGCACTAGATTAATGTAACGGTGGATTCTCTGCCAGAGAAGAGTCTGAAATTGTGCCTTTTTCCATTGACTTTTATGAAAATTTGGCATTTTTGGACTGGATCTGGGTTTTTTGGATTAGCTGTGATATTGACAGTTTCCATCCATGGGACTTGAAAACATGTCAAAAGTATTATACAGGTATGGGACCAGGTAATCCAGAATGCTCAGGACCTGGTTTTCCGGATAATGGATTGTTCCATAATTTGGAATTTCATACTTTGATTACTTGAAAATCATATAAACATTAAATAAACCCAATAGGAATGTTTTGCCTCCAATAAGGATTAATGAGATCTTAGTTTGGATCAAGTACAAGGTACTGTTTTATTATTACAGAGAAAAAAAGAAGGCATTTTCAAAAACTTGAATAAAATTGAGTATATGGGAGACAAGCTTTCCTTAATTTGGAGTTTTCTGGATAATGGGTTTCTGGATAACTGATCCCATACCTGTATATGTTATTCCAATAAAATGTTTTTGTTTACATTTGGTATCTGTTCATACAACACTTATAAAGAAAGCCCCATTTTATATGAAAACAAACAAAAATCAAAAAAATTTTGAAAAAATTTGTTTGTATATAAGGGTTATAAAAAAAAAACACCAAGCTACAACACTGGCTATCTCCTATACAAGGCCGGTAGGAGAAATTGAGCGTCGCACGATGGATCGTCGCCCTGTCGCCTTTTCTGAAGAGTAGCGCAAGCGAAGTATTGGTAAGTTATTTCTTAATAAAGACTTTGCGATTTTACAGTTTAATATGTCTTGGTGGTTTTTTTTCGTTATATACAAAGAATTTGTAAAAAAAAATTTGATGTTACTGGTCCTTTAGACCAATTAAAGGAACAGTAACAAATAAATGTGTTTTAAATGAATGGCAATATGATGTACTGCTGCCCCGCACTGGTAAAACCCATTATGAAGAATTCTCTGGACCAGGGGTTTTCCAGACAACAGGTCTTTCTGTCATTTGGATCTTCATACCTTAAGGCTGGTGGCAGACGGGAGATTAGTCGGCCAGCAACAAATCTTCACTACTGCAGGTGAGTAATCTACCCGAAATAAGAAATGAGTCAAGAATACAAATTGCCAGCTGGATGGCATAAGAATTGTATTGGATTTCTGAAGTCGTCCTAAGTTGCCTCACGAGGAAACGTTGGGCAACTTCGGAAAGCCAAAGCGATTTGTATGGAGGGCATTTTGGTGAGATTAGTCACCCGCAGCAGTGAAGATTTATCGCAGGCGACTAATCTCCCTGTCTGCCACCCCCCTAAATCTATTAGAAAATAAATTAAACATTAAATAACCCCAATAGGCTGTTTCTGCTTCCAATAAGGATTAATTATATCTTAGGTTGGATCAAGTACAAGGTACTGTTTTATTATTACAGAGAAATAGGTATTCATTTAAAAAAAAAAAAAATGGATTATTTAGATAAAATGGAGTCTATGGAAGAAATTCCTTCCGTAATGCAAAGCTTTCTGGATAACGGGTTTCCAGATAACGGATCCCATACCTGTATACCAATGGATCAATGAAGAAATCCTCTATGTAAACATGGAAATAACGTAAAAAGAAAATCAAATGCATTCATTAACCAGGAAGGTCAAATTGAAAAGTCCTCTGCTTTTGGGAACTACTCCCAGCATGCTCTGACTTGAGTTCCACTACAAGTGATAATCTCAAATCCCACACAAGGTGAGATGCATTTTTTTTAGTGACTGTAGTATTCATTAGTAATTTAAGCAATTGAGAGAACCACTGCGTGCAACATACATTTATACATTTCTATTATTACAGAAAAGATTCAACACAGTTTAATGAGCTTTCAATCATATTCTTTTAAGGGCAGATTATTGCACACACATTTAGCAGTAGGAGAAGTCATTGTTGGGTTAAGTGATTTCATACAATCAGTGATAAAATAGAATTTCATTGGTGGGTTAAATTCATTCAATTCAAACTATGAAAAAAAATTAAAATTTTTTTTAAAAAAACCATGGTCAGGTCATGCAGCACTGCATATGGAAGTAGAATCTGGTGCAATGAGCCATAACAACACTGTTAAACATTACCAAACCTAACAAAAAAAAACAAAAAAAAAAAGGTTTAGGAAAAAAAGGGCAGGTTATGACCTAACATAAACTGTACAAAGAAATGTTTCACAGGAAAGCTGCAATGTGTTCATCAAGCGTGAATGGTGCATGCAAAGACGCCTGCCGTATACAGTCTTTCCAGGTATTGTCAAAACTACAGCAGTTAATGTGACCTAGATATTAATGATGTGTCTATCTCAGCAGACTGCACAGTACATCAGCAGCTTAGGCAAGGAGAAATAAATCAGCACAGTTTTACACAAAACAATTCTTGACATGTTTGTTATGTAACTCGGTTTTAAACCTACCTTTCCTTTATTTGCCAACATGCCTAAGATTATGATGTTGCCCTGGATATGCTGCAGTATTGGCTTAGCTTCGGCACAAGGCAATCTATTAAACACTTCCTGGGGCTTTAAGGGCTGCACATTATTTAGAAGACGGAAGGAAGCAATATACCTACTGAAGGACAAATCAGAAACTAAAAAAAAAAAAAAAAAAACACGATTTTTCCTTTCATACTACTGGACTGTTAATGAATAGAATTTGGGCAAAAGACATAGAAAAATATTTTTTTAATGGCTTCTAGAGGAGCTGTAATGATATTAAACTTGCTAAGAATACTGATGCTTTGCAGAAGAGCAAACATATAGTGTAAATCATGCTTTGCTGCTTATGCACTAACTCCCCACCACAAACAGAATCCCTTGTCTGCTGGTAAATTTGCTCAGTATTAATGTTGTGAACAGATCTGCAGCTCATTGCTAGGAGACAGATAAGAGATTGTACACGGCTGTACACAGCGACAAAGCTATAGCAAGGAATGGTAAACAATGCAAAAGAGATGAACCACTACCTATTACAGATCAGCTTTAATATTTACAAGCTGGTGTATTAATGTACCAATAATAGCACCATCTGGTTATCTACTCAGTCCATCTTTAACTTCTATAGGAATATAAATGGGCAAAAAATTGCAACTACATGAATATATATATATATATATATATATATATATATATATATATATATATATATATATATATATATATATATATACATACACACACACACACATATACACACAGGTATAGGATCCCTTATCCGGAAACCTGATATCCAGAAAGCTCCGAATTACGGAATGGCTGTCTCCCATAGACTCCATTATATCTAAATAATCCAAATTTTTAAAAATGATTTCCTTTTTCTCTGTAATAATAAAACAGTAGCTTGTACTTGATCCCAACTAAGATATAATTAATCCATATTGGAAGCAAAACCAGCCTATTGGGTTTATTTAATCTATATATTGGGTTTATTTAATCTATATATATCTATATATATATCTATATATATATCTATATATATATATATATATATCTATATCTATATATATATATATATCTATATATATATATCTATATCTATATATGATAGATATATATATATATATATATATATATATATATATATAGATAGATAGAGATATATATAGATAGAGATATATAGATATATATAGAGCAATAAGCAATAGAATATTGAATCAGATGAAAATTGTGCGTAGGCCTGGCCAGATATGGGATGACTTTGACGTAGTTGGCCATCTTAAATATATGGACAAACAATCCCTGTTTTGTTTAAAAGGTAAGGCATTTTTCAGTAGCTGTATGCACAAAATGTCTCTGTCTTAAAGTGCAGAGGTTGTATATAAGTCAATGGGAGAGGTCCCTAGCCTATTTGGAAGTTTCCAGTGTGCTCTGGAAATAGACTGGCAACATTTTGTTCTGGCAAATTTTTTCCGTGTTTGTCCCCAATCCGATTAAATTGTGCTTTTTTAATAATAAATAAGGTCCAATTGTGGAGCAATTTGCGCAGACTTTTTTTTTTTCTAAAAATACACCGACAAAAAAACGTATTTTACAGTTACATTTAAAGCACCAACAGCTATTTGCATTGACTGTACCACAGAGTTCAGTGGGAAGAGCTGCTTCAAGCATATAAACTAAAGGTGCATAAGCACATTTTAATAGTCAAGAATTGCAAAAAGAAAAAAAAAAAAACTTTATGTGGGCTCACAGAACTGGAAAATTTACACTTTTTATAAAAATCAGGTTTTTGGATTATGTCTATATACCGGACATATAACATTTCAGATTTTCCTTGTTTGTAAGTGTGGGAGCTTTTCCGTACCTCTAACTAGTTTGCTTTGTAGAAGTAATCAGTTCAAGCAGAACCACCCTCTGCTATTCTGAATGCCTGAGTTCAAGCAAAGCACCTACGGTATTCTCTGTGACCTTGCTAAATTGCAAAATCTGAGATGAGTATTAATCAGACTGCAGAAAACAAAACAAGACAATCTTATGGCTTACAACCATTGCTGAACAACAACTCCCAGCATCCCCTGAAAGGCTTTCCCATTTGGCCTCAAGGGAAGGCTAATCAGATAAAGGCACAAAAACGTATGCACAAATATTTAGTACATGAGCCCGAGCAACTGTTCTATGTCCTTATTGCCACGGCTAGAATATGAGTAAATGATGCCCCTCGCTTTTTGTTTTTAATAACTTGCACTTCATCCATGCACAAAGAATAACTTTTGCCATTTACATAATTATATCACCGATATGTTAAGCAGCATGTAAAGTCCTTGACCCAGTGGAGCTTACCATCTAAGTTCACCCCTCCCGTTCACATTCACACCATGGCTAATATTATCAGAAGTCAATGTGTTTTTTTCAGTGTACTTGGATGACGCCCATCTGCAGATAGTGCTTAATTCAGGACCACAGTACTGTAAGGTAGCAGTTCTAATAACAGAGATACCATGCTACAAAGCAAATATGCTGCTTGCATAAAATACATTATACATAATGGTCTGGAAAATACAAGGCTGTTGGACTTTCCATAACAATATCAAGGCTGTAGGCCAAGTTAATAACCAAAATCATCACTAAGTACGGTTTATATAGTGAATAAAGTACCCTCTCTTGTAACATATAAGGATATTATAAGTTAGCGAAGAGTTTCATGACCATATAAATACACTAGGCCGACTGCCTTGAGTTTTTATACAGTAACGGAACTCCGGTGACTTCTATGATATTCTCAAACTTTGCAACAGGGGGTACTTTATTTTTTTATATTACCCAAGCTCTAGACACTGTCTCTGTTTGTTTAGGATAGAAGCTGCCATATATGCTTGGTGTGACATCACTTCCTGCCTGAGTCTCTCCCTGCTTACTAACAGCTCTGAGCTCAGATTACAGTAGGGATGGGAGGAGGGAGGGGGAGAGGAGCAAACTGAGCATGCTCAAGGCCATGCCCTGGAGGTTTAAGCTGAAAACAGGAAGTCTGATACAGAAGCCCATGAGTACACAATAAAAGCAAAGAAATGTGGTGTTTCTTTTGACAGAGGACTCAGAGCAGCATTACTTTGAGGGTTTACTGGTGTATTTATATAGACCTTTCTGATGAAGCTAACTTAATTTTAGCCTTTCCTTCTCCTTTAATGCAGAATACTTAGAAACCAGGATGGACTTGTGTTCTTTATGAATGTTTAGGGATGCACCGAATCCACTTTTTTGGATTCGGCAGAATACCGAACCGAATGCGAACCCTAATTTGCATATGCAAATTAGGGGTGGGAAGGGGAAAACATTTTTTACTTCCTTGTTTTCTGACAAAAAGTCACACAATTTCCCTCCCTGCCCCTAATTTGCATATGCAAATTAGGATGCAGATTCGGTTAGGCAGGGCAGAAGGATTCGGCCGAATCCGAATCCTGCTGAAAAAGGCCGAATCCTGGCCGAATCCCGAACCGAATCCTGGATTCGGTGCATCCCTAGTTTTAATAAAGTGAAATGCCCAGTTGCTGCAGTCAGCTCCTCTTTGCATTGATCCACCTATAATATACCTGCTGTAAGTGGAGATTTGCAAAAGGTTTTATCGGAGGCTCTCCATTTATACAATCAGTTTTTTTTACTATACCACAAAATCCTGTTACACAACAAATAAGCATGGATTACTGAATGTGCTGAATGACCCAGTGAGTCCATGGAAGAGTCTTTGAAATTCCTTTTTCCTATGTGCAAGTTTCTATTTATTGCTTGCTTTAGCATATTTGTTTCTGTATTTGTGATGGGGTGGTGGAGTAGGTATTTTCTGTCTGAATTCTCACAAACTCCCTCTGTGTGGGATATCTAGCTTGTTACCCAAGCTGTAGCTGAGTGAGTTACTATACCCAGCAACCTCTGGCAGGCACAGTGCTAGAATATACTGTAAACAGTAAAATAACTAGTTGATAATTAAGCAATGATCTTTCTTTTAAAAAAACTAAAAAATGTTAAAGGGGTTGTTCACCTTTAAATTAACTTTAAGGGTCATGTAGAGTGATATTCTGAGAAGATTTGCATTTAGTTATTTCGCTTTTTATTCAGCAGCTCTCAAGTTTCTAAATTCAGCAATCCGGTTGCTAGGGTTCAAATTACCCCAACAACCATGCATTGATTTGAATAAGAGACTGGAATCTGAATAGCAGAGGCTGAGGAGTAATAAAAAGTAGCAGTAACAATACATTTGTAGCCTTACAGAGCATTTGTTTTTAAGATGGGGTCAGTCATTTGCAAGCTGGAAAGAGTCAGAAGAAAAAGGCGAATAATTAAAAAACGATTGAAAATAAATGAAGACAAAAGTTATTTACAAGTCACCATTCTACAACATACAAAAAGATAACCTGAAGACGAAGCACCCCTTTAATGAGATTAAATTTGATCTCCATGGTGCCAATACAGTAACATTTTTTCCTTTTTAGACAATAGTAATTAACATAAGTGATTAATTCAAAACTTAAAAAAGGGATTCTGTCAAGATTTTTATGATGTTGTTTTTATTTCTAAATTACACTGTTCACACTGCAAATAATTCACTCTACAATATAAAATGTAATTCCTGAACCAACAAGTATATACTTTTTAATTTATAATATTGGTGTGTAGGCAGCCATCTAAGGTCATTTTGCCTGGTCATGTGTTTTCAGAAAGAGTCAGCACTTTAGGATGGAACTGCTTTCTGGCAGGCTGTTGTTTCTCCTACTCGGGATGTCAAACTAGCCCCCCCCCCCACACACACACACACACACACACTCAGCAGATAAAGGGACCCAGAGTTAACAGCTGCTAAAGGGCAGATATATAGATTTGACACTGCATATTTATCATCCACATCTCTTAAAGGGGAAGGAAACCTAGTTGGTGCAAAAACCCTCCCCCCTCCCGTGTGTAGCCCACCCACCCAACTTTTGGCGCATGCACAGTAGATCCGTACCGGCGAAATGCTCCTACTGCGCATGCGCCAAAACGCCATTCAAAGCAGGAAGAAGATTGTGTGGAAGAAAATGTCGTCTGTGAACTCCATGGACTGGACCTGTGCAGAAGGGTAAGTAACAAGTTAGGGGCATTTGCCCAGCGGGACGGATAGGCCAGGGGGGGAGGAGGGAGGGTGTGCAACACATGGGAGGGGGGAGGGTTTTTGCGCCAACTAGGTTTCCTTCCCCTTTAAGGCTATGGGCACAAAGGCTGAAGGCTCTGGCTGTTGCCAGCCTACATATTTTTGCAGGCTGAGAGAAGCAGATCTGCTCAGTGTCCCTGCTCCGTTGATCTGAATTCGGTCAGCCTGTGTGCGCACACACGGCGAAGCTGAAGTTGAGGTCAGCCCGGAGATGACTCCTTTTGCTTACTTGGGCTGACCTCAGCTTCAGCTCCACTGTGTGTGAGTGCACACAAGCTGATCGGATTCAAAAATACTCAGGATTACAACAGCCAGAGCCTTCAGCATGTGTGCCCATAGCCTAATAGACAGGCTGAAGGCTCTGGCTGTTTTCAGCCTGAGTATTTTTGCAGGCTGAGAGAAGCAGATATGCTCAATGCCCCTGTTCCATTGATTTGAACTCAAGCAGCCTGTGTGCAGTGACACACAGGCTGAAGTCAACCCAAATATTGACAAATATTGAAAAATTGAATCAGCTTCAGCTCTTGTGTGTGTATGAGTGCACACAGGCTGACCAGATTCGAATCAATGGAGCAGGGGCACTGAGCAGAATCGCTTCTCTCAGGCTTTAAAAATATGCAGGCTGACAACAGCCTGTGTGCCCATAGCCTAAGGATTGCTATGCAATTGCTCTCAATACCAAGCCAGAGCCTTAGGGGGGAATGTAATTAAAAGTCGCAAGCATTATTTAAAATGGCATCTTTGCAAATGTTTAACACTACTTACATTGTATAATCAGTTGCTGCCACATATTACATTGCGCATGGTTTATCATTAACACCTGTTTTAGTGTTTCGTTAAATATTTTGCCGCTAAAAATACTTTGCAGTTGCGAAAATTAATTACATACACTGCGAAAGTTTGCAAACGTCATTTGTTCGCAAATTTTGCAAGCGTCTTTGTGCAGGTTTTTTGCACTTATTACAATCCCTCATATGAATTCCTGTGCACATGACAGGAGGAGCCAACAGTTAGCACGAGTCAGAGGAGACATCAGCAGTGGCATTCTAGGGCCTCCAAGTCCAAGACTAAGTTCTCTACTCCATAACTTCTACCTGCTCCAATTAGGGCAAGTAAGGCATTAGCTGTAATCAAATGAAGAAGTGGAGTGAAAGAGATAAGGAATGTCAAATAAAAGCCATATTCCTTTAGTAACGGAGTTACATTGCAATATATTAAAGAGTTCATCAAACAGTATATACTCTGTAATTCAAAGAATAAATACCACTAGCATACTGTGTGCAAGTTGTGATTATTTTTTTTTTTGTAGAAGTACACACACCCTACAATGCACAAACATCATAACAACACAGATTAGTCTAAGCAGCCTATTGTAAATTATGACTATAAGTAACAATCACACATCTAGTTTCAGGAGGCAAGTATGCAAATGCATAGCACACCACTTGTTCAGGCAGACGGTAATTGTTGTTATAGACCACAGTAACTGAAGGTTCCATTTGGAATCAGTGTTCTAAGGTAGGAATATGCCATTTAAAGGATATAACAAAAGAAAGGATAATGCCCTCCAAAAGTTTTGACATCCCCAAGAGTGCCCATTGAATACACTGATTCTTTTTTTAATAATATATATTTCCTAATATACATATTTCCTAATATGGCCTAAGTATTTTGATTCTGGATATTTGGTCCACTGTGTAGAAGTAAAACTTGTAGAAAATTGCAGAAATTTTAAAGGTTACAATATGAACACCAAAGCTTAAGGCTTTCATTTAAAAAAAATAAAAAATCCTCCACTATACGGCAAAATGGTATTCAGAAACCCCTTCTAAAGTGCATGTCTTCAACTTGAACTGGAAAAAATTCCCAACGGTCTCTGAATGCAACATCAGCATCCAGGTTTGTTGGGAATATGGGTTTTGAATGGACAAGCAGATGCACACTAACTTAATATCAACACTGACGCATTAGCATGTAGCAGTCAAAGACAAGGCTGAGTTTGGTGGATGCCAGGAAAATATACCCGCTATGATGTTTGTATGGCAGAGGATAAATGAGTTGTGGCTTTTTTTAGGGGATTGGGTCAATGGTCTACTTAAAGGAAAACTATAACCCCTGAACAGTGTAGGTCTCTACAAGAAGATATTGCATAAAACAGCTCATGTGTAAAACAAAACCCTGCTTCATGTAAGAATCCATTTTCATAATAATATACATTAGTATAGTTAATAGTATGTGCTATTGGGTAATCAGAAATAGAAAATTGCATTTTAAAAAATAAGGGCCATCCTCTGGGATCGTATGATTCACGGGTCACACAAACAAACCATACATATTAGGTAACATGAGCCAATTAACAAACAAAGTTTGTCTTTTGCTTCCACACTGTTTCCTGTTACAGTTAGGGGCAGATTTATCAAGGGTCGAAGTGAAAATTCGAAGTAAAAAAATTCGAATTTCAAGCTATTTTTTTTTTTTTTGTGCACTTCAACTAAGGAATAATCCAAATCGATTTGAAGAAATTTCGAAAATTCAAATATCTAAATTTATCATGTAATGTCTCTTTAAAACTTCAACCATTCGCCATCTAAAACCTGCAGAATTGCTGTTTTAGCCTATGGGGGAGCTCCTAGATCCTATTTGGTGTCAATTGGAGGACTTTTTTTAAATACTTAGAAACTAATACATCTTACTTAGTTTGGAACGATCGAATACAGCCTATTCACCCGCAGAAAAAAACTTTTTTTTTTTAAAATACATTTCGGTTGGTCTTTTTTTTATATTCGTATTTCAAAGTTATGGGAGTTCAAAAAAAACTCCCATTACTTCCAAATTCGACCCTTGACGAATCCGCCCCTTAGAGTTGTGGTATTTCTGGCCAGGTGATTTCTGAGGCAGCACAGAGACCATCATGAAATGGTGTTTCAAGGCAAGAGATGTAAAAAGGGCAATTATTTACTTAAAATGTATATTCCAGTTTGGTAAGATTCTTGTACATGCCAATTAATATGATATAAACTATCTGTTGCTTAAATATTCATTTTGGGGTAAAGTTTTCCTTTAAGGCAAATCTTAATATTTCAGCATAGTAATGCCATATTGCCCCCATGCACAAAGCAAGCTCCACAGAAATGTTAGTGGAAAATTTGTCTGGCCTGCATAAGGCCATCACCTCAACCCAACTGGATACTACCTAGAATGCCCACAGTAAACCAGGCCTGATCCTGTATTATCCTTGGCCACACATATTTAAACTTGTGTGTCCGAAGGAAAGCAAATCCCAACAACAATATGTCACAAATTAAGTGGAGGGCCTTCCCAGAAGAGCAGAGGCATATTAATACTCTTGGGGGTCAATTAAGTGACCTGTTCAGTTATAGCAACCAGGTATAGCAGTTGAAAGAAAATAGCTCTCCTGAAAACTCCAAATAATCAAGGTAAAAGGCTTAAAACCCACCACAAAGTCCTGCCATAAAAAGCTAAATGGTGTCAATAAACCCTCAATCAGCAGGCAGCATTTATTGGACAACTGGTTGAAAGAAAATCTCTCATTGGTCGGTATAAGTGAGGAGATATGGGCAAACCTTGAGCCTTTTATTACATATCATGGAGAGGGAACGAGATGCTGGGCAGAAACATGTCCTGATACATTTAGTAATATAATGTATTTGGCAAATTAGGACAATTCAACAACAGCTGAAGGGCAGCAGAATTGACATACCTGCACTAAAGCATAATCATATACAGGCTGGCATTGCATCTAATTATGGTTTAGTGTTTAACAGGCATTAGAACAAACCAACTGACCTTAGGTCTGAGCAGGCGTCATGATGATTTGTTTCTCCATTTCAAGCACACTACCCGGAAGTGTCAGCTGATCCAAAGCATGGATTAGCAAGGCTCCAAAGCTGGATTGCTGAAAAGACAAGAGTTGATATGTTTATGCCTAAATTTCAGAAACAGAGCCTAATTTTAAAATACTAACAGAGAATATATTTGGTTTTACAGTATATAAAAAAAAAAAAAAAAAAAAATCCATACGGAGTTTATTTATTTTCCCATAGTGGTTACAAGCAAACCTCAGACACACTACGAATAATATTATTAAACCCATCTAAATATTACATTCTTTTCAGTAATGTCATTAGCTGCTTATGTGAACGCATCAAATTCCTATTTGGATGATGTTCCAAGTTATGTGCTTGTGGGAGCAACTGCCAACCATGTGTAATTACTCAAACTACCATTTAATATACATTCTTTCTCCACCCTTCCTGCATGCAACTTACGTGTATTTAAAAAAGAAATAATGTCCTGCAACTTTCTCCCCCATGCTGTGCTGCTTGCACTCTCCAATGTAAAGAAGGTTCTTGTTATGCAGAAGTTAAGTAGATATTTTCAAGTGATACTGATGGCATTATAGATTCTTTAGTACAGCCATATGAAAAATTTTGGGAACCCCCCTCAGCCTGCATAGTAATTGACTCCACTTTTAACAAAAAAGATAACAGTGGCATGTCTTTCTGTACTGGAGTACTGGGGTGTTTTATGAACAATATTTTTTAGTGAAGCAGTATTCAGTTGTATGAAATTAAATCAAATATGAAAAACTGGCTGTGCAAAAATGTGGGTACCCTTGTAATTTTGCTAATTTGAATGCATGTAACAGCTCAATACAGAGTACTGGCAACACCAAATTGATTGGATTAGCTCATTAAGCCTTGAACTTCATAGGCAGGTGTGTCCAATCATGAGAAAAGGTATTTAAGGTGGACAATTGCAAGTTGTGTTTCTGTTTGACTCTCCTCTGAAGAGCATGGGATCCCAAAGCAATTCTCCGGGTGATGAGAAAGAAGACCTTTCTGCACTCACGCCACAAACAGAGTCGCTTGTTGTATGCAAAAGCTCATTTAGACATGCCACAGTCATTTTGGAACAAAGAAGAACACTGCATTCCAAAATAAACACCTGCTACCTACTGTCAAATTTGGTGGAGGTTCCACCATGCTGTTAAAGTCAGGGTCGGATGAAATCAACCCAATATCGACAAATTTTTCAGGATAATATATATTTGTAGCCTTACAGAGCATTTGTTGTTTACATGGGGTCAGTGACCCCCATTTGAAAGCTGGAGAGTCAGAAGAAGGCAAACAATTCAAAAATGATAAATAAATAATGAAGACCACTTGAAAGGATGCTTAGAATTGGCCATTTTTTTAACATGCTAAAAGTTAACTTGAAGGTGAACCACCCCTTTCCATAGTTACATAGCTTGCATCTCATGCAGGGCAGTATAAACAAATAATTAACAGAAAATGAATGTACAGGACAGGCCTCTTCAATGCAAGAAACAAAGAGCTCATTTTGAAATTTCTCCAGAACCTATAAAGACAATGTATCATTTTGCCTTACACAAGTGTGCACAGAACTGTTCAACAGTTCATGTTCTGTATTGTTATTAAACAGAGAAACACTGAAATGAACATTATGTTCTGGCAGTTATGCTGAAGCGTTCCTCGTCTGACACCTTACATATTTCATACTTTGTGTGCCACTTTCAGAAAAAGATCCTTGAAATGTGTTAACCAGGATCTCTGCCAATTCAAACAAAATGGTCTCCGATATCTTCTTTGTTATAGTAAGAAACACAGCTTACCAATACAGTTACAGGCACATTTAAGTGTGGAATTTTCGAATTGGTGCCAGTTTTTTTAAAACTCTCAAACTCCCATAAATTCAAAATGCGACCAATGTAATGTATTAATAAAATCTAATTTTCTCAGCTCGGACCAATTGAATCGACCCGAAAACTTGAATCAAATTCAAAAAACTCTATTAGAATTTAAAAAAAAAAAACTTGATTCAAGTTTTTTTCTCCCATTGAGTTATACAGTAATTTGGCAGGTTTTAGGTGGTAAATAGTCAAATTTGAGTTCTTAAAGGGCCAGTATAATAACTCTCAAAATTCCAATTAAAACTCAAATCGAGTTTGCATAATTCACAACTTGAATTTGAGAGTTTTGACCAAAAAAAAAAAAAATATTGAATTTTCACTTCGACCCTTAATAAATCTGCCCCTTAGTGTACATGCAGCAGAAGACTGTAGTATGCTGGGAGTTGTAGTCCGAGAGCCACCAGATTGGTATTCCAGAATGAAACAAACGAATACTACTTACCTTCTGTTGCTAGGGATGTACTACATTCCAGCACTGCCTAACAGGCCTGACTAGAAAAACAAGAGGCCCTTTTTTTCTACAGGGGCTATGCCAACAACGATCAAACAGTTTTTTTTTTATGATACAGAAACTGGGAGAGATTATTTTTCATTGTTTAACAAAGCAAGATTTTCATCATAGTGTGGTTAGTTACACGTACAACTATGCTGCCCAATAACTTGGATCCATAATCATTTCCCACAGGACTTCCTTGCCACTAGTAAAAGAAATGTGAATATGATGACACGCACTGCAAAACTATGTGATCAAGTAACAACGCATACGCTACCTATTTGCAAATGCTTAAAGCCACAAATGACCAATGTATTTTAAATTCCCAGCTCTTCTACGCTACAACATCACCAGCCTGCATGATTTATACATTCAGACTTTTAACCTCTCGCCCTATGTCCAAAATAGTCTGCTACGGCCAAAGGCAAGCTGCTGCAAGAACCCTGGTACAATAAGCGCTCTCTCCAGAACAGGATGTGTTTAATCAACATCAACCATTTTTAATGAAAAATGCTCCCGATTTATTATGCAAAGAAGCAAGGCTGGAGCAGGAAACGCTACCAATACAGAACACCTTACATTCCTTTTTATGGACTATGCCTACCAAATATATTTAAAGCATCAAGACATTTAATAATGATGTAAACTGAATTTATTTTGGAGACATAAAATGCTCAGCATTATCTTTAACAAGCTGCAGTTGTTCAGTCTATGAAATCCTCCATGAGAGAATGATAATGCCCTCCATTTCAGGCATCTGTAATGAACAAGGGATGAAATACTCCATGCTTTCCCATTCTGCATGTGCACAGTTAAAATACAAAACATCATCCATATGTTTTTAGAATTGATTGGTTCCTATATAATTATTGCTCTTCAGTAAGATAACCCCTGGAGGGGCAAACTGCAGCCGCCATGCATGAAGAACGTCTCTTCAATGCAGAACAAGCAAATATACAGAGCATAGCAGGCAATAAACACTATCCCATGTTCATGTTCCATTCATAGCATACAAATACACATAGCCCAGCTTTTCTAGGCCAGAGTGCCTTCCATTACATTTGATTCTTCCCTTTATAGCATACACAGATAATTTTTAGTACAAAATAGTACTTTCTAGGTTTGGGCCTAGCAGTTAAGATTTCTCATTAATTATTTGGGATAACTGCATATTAGAGATAACCGACAGGGTTTATAATTGCATACTATTATACAGTCAGATTCGGTCCCCGGGAGCCTCAAGGTCCCCCACAACATCCCATGGGGCCCCCAGCTGCCCCCAGTATAAAAGGACTGACTGATTCTAAAAAGTGTGACACATGGTCCGATTTTGGGATTATGATATCGTTGGCAACAATGTTTGAAATTCTCCCACTAAGGGCAACAACTAGGGTTGCCACCTGTCCAGTTTTGAAACCAGTCAGTCAGGTTTTTTCACCTGCTGTCCAGTTCAAAAATACCTGCCCGGTTTTCAAAAGTCTGAAAACTGGGCAGGCCTGTTGCCTGCTTCCTGAGTGTTTTCGGCCAATCACGAGCTGCCATATCACTGGCCCGCCCCTTCACATCACTGGCTTGACTGTTCGCGTCATCAGCCCCGTCTCTGATGTCACGGGTACCGCCCCCTGCCCAGATTCTAAATGTAGAAAAGGTGGCAACCCTAGCAAGGACACACAGAGCTACATGTTATTGCTACAAAACAGACAATACTGATAATTGTCTCAGCTAAGACACTATGTGGTAGTGATGTGCGGGCCGACCTGATACCTGCGGGTAGGGCAGGTTCGGGTCAACCTCGCAGTGCTCCTCGCCACCTTCAAATGCCGGCATCCGACTTCCGGTTTTATAGTGTCACGTCTACTCGCCCCTGCCCCTTTTGTGATGTCATTGGCGGGACGGGTCTATAAAACGACCCCCCGGAAGCGAATGCCCTGACCCGCACATCACTACTATGGGGTCTATTTATCATGCTGTGTAAAAAGAGTGGAGTGAAGCATTACCAGCGAGTAACCAGATTTCAACAGTTAGAAAACAAAAGCAGAGATCCGATTGGTTGCTATGAGCAACATCGCCGGTAATGTTTCACTCCACTTTTTACACAGCATGATAAATAGACCCTATGTGTATTTTTGACACATAGGACAGTAGATAGGACAGTACAGGTATAGGATCCGTTACCTGGAAACTCGTTATCCAGAAAGCTCCGAATTAGAAACGGCCATCTCCCCGTGACTCCATTATAATCTCATAATTCAGATCTTAAAAAATTTCCTGTTTCCTTGAAACAGTACCTTGTATTTATTCCCAACTAAGATATAATTAATCCTTATTGGATGCAAAACAATCCTATTGGGTTTAATTAATGTTTACTTGATGTTTTAGTAGACTTAAAGGAACAGTAACACCAAGAAAAATCTAAGTGTTATAAAGTAATGAAAATATAATGTACTGTTGCACTGCACTGCTAAAACTGATATATTTGCTTCAGAAACACTACTGTAGTTCATATAAATAAGCTGCTGTGTAGCAATGGTGGCAATTGAAAAAAGGCTATATGGCAGAGGATAAATAGTGGATAACGGATGACATTATGTTCTACAGCTTTTATCTGCTATCTGCTGTGTAACTGGAGCCTTTTCTTCTTTGAATGGCTGCCCCCATGGCTACACAGAAGTTTATTTATATAAACTATAGTAGTATTTCTGAAGCAAACAGCAGTTTTACCAGTGCAGGGCAACACTGCATTATATTTGTATTACTTTAAAACAATTTCATTTTTTGATGTTACTGTTGCTTTAAGGTATAGAGATCCAAATTACAGAAAGATCCTTTATCCGAAAAACCCCAGGTCCGGAGCAGTTTGGATAAAAAGGTCCATATCTGTGTTGTCTATGGCAGGGTTATTGTCTGGATTTTGTAGCCACAACAAGTAGTCCCGTGTGTCATAGCCCTAAAGCTGGCCATAGACTCAAAGATCCGATCGTTTGGCGACATTGCCAAACGAGCGGATCTCTCCCCGATATGCCACTAACGACATGGCTATATCGGGGGGTAATTCGAATGTTCGGCCAAGGGGCTCAGACAGGTCGGTCGGGTTAAAATCAAACCTTCCAGATCAATATCGTGGCCAGATATCGATCGGGAAGACCCGTCAGAAGCCCCCATAAACGGGCAGATAAGCTGTCAAATTGGTCTAAAGTCTAAGCGATCGATATCGGCAGCTTTATCTGCCTCTGTATGGCCACCTTAAGACTCCTACTTGGCACAAATATTGACAGATTGCTGCAGATGCCTACATAGGATAGAACCTACTCTTCGTTCTTCAATGCTATTTCTAGCATTCCCTGCATAACAGATAGGTTCCTATCCTAATGTACATGAGTTAAAAAAAACAGGTATGACCACAATTAAGATTTTAAGTAGGTGATCCCATTTGTTTCCAAAGCTGTAATAACTGGAATGGCCGGCCTATTGTACCTCCTTTATCAATCAGTATGTTTGATGTATACAACCATCTATAGTATAGTTGGTGCAGATTATGACGACACATGATTTTAATGTATTCTTTAAACACAAAGCTGGTTAACCATTACATAGGCTTGGTAAGGCTAAATTATACTAGAAACTATAAGGGGCATATTTATTATGCTGTGTAAAACTAAAGCCTTGTAAATTATTGCATGGTGTGTGTAATTTACACCATGCAAACGGTGCTTTCCAGGGGCGGAACTAGGGGTAGGCAGAGTAGGCACATGCCTAGGGTGCAAAGCTGGGGGTGCCAGGCACGTACCTGCTCTGTAGCCTACCCCTTGTCCTGTCCCGACTATGTGTGCAATTTCCGGTTGTTTTTGCTCTTTGTGCATGCGGCATCTTGCACATTCGCACATGCACCAACTAACGCTTTTTGCCTAGGGTGTCTGGCCGGTCTGGCGTGGCTCTGTTGTTTCAGGGAAGGAGGTTTATTAAATTCTGATGCAAGTTGCACTGGTTTCTGAGCTGCCATGTAGTAAATATCTGTATTAATTACTAATCAGCCTTATATTGTGACATTTATATTCTGTATATACAGTATATTGTGAGTGAATCCCTAAGCTCAGTAAGTGACAGCAGCACAGAGCGTATGCAGTGAATAACCAGAAAAGAAGATGGGGAGCTACTGGGGCATCTTTGGAGGCACAGATCTTTACTGCCAAAGGACCGTGGTTGCCTTGGGCTGGTACAGAACCCCAAAACACAATTTTAGCCTACTTCTTTAGTTTAAAGGGGTGTTCACCTTTATGTTAACTTTTAGTATGATGTAGAGAATGATATTATAAGACATAGTTACATAGTTAAATTAGGTTGAAAAAAGACAAGGTCCATCAAGTTCAACCCCTCCAAATGAAAACCCAGCATCCATACACACACCCCTCCCTACTTTTAATTAAATTCTATATACTCATACCTATACTAACTATAGAGCTTAGTATCACAATATCCTTTGATATTATGTCTGTCCAAAAAATCATCCAAGCCATTCTTAAAGGCATTAACTGAATCAGCCATCACAACATCACCCGGCAGTGTATTCCACAACCTCACTGTCCTGACTGTGAAGAACCCCCTACGTTGCTTCAAATGAAAGTTCTTTTCTTCTAGTCTAAAGGGGTGGCCTCTGGTACGGTGATCCACTTTATGGGTAAAAAGGTCCCCTGCCATTTGTCTATAATGTCCTCTAATGTACTTGTAAAGTGTAATCATGTCCCCTCGCAAGCGCCTTTTTTCCAGAGAAAACAACCCCGAACCCAAGACAGTTTGCAATTGGTTTATATTTTTTATTTGTAGTTTTTGAGTTATTTATCTTTTTATTCAGTACCTCTCCAGATTACAATTTCAAGAGTCTGGTTGCTGGGGTCCAAATTCCCTTTGTAAACATGCACTGATTTGAATAAGAGACTGAAATATGAATAGCAGAGGCTTGAATAGAAAGATGAGGAATAAAAATCAGAGCCTTACAGAGCATTTGTTTTATAGATGGGGTCAGTGACTTAATTTTGAAAGCTGGAAAGATTCTGAATAAAAAGGAAACTGATTAAAAAACTATAAAAAAAAAAACAATGAAAACCTATTGAAAAAAGTGCTTAGAATTGTCCTTTCTATAACATACTAAAAGTTAACTTGAAGGTGAACTACCCTTTAAGCTTTAGTTCTTCTTCAAATGTATGGCCGGTCAGTTATATATTATTAATTACACAGCACTATTGTATATGCAGCACTGCACATTAAAAAAAAAAAAGTGTGTGTGTGTGTGTAAACACAAATACAATATAAATGTAACGATACTGCATAAAGAGTAAGGGTGATTTAATACAACCTAGTGGACTCATTAGATTTGAATTTTGTTGTAGTGCAAAATCATGTTTTTCTTTAAAATCAGTTCTCACATTAGAGATAGTCCTAAACAGTGGAGCCTGAAAATGCCTGCCTTTGCAAAAAGCTTTATCTCTTTCAGTGTCTAAGTAAACCCATTATACCTTAAGTCTGCTGAAGTCAGCACTGCCATATCATTACCTGGACGCAGTAACCCTTTCAGCACCAGAGTAGCACGTATATTAACTTATCAGCAGTTCTATGACATGGCCGAGGGGAGGTATTGAATGCCTGGCATATTACATACACTTTTTAAATCAAAATCTTGAGTAGGGAGTTAATTTACTGCACTTACTGCACTTCCAATGAGGATGGCCTTTAAGCACATTTAGATCGCAGTTATTGATCAGTATTTATCAGAAGGATAGCCATAATAACCTTAAAACATTTACAACTTTTCACGATTACTCGTTTTGATTTGTGTAGTCAGAATACACAGACTTTCATAAATAAGAGATTAATACACAGCCCCTTTCCGACCAGATATATTTTAACAATGACAATGCATCATGAATATTGGATTTTGTGATATTTTTCATTGCATTTAATTAAAAATCTAATTTTAAAGAGACTATATATATATATATATATATATATATATATATATATATATATATATAAAATTTTTAATCTCTATCTATCTATATTTATTTATTTACATTTTCTCTTTCTACTGTAATTCTTGCCGGTTTCCTAAATATTATGAAACTAGTGCTTTAGGCAGTTTGTGTGTAACAATAGTGAAGCCCACGCATTATCCTTTGACTGTTTGAGCTTGTTCAAGACCAACAGGATATCCTTAGAAGGAAAATGTCTCTGTTGAGCAAAACATAAAGAAGAATGGTTAATAGACACTGGTTTCCTATATGGGTAGAGGAAGTCACATGCAGAACTGACAGGTTTCCTTTTCAAATCAGTATTGATATAAGAGACCATTCCTACTGCATGGCTACCAAAGCCTGGATGTAAATGCCTACCATGCAATGGAGACAATAATTATATACAAGAGTACATTTATAAAGTCAATCGCAGTGATATGCAATACAATTATTGCTTAATAGGGCATCCTGAACTGTGTCATTGCACACTTACTTTGATAGAAAGGTATATAAGGTGTATTTGCATGCATTTCTCAATGTTCTAATGTTTGTCTCAACAACAGCCAGTGCTTTGAAACTCCAAAACAGACAGACAAGTTTAGACAAACAACAGCTGTTTACTATTATGACAATTAAAGAACAAATTCTTGGAATAAGTTTAGCGGTCAACGGGAATTAGGATACTCCTAATAGATCTGATAATCCAACGAAACCCCCATTTTAACATCACAATTTTTATGCACAAGGCATTGGAGGCTATTTTGCTGTAAAAGATATTAACACAGATACACAAAGTCTTTACAGGGGGACTGGTGTTGCTCTTTGACTGCTGGTGAAAAATATTGACAACAAATTCTATTGCACTTTATGGCTACTGTCATGGGAAAATGTTTTTTGTTTTTTTTTTTCTTCCCAAAACGCATCAGTTAATAGTGCTGCTCCGGCAGAATTCTGCACTGAAATCAGTGTAATCAGTGTAATTTAGAAATAAAAACGACATCATAAAAATCAGAATCCCTTTAATGATGCATCCCTACTGAAAGCTAAATGATGGTGTCATCACCTTTAATGATACATTTACATGAAAACGTTCAAATTATGTAGACCTTGAACAGCTGTTAAACCACGTGACAAACTCCAAAAGAAATTCTGTATGGAAAATAAGTTTAGTTATTGAAAATATTAGACTAGATAGATGGAATGAGTAACCGTCATTATGCCTTTAACAAAAACAATATTGGAGAACGGTTTATCTAAAACGGTTATTTATATTTTTTCCAGGCTTCCCCTGCATCAATAAATGCACTTGCGGGAGATTACGGTAATCAGATTGGGAGGGCACAATTGCGCAAATATGAATGGTGTAAAGAAGCAGTGACTACATCTATTTTGCACAACCACACGTGGTGGCTATGTTCGTGAACGAGGCTATAATGTTGTGTGACCAGAATTTAGCTACAACTGTTTCCATAGCGCTAAAGCAATCAAAACAAATCATTAGGCAAATTTGCACATACCATAGTTAATAAGGGTTTGTGTCAGACTGTTTCAAAAACCTATTGCTGATTGATTGCTGAGAGCTACTGCCCAGAAGCAAAATTGGCAAGTGTTGGTAAATACAGAGTGTCACAAACTTTTCACAGTAACAATTGTGTATGATCCAGCAGCCAGCCCTGCCTAGTGTGTGTACAACGTTACTAGATAGGCGACAGATATAGATTCTCTTATGTTAACTTATTATTTTGAGAACTCAAATTCCATTCCAAGTGCAGGGGTTCATCTGTCAATCTACCCACTTTTTACGGTGGTTGAGATACAATTTCACAGGCACATTGACTTGCTAACCAGTATGAAACATGTAACCCAGCATAAAAAATATCTCTGCAAACTTAAAATGCGGAAAAAAAAGTTAAAAATGGATTTTCAACCAAAAAGTATTTTTGCATAATGTAAAAATGCAATTCCTGAAACTATGTATAACAACAGGTTTAAGGCAGACATCGATGCTAAAGAGAATTTAAACTGTAATGCATGTTAAGAGTTTTCAAAAGTAATCAAAATGATTCTATTTGAGTGGGAATGATCTGTATTACAGCTAACAATGGTCTCGGAGAGCATTCTTTTGTGTTTCACATACTAAGAGGGCAGCTTCCTGTTCTGGATATCTAATAAATTTGTGAAAGGAATTTGCTTCCTTTGGTCTTTTTTTAATTGCAAAGAGTAATAAATTTTCATATCATGATAGTTACTGTTATGCTGTGGAAAACATAAAACTCAAGCACCAAGGGAAACTAATTTGTACACAGCAATCACATGCAACGTCCTCCGGAAGCAACACAGAGAGTTGTATTGTCGACCTGACATTCTGATATGCAGATAACCTTCTGTTGTTACCCCTTTTAACTTTTAGGGTAAGGCCACACGAGCAGATTCAGGGAGATTAGTCACCCCAGCAACAAATCTCCTCTTCTTCGGGGCGACAATCTTCCCAAACTGACTTCCCCCTTCCCTCCGCTGGCTAAAATGAAAATCGCCTGGGAGAATGCACACACAGCGCTTTGTTTTCCGAAGTCGCCCAAAGTTGCCAGACTCATATATTCAGCTCTACAGCAATACAGTCTGGCTGAAGCCTTATCAAACTACTTTATCAATTGCATTATTGATTTAATATAAATCAAGTATTTTGTTAGTGAAAGAGACTGGACAGAAATAAAACAATTCAACAGCCTTTTTAAACAGTCAAAGCAGATGGCATCATAAATGTGCTAAATCAGATTACTGGTCAGACTAGTCTTAAGTTTCAGTTAGTTTGGTGTGTTCACACCTAGGTATATCTTAGATTACTCTAAGGTGGAGGAAATGCAAACAGAATATCATACTTTTCTCTTGGAAAAGAAAACATTTTTACAGAACATAATTTCAGTCTTTGACTAGTTTAGAATGAAATAAAAACCAAAAAACCTTCTTGAATAAAAAATTTCAAAATATAGTCCTGGGATCAACACTAACACTATTGTACAGCTCCTTATATATTCATAGAGAGTCAATATATTCCCCTGTTCAAGCACCTCTTCTACAATGTAAACCTTAAGGCTAGGGCCACATGAGTACAGAATTTCTGCCTTACCATGGGCAGAAGCCTACTCTCTCGTTAGCTTGGAGCAAACAGACATAAGGTGGCCATACACGGAGAGATTTGCTCGTTTGATGACGTCCTTGAGGTGGGCAATGGGTAATGGGGTAATGGGCGGTCGGATCGCAGGACCGCATCAACGAACAGATTCTTAGTCGAAGTCAAAGGCGCACAAAATTTTCTGGGCAGCCCGATCAAAAAGCCGCCCGATATCCAAGTCTTCTGCCGATATCGGTCCGCTTGTCTTGCACCGAATATCGTACGAAAATTTGTTCCATACAATATTATTGGTGCATCTATGGCCACCTTTAGGGCTCTCTCCAGTTTCAGAATATTCAATCAATGCCCTAGATGGGGCATTGCAAAAGCTTTATAAAGATGCCCAAGTATACCATAATCCAACAAATCACTCAACAGATTAGCTTTAAATGCTATTAGTCCTGTGTACTACGATATATTGCATGCATAGTGCCACTAGTTCCTAGTTTCTTCTGCATTCAGGATTTTACTATACTCTACTTAATGTAATTAACAAAAAGTGCTACATACAGCCTATCATCAGTCAAAACCATTGATAGGAGTATGTTCCTACGCTCATTACACACAATGCATCCATTTGTAATCAGTGGCAAGAGATTCAGTTTTATGAAGGCTGCTACTAATTAGTGGCAATCAAAATAGCCATAGCCCTGGGGTATATTCAGTATTTTTGTATGTATTTTTATAAATCCCATATGCATAGCCTTGCTTTCCTGTACTCTGCTGCTTAGATTCCCAATTTACCAATGCTCCAATTTGACCAACTCCCCATAAATAAAATATACTTTTATTTTTGAAATTCCATCACTAGATGTTTGGATCATTGGCAAAGAGACAAAACGAGGGCGTATCAAACACCCAAATCTCCCTGTAACTTCAGCCAGTACACACATTACATGTAATGATGCTGCCTTGAAGGAAAGGATGACAAGATATGTTGATCAAGGTGGACATCATTAGAAACTCACTATTTCATCCTCAACGCTATCAAGTTACCCAAGTCAAGGGTTCCATGGTCGCTGCTCAGAGCAATGGTTAACGAGTAACTAAACATATATCCCATATCAAGATACTTCAAGGTTATACTGGTGGAACAGACCAAGAGGGCTACTACGATGACATACAAATGTCCAACTCCAAACATACCTGGTGGTATATCTGCTGGAGTACCTACAACAACTCAAGCTCCAACTGTACCAGAGGATTCACAGACTGGAATAGGTCAATGTTATCCACAGAGAGCATTCAAAGAATACTAAGTCACCTTAAATACTTTGGGGCAGATTTATTAATTGTCAAATTGAAAATTTGAATTCTAATTTTTACATTTTTTTATGGTCAAATCTGTCAATTCGATTAGGGAGTTATCCAAATTTGATTCGTGTTTTTAAAAAAATTCTAATTCAAATTTCAAGATTTATCATACTCTGACCCTTTAAGAATTCAAATTCAACTATTCGCCACCTAAAACATGCCGAATTACTGTTGAAGTTAATGGGAGAGGTCAAGTGATCAATTTGGAGATGTTTGCAGCCTTCCTCGAATAGAGTTTAATCAAATTCGATTTTCGAATTTTTGGGTTGTTTAAATTCGAGTTTTTATCTATTTAGTTAATACATTTCAGTAAGTCGAATATCAAATTTATGGGCATTTAGGGGAGTTTTAAAAAACTCACATGAATTCGAAATTCGACCCGTGATAAATGTGCCTCTTTGTCTTTCAGTAAAGCTCTAGTATAAGCCGTCCCGAGTATAAGCCGAGGTACCTGATTTTACCTCCAAAAACTGGGAAAGCTTATTGACTCGAGTATAAGCCTAGGGTGAGAAATGCAGCAGCTTCTGGTAAGTTTCAAGCAAGAAATTGAGGGTTTCTGCTCCCATTGGAGGTGCTGGCGTCTCGTTTTTGGATGCCGGCGACCATTCTTGGATGCCGGCGAATATTCTTGGAGACTATTCTTGGATGCCGGCGGCTATTCTTAGATGTCGGCGACTATTCTTAGACACCTGCACCGTTTTTGCACTTGACCCGCGTATAAGCCGAGGTAGAGTTTTTCAGCATATTTTGGGGGCTGAAAAACTCGGCTTATACTCGAGTATATACGGTATATTAGAATTTCCCACCAGGACCAGGAGGAGCTTCATCTGAACAGCACAGCACCTGATGTCAAAATAGGGGTATTATTTTTTATTTATTTATTTTTTTTAAACCTACACAAAGGCCACATCATGGCTTTTCTTTTACAGACAATTCAGACTCACAGTGTTTTGTCTTGATGAGACAAAGTCAATAACAATTGCCCGTGGTTAAGGTCCATGCAGCCAATTAGTGCCTATAACCATCAGGCTTCTGTGTTTTGAGGGGATAATTGAATGCTTTATAACCAAAAGTGATTGTTGCTGACATCACTGCCATTTCCATTAAGTAAGCCCATGAACTAGGCTACATAAAGGATTTCCTAAAACAAATGCCTTCGAAAAACATTTTCTAATCCCTGTATATAACTCTACCCAGCTCTTTGCTTCTCTGTGCATTCATTTATTTATTCCCCATTTAGATCAGGGGATTCCTCTTGCAAATGAAAGCACTATTAGTTTATCCCTTTTGGATTGCACTTTCATTCCTGGTTCTGACTCTTAGGGCTCTTACTGACGAGCGGTTGTAGCTGCGCTCCCCTGCGTTCCGTTTTTCTGTGTTCAGCCGCAGGGGAGCGCAGGAATAGACGCATTACATTTTTTCCAATGGAGCTGTACTCACACAGCCGCGTATAGGCGCAGAGCGCAAGAAAAATGCAGCATGTCTCAACCTGCGTTTGGCGCCTACACGCGCCTGTGTGAGCACAGCCCCATTGGAAAAATGTAATGCGTCTATTCCTGCACTCCCCTGCGGCTGAACACAGAAAAACAGAACGCAGGGGAGCACAGCTACAACCGCTCGTCAGTAAGAACCCTTAAAAAAATGTAGCTAAAGCCAGTTATTTTACCCTTTAGGTCTGCAGATCAGATGGTTTCTAGTACATAGTTTCAGCTGTCCCAACCAACATTGTAGAGAAAATGAACAGAGAGAGAAAACAGAGAAAGGGAATAATCTTGCTTAAAATGTTGACAAATGCTAATAGAGTTAAGAGTGACCAAAACGACATTATTAGCAAGTGTGCTAACCTACAGCAAGTACTGATTCAGTGAAAAAAAACAATATCTGTGCTGTCTTAAAAGGAACAGTAACACTTAAAAATGAGTGTTTTCAAGTTATGAAAATATAATGTATAGTTGTGCTGCACAAGTAAAACTGGCGTTTTTGCTTCAGAAACTACAATAGTATAAATAAATAAGTGGCTATTTAGGCATGGGGGTAACCAATCAAAGCTGTAAAAGGAGATACAGCAGATAACAGATATACTCTGTAGTATAGCGTTTCTTCAGAACGTACCTTATCTACTGTTTATCCTGTGCTGGAATGGCTGCCCCCTTGGCTATACAGCAGCTAGTTTATATAAACTATAGTAAAGTTTCTGAAGCAAACACATAAGTTTTACCAGTGCAGAGCAACAGTACATTATATTGTCATTCCTTTGCAACACAATTTTTTTGTGGTTATGGATCCTTTAAGGACAATTTGATCATTGCTACAAGTAGCAGCAAGATAACATTAGGGCTGTGGCACATTGGGCGTTTTAGACTACACAGTTCAAAAAGCGAGCATAGTAACATCATAGCACAACCCCACTGAAAGTTACCAGAGAAGTTGATTCAGTGCAGCTTTGGTCTGCTCCAGGCAATTGGATTTCTAGTCCCTGTGCTACTAAAGTACAATTTCCACATAACACGTAGCACTGCATTTCTACAGATATTCTATTCTTTATATTCCATTTTAACTGCAACTAGATTCAAAAAAATTGTGACATACTTATTAATAACAGTGTACCTGTCAAATGCGATGCATGTAAAAATGTATGTAAAGCATAAAATGCCCTAACGCAAAAATCAGCTGGAGGGAAGACAATAAAGAAGTCCTTCTTAAATGCCGTCCGTGCACCTCTATGTTCTCCTTTCTTTGATGATCTCTATGCCAAGTCTTGGTCACAAGCAGCGCAATCATCATTCACATCAAAAGTGACCCAGCATACATGAAGCATTGTAGGGAGAATGGAGAGGTGGCGCATGACTGGCTATACAAAGGAATGGAAAAATTATGTGAATCATTTATTATTACATAAACCAGTGGCATATACAGAAATGAGACTTAGCTGGCCACACACACGCACATGCTGAAGGATGGAATATACTATGAATCTCGCCAATGGGCAAATTCATCCCATAACTTGGCAGAAACATTATTTGAGCATATACAAGTCACCCAGTTACCCATTAAAGTGGGGCCAACATCGGTTGGTTTTACATTTTAGCCATTCAATTCTGGTCAAATTAAGGTTAAACTGCGGGAAATATGTAGAAATGTGGTTGTAGCTTTGATTTTCTATTCACAAAGCTTGCCATTTACATTATGTATTGATATTCTTAATAAACAAGCAAATGTTTGTGTGGTCTATAAAATTGGCCCATCCCAAGCCTGGAAATGACTTACTCATGTGACATCATAATTTTATTATCAGGGCTATGGTACCGCCTACTCCTCTGTTTTTAAACGTAGAGTAACACCGAAAACCAAAAATGTATCAAAGTAATTAAAATATAATGCACTATTGCTCTGCACTGTTAAAAACTGTGTTTTGCTTTAGAAACACTACTATAGTTTATATAAATAAGCTGCTGTGTAGCAATGGGGGCAGACATTCAAACTGCTGGGAAAAAAAAGGCACAGTTTGCATAGCAGATAAATAAAACACCATTGTATTGGAGAGGGCTTATCTGTTATGTGCTATGTAACCTGTGCATTTTCTCCTTTTTTCCAGCTTGAATGGCTGCCCCCATGGCTACACTGTATCTTGTTTAAATAAACTATACTAGTCTTTCTGAAGCAAACACGCAGCATGATAACAGTCTATTATATGTTAATTACTTTAGAACACTCATTTTTTGGTGTTACTGTTCCTACTGTAATTTCCATGTTGACTGAAAGAAGCTAAGTACACAACATGCAAGGCATTTTATCACTGCCAAAGCTCAAAAATATAAACCATATCCTTTGGTAATTGTTAAAAAAAAATATCAAGCTAAACTACATAGACCAAACATAACTGGAAAGCCCAAAACAACTTATATATTAATTTAACCTGGCATATAGCTGTAGAATTGCTGTTAAATACAATCCATAATTAAATAAAGTATTAAAGTAAGAATTGCTTCTGCCATATCCTACTTCATAGAAGCGCTTAAAAATGATTTGATTTTTTTCAGTACTTGTATTTTATGTTATAACGAGATGGTGCATTTTCTGCGACTCCGGCTCCAGATACCCCAAATTGCTACTGACTCCACAGCTCTGTTTATTATAATATAGTCTTGGAATATGCTGGTTTATCACATGATGTGCCCATAGTACAGTAACATTTATTTTTACGAATGTTAAAGCTGAATAGTGTCTGAATAGGTCACTTGGGAAACACTGCTTGCAGCAAGCCCCACAGTTGTCTCATGCATCTGGTTGCATCTCTATTAAAAGACAAAGGGAACTCTGCAAGGCACTTCAGCAGAGTTTCCCATGAGCTGCATGAGAATTTGCCTCCTGGCCCTGGGCACCCAGCTTGGGTGACTGGCATAATAGTAGAATCAATGAGACCCCTACTGCCTGCACTCTAGCTGAGTGCAGAGGGGGTACTGGTACAATAAAGTATATTATAATATATATGTATTTATATTTTCTCACATTCCTGTTAAGCCCAAAAGAGGCAGAAACCAGAGTACATGCTCACTACATGGAGATTATACAGGTATTGCATGTCACCTTCCTGTAATTTGGATCTTTATTCCTCAAGTCTACTAAAGCCTGTAAAACATTAAATAAACCCAATAGGTTTGCTTTGCTTCCAATAAGGATTAATTATATCTTAGTTTGGATCAAACACAAGGTACTATTTTATTATTACAGAGAAAAAGGAAATCTTTTTAATCATTTTTAAAAATGTGGATTATTTTGATAAAATGGATAAATTCTGAGCTTTCTGGATAACTGATCCCATAGCTATATATCAGATAAGAAATGTGGAAGTACATTGCACTCAGTCATGTGATCATTTATTTTATGTTTCCTAAAACAAAAGGTTTACATAGGTTCTCAAATCTATAGTGCTTCAGCTGCTGAACTACAGCTTCCCTGTACGGGAGGATAACCGGAACACTTTTATGCTTTCCAGGAATTAATGTTGGCTTATTCAAACAAACATTGCACAGCACATATGTATTTTCCTCCCAATATCAAACCATACAGAAAGTCTGAAAAAGGAATAATAAAAGTGTAGCAATCACAAAAACGACAACAGGTATACGATTATTTTCTATCAACCCATCCCACCCTCATTCAGAGCTAATAATCTGCCAATTAATTCTAATAGCTGAAAGAAAGATGATTCCATCAGTTACATCAGAGTTACATTGTACAGAAATGCTATTTTAAAAAGCACTCCTCTTGGTCCAGTAACCCTATATGGTAAATACAATGGCCTGTCTGTATGGAACGTAACAGGAAGCAGAAACCCTCTACAACAGGCGTCCAATATGCTCTGTTTTCTAGCAAATATACTCGGTGATACATCCTGCTACTTCCATTAAATATTTACATACATTTAATTGCCCACTATAAGGGAAGAGGTAACTGCAGGGTCGATCCTGTTTTCCTTTACAGACAGATCACACAAACTGGCAGTTGATCACCTTGGAAGGCTGGCAGAAAGCCAGTACTAAACTATTAAAAATTGCATCTAACTTTATAATACCTTATATGAGAGAGTGCAACTTGGATCTAGTATTTTATACTAAGAGCTTCTATCTACCCTTGAGAATACACAATGCTGCAAACACCTGAGCACATCACATTATCTGCTCACTTTTGCCTCACTGAAAAGCGTTATGACAGAAACAGCTGTCATCTGCCATGGATACCCTCTGCTGCAGTTTGCGTTGATTTCACATTGGTGGATTCTAGAACATATCGAGATATCATGTCATAGGATTTAAATACCAAGAAATACCATATTTCTTAAATACATTCTACAGATAACCTGTTTTATAAAAAAAAAAATGGAGATTCAAAATAAATAATAGTAATAATGGTTATTAAGGTCACTCATCACAGTGTGCTTTATTCCGCAATCCCATTAACCGCCTTTAAAATGGATGAATAAAAAAAAAAAAAAAAAAAAAAAAAAAGCAGGAAAGAATATTTAATGGGATTCAGCACTAATTTTCTCCCTTTCTTCTACAATCTGTTACGTAACAAAATGCTTATGATGTTCCTTGTAGAAAGGCAGACATGCAGGAGTTTTATTTCTAAGCATTGTGACATATTCTGCATTACAACAAGGCAGAGTTTATTTTCCTTCTAGGAAGGACAAAGGTTATCAAAAAATCTAAGAATCTAAAAAGAGATATTGTTGGCATAACGAAAAGGTACTAATTTAATCTTTTAGCATTTACCATAATGCCTTCCTTGTCTCAGGCAGCTAAGTGAATTACTCACAGCACATATACGCATGTGTATACAAAGCTCATCAGACACCTACTCAATCTGATTAAAACACGGTTTAACAAGTATTTTAAATTAACAGATGTATTTTACAAACAGTCCCAGAACCATAATGTGATCAGAGTTTACAAAGAAAAAGAGGTTCCTTATTTTATGTTAAGATCTACAGTAAGTGATTCTTATTTGCAACGGTGACAATACTCAGCCCTTTTGTTGCCAAGACCCAGCACACAAACTGAATCATAGCGAAGGTTCCACTTCAAGGAGAAACAGAAATGCTGACAATCTGCTTTATCTGGGATGCTTTGGCTTTAATTTGAGGAATGCAGAAGTAACTGATAGCTGGAAAAGCAATAATTGTCGTAGGCATATGCTTCTATCCAAGGACAAAAGGGTAACCAAAACACCAAACAGTAAAATGGTTTAATAAACCACCAAAATATCACCAAAGAAAAAAAAGGCAAACAAAAGCTGATTATTTACTCAGTACAACTGTCACATTAGCTTTTGTTTTTGCTACAGAAATAAATCACTCACTTTTTTTTTTTTTTTTTGAAGTATGTAAGTCGTTTTACAGGATTGAAGTTATAGCTGTACTAGTTTAATATAGTTAAAGGATGATACTAATGAGTGACTTATTGGTGAGGGAGTAACTTTGGGAAGAAGAAGTCCTTTGACCTGAACAACAGAGTGTTTCTGTCCACAGCCTGCCCTAAAAAACGAAATGTTATTCACAATGAAAATATCACTAAGTGCTACAGTCGAAATACACAAAACTGACCCCAATGATCATCACTGGGCTAGTTTAGGATTAGCTGATCTGTGGCAATCCCAGTGTTAAAACTATAATTCCCAAAATGTTCAGGGCAGGGGAACGGGTGAAGAGTGTTTTGTTTTAATAAAAGGTGGGTGCTGGGAGCTTAAAATAAACAACTGCTGGCCAAAGGTTTTTTAGCCATGAACTAGCTGTTCTTTTGCTATCAGAAATGTAGCTTAGTCATAAGAATGTATCTTGTAAAAACTGGAATTTCAAATAAACTGATTCATTATGTTAAAACTAGTTTTAATTGAAATAAGGAAGCTGAAAATGTGCCTCCTCTTTTCAGGCAATATAATTAAAAGGGAAACACGCCCTACTTATAAACAGGGATCATCCACCATTTACTGTTCCTAATATAGAATGAAATGCATAGCTTTAGCGGATCTTAATCTCTGCACAGAATACTCCTTTCTCTTCCTTTGCACATCAGAGGGAGTAACAATATTGCTTTGTTTAGATGCAGGCATTCATTACAAGCAGCAATGTAAACTACAGGTATGCAGTTTATTGTCTAGTTGAGAGCATTCATAGGCAATAGTTATAAATAGCATACAATTCCCCTGAAAGTTTTACAGCAACTAATGAGCTACAAACCATGGTTGCAAGGGGCTGCTGCTCGATAGGTGCCACAAGGAGGAAAACCCCACACAAACTTGAACCTAGCTCCAAAACTAATTTTTAAGAATGGTATAATGCAAGCAATCTGTAGGAAACAGGAAGTTGTTTTGTTAAGTATTACAAAGAATAATCATATATGGCAGATATATTTTTAAACATATGTATTTCGTTAGAGCCCTGCAAGAACAGCAGATTTAGGATATCTTTGCTATAAAATAGATGATAAAATAATATACATCCTATTACGTTTACAATCATCCCACTAGACTCTCCCCACAAATCAGAAATGTGGGTCCAATTAAATATTATTATACTGCTTCTTAGCAGAATGCAGCTGTTCTCAATCCACTATTCTTCACAGCCAAATTATAGACTTGGTATAACAATACACCCATTCGCAAATAGGGAAACAGTGTTTGCTTCATCACTGGGTACTTTAACATATGATGCAATGGTTCTGCCATACATGGCCTTTACAAAGCTGATTTTACATTTAAAATACTTTCACACCAATAACATTGCTCTCAGAAGCATGACTTTTCAGCGGGTAACAGGATTTGTATTAAAGCCTAGAGGTTAAATGCATTAAGTTTCCAAATTACTACAGTTAAACCCCCATTTTACATCCCCTGATTTTAAGTTTTCCCTTATTTTACATTGTTGTTTTGTGGTCCCACCTAAATATTATGCATAATACATTTCTCACCATTTTTTTCTGGTCCCCTGAAAACTGTAAAATGGGGCTTCTACTGTATAAAAGCACAATCTACAGATGTCTTGCAGCTTAGAAAAAATTGTACACAAAGCATCAGAATGGGTATATTTTTTTAAGCAACCACAGCTTATTTTTGAAATACTGAAAAGGCTTATAAGAGAGTACTACTGTCCAACCTATTGCCATGCTGTGGTGGAGTTATACAGTATACTAATTACATGTCTAAAGAACAGAGGGAAGAAACTCATACAAACAATATATGAAGTCCTTGACCCATCTGGGGCCATAACATTCCATCAGAGTACCAAAACCAATCTGCAACCTACTGTGTTTTATTCATATGAGGAGGAATTTCCTAAAACCAAGCAATGAAGTTGTGAATCCTTATTTAACTCTACACTAGACTACACTAAATTTAAAAAAGTAATTCATAGCTGATCATTAGAGAATCATGACTAGTAAGTTTGCCTGCCTAAAGTAGACTCCCCCACTCAACACACACCTGATCATTAAAGTCCTCAGAACAAACATTTGTCAAGGGCAATTTGCCCACACACATTGTTGACTAAACTGATCTGTTAATGAATTGAACTGATCTTATTATGCTCCTGATAAGATTGCAAGGGAAGTGCAAGAAAAAATTTAGGTCCTTAAATGAACCCCTAGGAGTGTCAATGGTGGCTCCTCTACTTGCCATATATTCTTTGTGAACTATACTGAATGTATCATTCTAAACTGTGAATAATTTCTGAACTTATCAAAGCCTGATAGGCATTCATAACAAAGTCTCTGCACACTAATGAGCTGAAATAAGTTGGATGTACTGTAATGGGTAAAACAACATCATGGGCATCCCTTCAAAATACAAATTAAAAAGTTAATTTTTATAAAATGACACATGGGCAAAGTCACCTGAACTGCAACATTGTTTAAAGGTTTGCATTTAGTATCCAATGAGTGACTGTGAATAAAGGAATAGGCACTATTTATATATTACACACACAAACACATACGTCAACTTGCCAGAAACATCTGACACCCAATACATTTGGTCTCAACTCAAATGGCAGGCGCTAGGAAAACAAACCTAAGAACTCTAGTCAGGTAACAAGTAGCACTGCTCGGCTTAATAGACATTGTGCATTCTGCAAACTGAAGTATAAACAAAGAAACACTAACACAGTTTTGTACATAAGCAACAGGTCTGTGCTGTACTCAGTTTAATCAAAAGCTACATTAGAACAATGTGGTGGAATGATCATTTCTATATAATAATCCTGTTTTGCAAATCATTTTATCTGTAATCAGAATAAAACAGATGTGCACTCCTTTGATCCTTTATAGTTCAACTGAAACACCTTGGATGCACTTAATGCAGGGGCCCTTTTATACCCAAGAGGTGGCTGGAAAAACAAAAGAGACACATGACAGTTCCTCTTAGGAATGACATGAGTAATAAAACATAAAAAAACAAAAAAATAAAAAAAACACACAAGCTACCAAACTTGACAGCTTTAAAAGCTGTAGCATCCCTTTTCTATACTAATATACGGGAATAACTCACCAAGTTGGATGCATGAACCAACATTTGAGTAAATATTCTAATCCTCTGATTGGTTTTAGTCCTGCCCACTTTAAAGTTGCAGCTATACAAACAAAAGAGGGATTACAATAGGCAATCACACCCCAGTGAAAGCCCCTAAAACTGAATGAATGCATCAAGATTAAAAAAGGCTTACTTATGTACATTCCAGCATTATTTTCAATCATGTAGTTGTGTATTTTTAAGAATGCAGTCCATAAAACTCGCTTGCCCAACATACTGTGACTGAAATACTACCAATATCCAAATGTGGAGCTTTTCTTTTCTTTACATTCCTTTCAATCAAGTGTTTCCCTAACATTTTTCTGTCCCTTGCAAAGACTTCAAGACGTTTGATGTTCTGCCAGGCTGTGTATGTACTGAGGGATGAAGAAATCAGGATGAATGCATTCCTACCATAACCACTGTAGATAGACCCCAACAAACAATGACACCAACACCTAATGCATAACCAATTCTAAATATATTGAACAGGATGAGGTTTATCAAAGCACATTAAAAATGTAGTGTTTATAATAATGTAATAGGAACAAAATGTAAAGATGTGCTTTAGGAGAAGCAGCAACAATGTATTCATACACCGTATAAATAGCAGGACTGCTTGTTGTAACCAAACTATTTAGAAAATATATATACACATTGTATCTTTAATGTAGGAAAATTGAATGGCAACAGTAAATGTGTTTTGAATGGATTATGCTACAAGTAGAATTTATAAAATCCAACCATCTTTGAAGTAGAGAGGATTGTCCAGCAGTAATACCAAGAGAGTGGTAGGCTCTAATGTGCATTCCATAGGGTCTTTACTAGCTCGGACTCCCAGTCAGAAAGCCAGAAAGGGAAATTGGAATGCTGCTTATTAAATACATAACTGAGCAGCACAATGCACAATAACGGTAATTTTTACCCTCCTGTGATTGTGTGCGGAATTGCACATTTTGCTCACTGGATTAACTTCCAAAAGACAGTTAATTGAGTCCAGTCCTTAGTGATGATCAATATATACACCACCACCAATTCCTATTATTATTCAAGGTGACAACATTTTCTGCAGCACTGCACACAATACATAGTAACACACATCCATAGAGTTAAGCCTATATAATAAATATAATGTATATATATATATATATATATATATATATATATATATATATATATATATATTATATATTAAATCTCCAGCCTAACTGCTAGTTGTGGCATATAAAGTGACAAAATGGGATCTTGAAGCAACAACAAAGGTGACTTGTACAATTCCCACAGAGATTTTCCAAGATTGCAAGTTTCATACACCAATAAAAAATAATTGTTTAAAAGGAAATATTAAGTTGCACACATGATAAAGGAACCATGCAACAGATGAGCAGAGAATGAGTGCAGCATGGTTACAGCCCACACACAGAAAGCAAAAAAAGGTCTTTTACAAATGCAAATGTTTCAAATCAGCTTTCTAAGTTGCATTAAATTTGGTTAATTACAGTCTGCTGCTAATTTTAAGAGCATTGTTAGCATTGTGTTCCATTAAAAATATTGCTTAAATATTAATTTGTGAGAAAATATATATTACTATATTTAACATACAACTATTTATTATGTAACCTTAGCAAACAACCATTTCTTATGTAACCTTTGTAAACAACTATTTCTTATGTAACTGTAACATGATAAATAGCTGAATGAAAACCATAAAATAGGAGGGTGATTTAGACAAGCTGTTTGCCGACAGTGGGGCTCATTTATCAACAATGGGCAAATTTGCCCATGGGCTGTTACCTATAGCAACCAGTGATTAGCTTTTTAAAGCCAGCTGCAAGAAGAACAATGAATGCAGCAATCTGATTGGTTGCTATAGGTAACAGCCCATGGGCAAATTTGCCCAGAATTGATAAATGTACCCCAGTGTCTTGAGATCTACTGATCACCAACTAAAGGTCTACTGGTAGATCCCGATTTACCTTTTGGGCACCCCTGCTGTAAAATCTGCACCTTTGTTGAAATCTCTCAGCACAAATGATCCACCCAAGCGCTGGGTCAAATTGGGCTTATCCCACTGTTGCCCATCATACTGGGGCCTATGGAGACCTGTCAGACGAGAACTAAATCAATGTGCCAATATGGTCCTCGCCCAAAGGAATTTTCAAACACACCTGATAGATATTACCAATATGCCACCAGATTTTGGTTGGAAGGCCCAACCCCAGGACGCCATACATAGGCAAATAAACAACCAAGTCAGTATATCCAATATAAGTAATTATAAAACCAATTATAAAAAATGATTATAACCAAGTCAGTAGCTATTATCAGCCTTTAGGGAAAACAGTTATGGTATCTATGTGTCAAACACCGCAATATATCAGGAGGATCTAGTCACCAATGTAATCTTGCTCAACGGCAAAACAAACTTTCCAGCTTTCGGCATCCACCTCAACTGAAGGAATAAATCAAGAGTCAAGAGAAATTTTACTAAATCTTAAGTTTAGAATCCTTTCTACTGCTGCCCTAAATGTTTTAGGAAATCATAAAGCTAATGCCCCCCACTGGCCTTATTGTGTTTCCCCCACTGTTTAAATCCCCAATTTGAAACAATTTGCTACAAAACAGTAATAAAAGACCCATACAGCACACAGAAGTTCCTACCTAAGCACTTATCACTGATTCATAAAGAACATTTTTATTAAATCTCCTTTTGCTGATGTGTGCAACAAGTAAGGACTGCCCCCTGACCAGGAAGTGAGCCATACAAAGACAGACATGTCCCCACGTTGCTTACATTGAACAGAAGGTATTCAGTGTCTGGGCATGGGATATGAACAATATATCTATTTTTCCCCCTTTCACTACTGTAAGTGTATTACACACTCACAATAAAATAAATCAGGTCATCAAACTGAACAGTGCTAAACGCCAAACCTACAGAACAAAAGCAGACAAAAATACTAAAAGTTAAACTCATTACAACCATGCTGTTCATAGAAGATAAATTCTGCAGACCTATAGCATCCAACTTTAAATGCATTGCTTTGAAAGCGCCTGAAAATGTGATTAATCTCTAGTGTTTGCCAGTATTGTGGTTATGAAAGATCAGCTCATAACAAAAGCAACATTAATGCAAGTGATGTCAAATGATTCAGTCAATGATTGTACAGCACAGTTCCATATCTCTGATCTTGATACACAAAATCCCTAGTACTATGCATTTTTACAAAGGTCATTATGACCCAGGTTCCCTGGTAGATGCCAAACTATTCTTTATTGTAAGGAGAGGAAGGATATATGCAACACACACACACACACACACACTGTAAACAAAACTGTTTGAGAGACTTGCTTAAGAACAATAAGTTTAATAATCACCGGCTGCTACCCGTTAAAACCTCCTAGATCTGTACCTCTTGAATTGCTGGCACACGGTCAATATGCTAATAACAAATCGGACATTGGCTTCTGTTAAATTATGGAGTACTTAATTGGGAAAGTGGACCCAACAGAAACACACATGATAAAGTCTCATAATCATAACGAAGATCATTCAAGATGGCTATGGCCATTACCCTTGGGAAGCTAAAGCGGTCTCCTTGAATTGCTGAAGTGCACCGCTAATTACACCACCGGGGGCCACAACTCCAAGAACAAAATGAAAACTAAAAATATCTGCATTTCCCCTGCAAAAACTAATATGTGAAACATTTATCATAGCAAACAAAACAATGTGTGTATTGGACTGTTGTGAAGCACAGCCTATAAAAAGAATAATACTCAGTAATTGGGATTATGCAATACTAAAGTATGCAAAACAGACACTCGGGCCAAAATTTCACTATGCAAAACCTGTATTTGTGGCAGTTTCCCTACAAAGCCTTTATTACAAGCTGAGGATATTAGAGTGTGAGTGTATGTGCTGGAGGAAATATGCTGAGGGCGGCAGTATCCATGTCACTTGAAGAAACACAAGCAGGCAGTTGCATCGCTGCAGCAAATATTTGGGCTATTGTAAACAACTTCAACCTGTGGCTTTCCAGCTGCTGTTGAACTACAACCTTTTCTCCTCCTCCCCCCCCCCAATAAAAGGGCTATAGTTTAGCAACAGCTGGAGAGCCACAGGTTGAAGATGGACGATTTTCTAGCTACTCCGAGGAAATGAATTATTAATGAGCCACTGGCTCTTTCAGTTACTGAGCATTCCAAAGATTAGGCTTCTTTTCATAGACAAGGGAGGAGAAAATGATCAAGTTGCACCACTAAATAGGTGATCCAACAGGAGAATTCAAAGAAAACCCCTGGAGCACTTATCAGAGACAGCAAACACAGAGGAGACAGGCAGAGAGGAGTGTTCTTTCTTTCAGTTAGGGACATAAAAAAATAAAAGAGCTATGTGCCACCCTTCCCCATTGTTGTATCAACTTGATATGGTTTCTGTGACATGCGCCCTGCCATGGAAAGTCTACAGCCAACAAAGTTTGATGGGCAGCTTATTTTTATTTGGGGAGAGGAGGGGGCCTCGGCACAGTCCATTTTGGAGCAATACAGTGGCCCTTTATAAAACCATACCAAAATACACTGGTGAGTGTGCCCTCCTCCCACGGATTTCACTGGAGCCCCAAGACTGCCACGCCTTGCACGCACCCCCGTATAGAACAAAACATAAACTCGCCCAAGCCTCTTACCTTATTTTTTCCCCAAATCACTGCGCGTCGGCAAACACCATTCCAATGCCACTACTTTAAGCTTCAACAACACCCACGCCTTTAATCTCTCGACTGCCCAAAGATCCTTCGATATTGGGTATGATGTATATATATATGACCCACAAAAATGGGTCTGAATTGGGTTTTGTTTCTCAGCTGGGAGACAACCACGGTGGATTAATGGGCAATGCCCTGGCGTATGAATTCCTGAGTGGATTTGGCTTTGTTGGGGGTTCCAAGTTGGGCTCTGCTTGTTTGCCTTACTCTTGCTTGTGCTGTTACAGTATACTGGCTGACGTCCTCACAGGCAGCGCTGCACAAGGCGGGGAGGAGCTACTTGCAAGTCTGGGCCCGGCTGCTTAGGGACGCCCTTCCCGAAGCTCCGCCTCCTCTCAGACTCAGCGCAAAGCTGGCTGCGCAGCAATAACTACCGGGCTCTCCATAGCAAGCCAGGTGCAGCTCGAGCAAGCGCAGGAGAACTAATACTTATTACACACCATGTAATCTCTATTACCAATAAAAGCTAATACTTACTACATGTAACCTCTATGACCAATATAAATGCGTCAACGCAAAGTACAACGTCCTAATCGACGGGCACAGTCACAATCTGCTGTCTGTGGGGTGGAATTTACCAACGACTGTAAAGGGAAACGTTGACTTTTTGGAAAGTTTACAATTGTAATGCGACTCGTGTACATACGCTTTCCATTTATTTTTGTCATTTTATACAGTTATTTTGTGTAATATATAAATTAAATACGTTATATATCAAATGGAGTTCAGGGTGTTGGTTTTTCATTTATGTTCATGTGGAGCAATATGAAATGGCTTCCTCCCCCCTCTCTCCCATATTGTGCGCTTGTCCTACAACATGCATAGAAAGTCTTATGAAAAGTACAGAAAGGGGCGGGGCGAACATAAGAGTGACTGGGGGAGAAGCACAGGCGGGTGGGGGGAATAATGGAGGCTCTCTCCTCGCCTACCCGTTTCCCAACACAATAAGCTTCTCATTCAGAGACAGGCCATTAGGGGGTGGGCATAAAGATAATCTAGCCATAAGGAGATAGGTTCAAGCTGAGTTTAGGGAAAGTATTTGGGAGTTGTAATGACAGGTATTGCTGAAGGGAAAGAGGACTGGCACTGGGCTGTGTGGCAAAACAAGTAGCCTGCTGCTTAGTATCCTTCACTCTTTGTTGCAACCTGCAACCCTCAGTCAGCAACTCAACTACAACTCCCAGCATCCTTCCACAGCCTGACAATGCATTCTATTTGCTTTTAGGCCTCATTATTATACTAAAACCTTTGCCAGAGTGGACGTCATATCAGAGTAAATGATATAGTTGCATCAAAGAACTCTATTGGAACTTAAAAGCGCTTTAGCTATACCTGACTTAAAATTCCAATTCTCATTATTAATAGTAACAATATTAACCGGCTCCCATTGTTAGGCCAAGGAAAGAAATGGCAAAAGTGGCATTAAGTTGAATTTCTTGTTAAATTGGAGTAAATTATTCATTTACACCAGGAAATAATTCAGCAACAAATTCAGAATCATACAAATGCCACATTAAAGTTAAAATGTTTTTAATACAAAACTTCGGTAGTAACACAGTTTCACAAGTTTAACGTCCTCTTTTTGAAACTGTTGTTAGTGCCAACAAATATCATTAACAACAACAAGCAGCTTCAAATTGGTATAAGTTCTGACCAACATATAAGTCAATTTACAGCCAAAGCATACAACATTGCACAGTCACAAGACTTTGTGAATTTGATATTTTTTAATGACAATATAAAGCCAAAATATTTCTCCGGTTTGGTTTACTCCCCCACCCAAGTTATTCTGTTTAGCTCTACTGATTTCTACGTTTGTAGCGTGAACAGGACTGAATTGGTGTATCCTGCCAGGATCTTACAGCCTGGCCCTAAATACCCCTCCCCACCTATAATTAGGGCAGCCGCAAGTGTCAATCTGGAGAAGGAAAGGCACTAAGAGTGGAAAGAATTTTTTTCCCCTTTTCAAAAGCACCAATACACTTGGTTAGGCTGTTTACAATAAAGTAAACCATTATGAAAGGGTTACATATTTCAAGCAAAGTTGGGGGTTGGGGGGATAAGCCTTGCATAAAACACAGTTTGTACTCATGACACAACATTCCTCTGCCTGAATGTGTGCATTTCACTAATGATCATGGAGGCACTTCCATTCTGATAGACTAGTGCATTTACAGACGAGCATTAGAAGCTGCACTCCCCTGCGTTTCGTTTTTATGCGTTCAGTCGTAGTGGAGCGCAGGAGTAGGCGCATTCAGTTTTTTCAATGGTGCTGTACACACACAGGCGCATGTAGGCGCTGAACGCAGGAAAAATTTAGCATGTTGCGTCTCATCCTGCTTTCGACGCCTACATGCGCCTGTGTAAGTACAGCCCCATTGAAAAAAACTGAATGTGTCTACTCCTGCGTTCCCCTGCAGTTGAACGCATAAAAACGGAACGCAGGGGAGAGCAGATTCAAACGCTCATCTGCAAGAGCCCTGAAACAACTTAAAACTAGAAAACATATGACCACCCCACACCATTAGAATGTTAATTTGAACCCCATTGCCTTTCTCCAAGTTATAGAAGGAATTGTATAACCTCTATTGAAATATATAAAGGATTTTATAAAAGTCATGGAGGATTTCCATGACCATATAAAGGCATAAGGCTGAATGTTTCGATCAAGGTCATTACAATTTTGTGTATATATATATATATATATATATATATATATATATATATATATATATATATATATATATATATATATATATATATATATATATATATATATAGTGAATAAAGTACCCCCTCTTGTAAATTATAAGGATATTGTAAGTTACCGAGGAGTTTCATGACCATTCGGCTGCATGTTTTTATACAGGTCATGGAACTCCGAGGTAACTTCTAATATCCTCATATTTTGCAACTGGGAGTCATGTGAGAGAAATTACATCAGAACTCACTTTTTATATCTGATGACATCAGAACTCACTGTTTATAAGGATATAATATTCATGGCTTTTGTGTATTATATATATATATATATATATATATATATATATATATATATATATATATAAATAATTTTTTATTTATTTATTTATTTTTTTAACAAATGCATACATTTCATTAGGTCATTTGACCAATAACATACCCCATTATAACAAATGACATCACTCAGCAATGTTTCTAATAATAAATTCAAAGATCTTGAGTATTATATTGCAAATAAATATCAGAGAAGACAAGACAGCTTTGCCAGGTAGGGCTGGTCAAAATAGCGCAATAGTGAATTTTATGACAACTCCCTGGGAATGTTTATTCACACCCCACTGCATATTTCAGTTAAGTTTGTGTGTGCCCTGCCTGCTTCTCTTTGTGTATAATAGAGAAGAGGGTGTATGTGCAATGAGCCTTCTATGATACAGGCAGAAGTACATGTAAATACAGTGAGCTTTTGCTTCACAGGTTGGAAGGCTGGGGAAAAACACAGTGTGAAGTAACAATAAGCTGCCAGGGATTGGTGTGATACCTTGTCCCTCTTCCCAAGAGGAGGGGATAAGCAAATCGCAGCTACTTTGCATCTCTGTGTAATTCTTTTATGCACTCATAGCTATAAAATCCATTTGACCTTCTATAACTTTGCCCCTTGCACCCATAACAAGCGGGTGCCCCACCTGCATTGGCAACAACAAACACAAACATGAATTTGATAGATTCTTTTGTCTCTCCTGTGGTTGCAGGAAAGAGTCGATTGCAGCAATGAGAAGTGGGGGGATGGGACGTGGACAGGAGTTGTGCCCCTGCCTAAAAAGGGACTTTGACCTTATATTGATCCCAAAAAGATGTCTGAATTAAGCAAGGAAAAAGGACAACCGTTTTCACACGTCAATCCATAACTACCTGGCAGTGGCTCGTATAGACGTGATGTCATTTCAATATTATACCAAGCCAACAGCAATCGCGTTTCCTTAAGAAAGGACTGACCTATTTTTGGCTGGAGATAAACGATCATGTTAACAGATGTTAATCTTGTAATCTGGTTTTCCTGTAAGCACTTCACATACACCCCCCTTCAGACATTACACACACATATATATATATATATATATATATATATATATATATATATATATATATCTATACATTCTGGAGCCTGATGTCATCACTCAATTCTATTGGCATTCAGATAAAAAAAAAAAAAAAAAGATGATTCCCTTTCCACCCCACTTTATCAATGCTGATTTGTTCTGCCTGAACTCCCACTTGCTTTTATTTGCATTTCAAATTCCACAGGTTATGGCAGACCCTATTCAGAAAAAAAAAAAAATGGAAGCCAGCATAACTGTGATCGCCAGCCATGAATATACATTATTTCTGTGCAAATAGTTCAGCTTCTAGATAAATTGTCCGTTTACACAGAAGGGGGCGGAGCCTGAGCCGGCTAATGACTTCCAAATAAATAATTCAGCCATGAACAATAGGTAAATATAGCCCCAGAAATGGAGGGAGGGTGGAGGGGTGTAATTAATCGTGCTAGGGACACAACGACACTTTCCTGCTAAAATAAAGGCTCCTCTTTAAAACTCCATTGGCAGATTTGCAGCAAACAAGGGCTGATTGTCATTCTACACCGACCTGCAGCCCATTTCCACACCCCACCCTGTTAGCTTCTCACAAAGTTACTACCCAGCCAAACTTTCTCCAACTTTTCCCAAAACCGACATAATGTTAGGGGTGAAATCTACCTACATCATGTTATTATCCAACACAATTCTATAATATATATGTATGTATATATATATGCACACTCATACAATAACTGTATGCAAGCCTTAAATGGCCATTGTTTATCAGATCCTGCCATGTGTTCCAAAGCAAATATCTGCTCTGTAGCAATAACATTCAATAAAAGCTCCTGCAACTTCCTCAGAGAAATAAAGAGACTTTACAAGGGGTTGTGGCTGCGTGACGTAAGCAAGCTAATACTTTAGGTATAAATAAAAGGAAAAAGAATGCGCGCACCGAATCAATACTATCAGCAAAGCCCCTTAATAATTTAAGTAGCTCTACAGAGCCAGAGATGAGCCGTCCCCATCCTCCCAGCATTTACAAACACTTTAACCCAGTGAGTACAGGCAAGGGATCTGATTACCCCACTGCGGTAAATCTGCCTTTCCTTTTATAAAGAGACAAGACAGGAGAAAGGAAGGGGGGGGGGAGAATAAGAAACTAACAAACTTAACAAGGATAAGTCAACAAATTGGCTGATAAATCGACCTCCTTCCCATAGTCGCCCCCCCCGTAAAACATAAAATGAGATCGCCCACGAGACTTACCTCGCACTGCAGAAGATATATATAATTTATTCATTTATTGAGGACACAGACAAACAGGAATCTGAAGGTGAAACCATGCGCTGAATGCAATAAGGAAAGAAGTGCACATGATTGACTGCGCCCCTACCACTTTCTCAAAGGGGGACACGGCTTTCAGCCCGCCTAAGTTCTCCAATCACGTCGCTTTCCCCGGACAATTCTCATGAGACACAATTACAAGGAATGCTGATTAATTCACTTCTGTTTATCTGGAACCTTGGCCCCATTTAATGAGCATACGGGTTTTTTTTGCTTTTTCCCCATGTATATGCGACTGCCTCCCCCCGCCGGCTGACAAGTGGTTTGTCCTATATTAAATGCACACACTATCTACTATTGTCTCATCAGCACAAAGTTCTGCTACAACGCGGGGAAAGTCTGCAGCCACTGAACCCCTAGTGCATAGAGCAAACCGCGTGTCATGTTTATAAGTCATGTAAATATATATATATATATATATATATCACACCAGGATATTTTACAAGTGGGGGTACTTTATTTATGACAATACACAATACACAGTCATGTGACTGAAATGACATCAGAACTCACCGTTTATAACTGATGACATCAGAACTCACTGTTTATAAGGATATAATTTACAAGATATTCATTTTTGTGGTTTTTATTTATATATATATATATATATATATATATATATATATATATACACTTTTTTTATACAGGTCATGGAAGTCCGAGGTAACTTCTAATATCCTCATAATTTACAACAGGGGGTACTTTATTTATTATAAATGAGTCTTGTGACAGAAATGACATCACTACTCAACGTTTATAACCGATGACATCCTTACTCACCATTAAGGATATAATTTACAAGATATTCATGGCTTTTGTGTATTATAGGTTTATACATTGCAGTTAAGTCAATTTTTGTTATTTGTATATTGTGGCTAAAAGCTTATGGAGATCATTCCCCATTTTACACTCCCAACTAGCAGATGCTGTCCCACTTGTTACACATATGTGTGCAGGCAGCCAGAGACTCCTCCCCATTGGAAGAAAATATTGAAACGTTTAAATCTCTAGAACAAAAAAAAAAAGTGATGAAAGTGCTCAGTGATTGCCCGAGTTACTGTCATAAAGTATGCTGAAATGCTCCACACCTATATAAATTCTGGTCAACTATGCCTTGTTTTAAAATAAATACTCTTATAATATCCTTGCACAAAGCTCAACATGGTTTCCCAACCTATGCATATTCAGTCTAAGAGAAGTAATGTAATCCCACCCCCTCCTAAAAGAACATAGAAAGTGCTGTTCATTATTCATTGTGTAATAATAAAAGTTTTGATGCAAATGGTGCTTTCTCTATAGCTTGCACAGAGCCCGTCTCAATACATTGTTGTTTGTTTTACCATTTGCTTTCTATTTTTAGGGCTAATAAAAGTGTGTACAGTGAATTTGTGGAACTAACCCACTCTTCTCCTGCCTCCCCCCTCCCCAATGCTTTGATTCAAGGCAATCCGTTTTGCAGTGGGAAGTTACCTAGAGCTGTGGTATTATTCAGCTTCTGCAGCTCCTACACGAATTCTCTTGCAATCACTTAGAAAACCTTAGTACTGACAGGCGCCTTTCATCAAGCAATACATAGTATTAACACTATTTGTTTGTCTTTTCTAAATAAAATCAAATATAATTTTCTGTAAGTTCACATGTGAGATTGTCTAAAATCATGCATGGTAATTAATTAACAAAACCCAGAACTGCAATTAAAAAAAAGATACATTTGTAAAGAGACTAAAGGTGACCACACAAGGAAAGATCCGCTCGTTTGGCAATGTCGCCAAACGAGCGGATCTCTCCCCGATAGGGCCCACAATCGGATCCTAACGATGGTAACGGGCGGTTGGATCTCGGGACCACATCAATGAACGGAAGCGTCTGTGATCCAATGGGATTTTAAGTCCCATCCGATCGACATCTGCCCGACTTTCGGCCAGATATCGATCGGGGAAGCCCGTCTGAGGGCCCCAAACACGGGCCAATAAACTGCTGACTCGGTCTATCAGCAGCTTTTATCAGCCCGTGTATGGCTACCTTAAAAGTCACCCAAAGTAAAACAGAGTGATTAATGAACAACACTTATTTGAATAGCTAGCATGCTAAAGGTCAGTGACCAGTGGAACTGCTCGTTGCCTGCATGCCTGACTGCTCTATAGGCTGAGTTTTAACAAAAAAAAACCTTGTACATAATTGCTAATGAATCCATAGTGTTTCTTTTTCAATGCAACATAGTTTCAGTTTTAATTGTTCTAAAGTATTTACATTGTAGGCTTGGCAAGCTCCAAAGGTTTCCATAAGGTACAAGTGAGCAATTTTATTCTCTTCTACTAAATTAAACAGTTATAATTTGATTTTATAGCATGCTTGGTTTTGTTAGCTTTATACCTCTCTAAATATGTATTCAAATTAGGGAACCATGAATCCTTTGTGAAAGATTCGGCAGAATCTAAATTTGCATATGCAAAATGGGACGGGAAAGGAAAAAGTGGAATTTTTTTTTATCTCCTAATTTTGTGACAAAAAGTGAAGTGATTTCCCTTCCAGCCCCTAATTTACATATACAAATTAGGATTTGGATTCATTCCAGCTGGGCACAAAAATTAAGCTGAATGCTGCTGATAAAGGCCAAATCCCAAACTAAATCCTGGATTTTTTGCACCCCTAATTCAAGTAAAATGAAGGCTACAGTTGGTAAGATCTAGTTTAGTGGTTCTCAAGGAAATTTATCCTGTGACTATATTGCATATTTCCATCAGCTAATATGGCTATAGCAAAGCTCTGGTGGTCTTGTGTTCTATGTAAAGGGGTTGTTCACCTTTAGATTCACTTTTAGTGTAGAGAATGGTATTCTGAGACAATTTACAAATGGTCATCATTTTTTATTTATGTTTTTTTGGGTTATTTATGTTTTTATTTAGCAGTTCTTCAGTTTGCAATGTCAGCAATCTGGTTGCTAGGATCCAAATTACCCTAGCATCCATATGATATGAACGAGAGACTGGAATATGATAGGAAAGACCCTGAACAGATAGATTTGTAATGAAAAGTAGCAATAATAATACATTTGTTGCCTTACAGAGCACTAGTTTTTAGATGGGGTCAGTAACCCCCATTTGAAAGCTAGAAAGAGTCCAAAGAAAAAGGTGCAGTATATAAAATATGGCATTTTTATGGTTTAATCAATGCTTCTACCCATATTATATAATCCATGATAAATATTATTATTATTATGTATTTATATAGCGCCAACATAGTGTGTATCACAGTAAAGTAAATGTGATTATACAACTAAATCACATGAATTATACACATAGAACATATGGAGTTACATACATCATAATCAATATCGGTACAAAAGGTGAGGAAGGCCCTATGCAAAAGAGCATACACTCTAAAGGGAAGGGAGTAATACACAAGGTGTGGGAGTGGGCAAGATCGAATTAAGTGGGTGAGAAATGTGGTACTGTATGTGGTGTTGCATTTGGTGGTTAAGCAGAGTGAGGGTAGGCTTCTCGAAAGAAGTGCGTTTTAAGAGATTTCTTGAAAGCAGAAAGGTTGGGAGAAAGTCAGACAAACCGTGGGAGAGAGTTCCAGAGGAGGGGTGCAGCCCTTGCAAAGTCTTGAATGTGAGCGTGTGAGGAGGTAATAAGAGAAGAGTTGAGTAGCAGGTCAGTAGAGGAGCGTAGTAAGCGAGTATATAGAGATGAGTTCAGAGATGTAGGGTGGGGCAGAGTTATGAAAGTCTTGAATGCGAGCATGTGAGGAGGTAATAAGAGAAGAGTTGAGTAGCAGGTCAGTAGAGGAGCGTAGTAAGTGAGTATATAGAGATGAGTTCAGAGATGTAGGGTGGGGCAGAGTTATGAAGTGCTTTGAATGTCAGGGTCATTAATTTGAATTTGATTCTGAAAGGTACTGCACTGTATTTACTGTATATGGCTGAAATTACAATAAAATCCACTTGACTTGACTTGACTTGAAGGTAGCGGAAGCCAGTGCAGGGATTGACAGAATGGCGTGGAAGAGGAGGAGCGGTTGCTGAGGTGTATGAGCCTCACAGCAGTGTTCATTATGGACTGGAGAGATGACAGTCTCTGGAGGGGAAGGTCAATTTAAAAGAGAGTTACAGTAGTCTAGATGTGATATGACGCGAGAGTGAATAAGAATTTTGGCAGCATCTTGGGTGATAAATTATCATATTTTGGATATGTTCCTTAGGTGGAAGTGACATGATTTAATAAGTGACTGAATATGAGGATTGAATGACAGGGCAGAATCTAGGATAACCCCAAGGCACCGGGCCTGGGGAGAGGGGGTGATAGTGAAATTGTTAGCTATGATGGATACTTCCAGGATGTTACTGGTGTTAGTTAGAGGAAAGAGAACCATTTCAGTTTTAGAGAGGTTTAATTTAAGGTAGCGTTGTGACATCCAGGTTGAGATAGCGGACAGGCAGGAAGAGAGCTAGTTAGGAGTTCTGGTTTGAGATCAGAAGATGAGAGAGAGACCTGAGTATCGTCAGGGAGAATAGTAAGGGTCCCAGGACAGAACCTTGAGGAACCCCAAAAGAAAGAGTTAGGGGAGAAGATGCTACTCCGTTGAAGAAGACACTGAAGGAAAGATTGGTGATGTAAGAAGAGAACCAGGACAGGGCTGTGTCATGAAGGCCAAGCGAATGGAGGGACTGGAGGAGGAGAGGGTGATCTACAGTGTCAAATGCAGCTGAGAGATCAAGCAGTATTAGTAGTGAGAAATGATTGTTGGCTTTAGCGGTTAAAAGGTCATTAGTTAGTCGGGTCAGGGCAGTTTCAGTGGAGTGTTGTGGCTTAAAACCAGATTGTAGGGGGTCCAGCAGTTTATTGTCAGAGAGGAATGATGTTAGTCGGTTGTAAATAATACATGTCCTCGTCTTTCAGACATATCCGTAGGATGTGGAAGTCGGACTTTTAGCCAATTACAGCCTTGCCCACTCTTGTTATGAAAACCCAAACAATTAGAACTTCACAAAGTGAATGTACCATGCAGCATCATTATATTAAACATCAAATGTCAGATCATGATCAGTTTGTCAAAACTATCACCTAAGCAAGCATATACGCTTAAATGGTCAAGTAATGTGGTTAAAATCAGGCAAACTACTGTTGTGGACAATGTATAGCAAGTTTAACACTACCCAGCCTTCCTACTTCACTGGCTGCCTGAAGAGCTGGAAGACTTCGCCACATTACATTATAGGATGTCAGCCAATCCCAAACATGTGGGCGGGCAGCCAGTGGCTTGGTGGACCTGCCAAGGATCTGCTGTATATTGTTCCCTGTAGTTAAAGGAACAGTAACACCAAAACTTTTACGTTTTTTAAAGTAATTAAAATATGAAATACTGTTGTCCTGCACTGACAAAAACTGGTGTGTTTGCTTCAGAAACACTATTATAGTTTATATAAACAAGTTGTTGTGTAGCCAAGGGGCAGCCATTCTGTTGAAAATGAGAAAAGGCAATGGATACATAGTCAATAACAGAAAAGCTCCCATTATATTCTACAGAGCTTATCTGTTATATACTATGTAAACCTGAGCCTTTTCTCCTTTTTAAGCTTTGAATAGCTGCCTCCACGGCTACACAGCAGCTTGTTTATATAAACTATAGTTATATTTCTGAAGCAAACACAACATTTTTACCAGTGCAGGGCAACAGTACATTATAAGTTAATTATATTTTAAAAAAATTGGAAAATTGATTAAAAAGCAAATTGATTCTCTGGACTGTGGCCGTCAGAATTTTATTGAATTTCACTGAAACATGATCTGCAGCAACATTGAACCACAGCATGAAATGATACAGTTTCCCCCTTTATTAAAAGAAACACTTACCGCTGCTAGGTACTCACTGCTCTTCTCTATCTAAGAAGTGAGCCGAGCTCAAACTGTAGTTGACAGTAGGATCCAACTGGAGCAAAGCTCACTCCTATCAAAGAGAAGTGCAGCCAGGGCCTAGCAAATAGCGACTTGTGTATCACAACAATGGAGCGTAAGAGTAGAAAATGAATGGTGGCTATGTTGCCATGTTTTCTTGGTGGCCACGTGTGCATACAACTGACCTTGTATCTCTGCAACCGCATCAAAGTCTGTAAAGTGAACAAACCTTTAATTTGTTGCATGCCTCAGAATCTCACTGTTTTTTATAATGAACTCGTAAAAGACATGGGCACTGCAGACCAGTTTTTAACCTCTGAGAATTTATTTGGTCACCATTGTATATATTTATCCAAAAATATTACGTCACTTATTTTCTTCTTTTCCAATGTAAACTTTCTCAGGCTGGCATTCACTGAGCTTTCTATAGTTATTGCTACAGTATAGGAAATAAACTCTCCTTGTCTTACCTTTATCATATCATTTTACCATGCCTAGGCGTTGCAGAGTGAGTCTTGGGTAATCTTAGTTCCTTCTTCGTCAAAGATTCACCTTATCTAGTTTTAATATGCGTATAAGTAACTTCCATATTTTTTTTTTTCAACTTTGTGTTTATTCAGATTTAACATCTTATACAATATGCCATTGAAAAGTTGTAATTTGCAAATCTGTATCACAACATACATACTTCCATATTTTAATCCTTTAATACCAAAGATTTTAAACCTCTAATACCCTACATACTTGATATTTACAATGTTCTGATGAAGGTAAGTAATGACATAAAAAAGGCCAAAGACAAAAGATATAACATTTTACTAATTAACCAACACTTGCATTTTTGATACTGTTTTAGCCTCCCATCTTTCTAATTATTCCTTTAGCATTTAATTTACTATTACCTCAGTTGGTTTTTCTGTGGTCAGTCCCGAGATCACAGCTTTTGTTAATTGTAATAACTTGTTTTATCCACTGAGTAGTTATCCACAACAATCATCTAGCATTTCTACTACCAGTCAAAATGCATAGGAGTATGTATATGTGTCAAATTAATAACTCCCCCCAAAATGGTGTCAATTTTATAAAGTTATGGTTTTTTGTTGACATGCTTGCATTAAAATAAGAGGGCCTATTTACTAACATTCAAAAATTTTTTTGACAAATTCTATTTTTTCTCTAAAAATGTGTTTCCATTTCTCTAAAACTCTAAGGGGCAGATTTATCTAGAAAAAATACCTCGAAAATACTTCGAAATTTGACCATCGAATTGAAATACTTCGAATATCGAATTTGAACTTTTTTCATCAAATTTGGGTATTCTGTGGTCGAAGTAAAATCGTTCAATCGAACATTTAAATCCTTCGAACCATTTTATCGTACAATCTAACGATTTTACTTCGAAAAATCTAACAAAAAACTTAGAAAAATGCTGTAGAAGGTCCCCATAGACTAACGTAGCAGGTTTAATTTGACGAAGTATTGAAGTCAAAGTTTTTCTAAAGAGACAGTACTTCGATTATCGAATGGTCGAATATTCTAACTATTTTACTTCAAATCGAATACGATGTAAAATCAAAGTCGTAGTATCCTATTCGATGGTTGAAGTATCCAAAAAATTACTTAGAATTTTTTTACTTTTAAAATTCCCTCGAATTCACTTCGACCCTTGATAAATCTGCCCCTAAAAGTACCAGATTTATAAAGTGTAAAACCACAAAAAACTCTAATACAAAACTTAGGCAAGTAAATGCAGTCATGGTCCTATAGCAATAAATAGGAGCTGCGCTGATCCTTTTGTACCATTTTTAATCCATATGGATTGATAGAGGTTTTTGGGGATTTTTTTTGCTAGCAATTTCCCTAAAAAAGTAAAATTTTTAGAGGTTTTCATACTGTTTTGTGGATTGTTCAGCTTTTTTTTTTTTCGTTCATGCTTTTTCTGTTCTGATCTTTTATACTGTAACTTTCATGGCTTTTACTGTTTTAGAAACACAACAATTTGCCCGAAATCCCATCCACAGAGACATCGCCAATTCACTAACAGGCATAGAGGACAATTCAAGACTGTCTCTAGCGTACATACGCAACCTATCACCAGGCGACTTTTCACTCTGGCGAATGGTCATTACTCTGCAAATTTACGAAGATGGAAATTTTTATTGAACGTTACCTCTTTCTCCAGAGTTCAATTTGTCATCTCAGACCAGACTAACTGATAAAACGAAGCTGCATCTTCCTCGGTCTTATGTCGGTGACATCATATCCTGTATGCCGAAAAGTCATTAAAGTGTTAAAAAAACACTGGCGACTTTCAATTTTTTAAAGTGGGATTGCCTTCAAAAGTATTATTAACTATGAATTAATAATTAAAGATTTATGTGTGAACGATTTTTTTCACAAATTTGAGGGGCATGTCACATTTGTTTAAGGGTGGGCTCATGTCTAGAGCATTAGAGGATCTCTTTAATCTTTGTGTTGCTTCGTTTGACATTTGTAATAAAAAGTGGCCACTTCAATCATTTGCACCAACATCACTAATAAAGACCTCCATATGACATTCGACAGCTGAGAGGGCGCTTTGCATTTTTGTAAATTAGCGTAGTGGTAACTAATTTGGGCCTGGCAAAGTGGCATGAAGTGTTGCAAAGTGGTTGCTGGCGAAAAGTCGACCTTTAGTGAATTTGCCCCAATGAGTTTATTTGTGGTTTCAATAACCTCCAAAACTACACAAATTTGAATTTTGATAAATGGACCTCAATTTTTCCAGCAAAAAAATATATAATTAAAAAAAATGACTGGTATTTATAAATATAATGCGTAAGTTCAAGCTTTTATTCTATACCCCCATTCAATTTAATGCAACTAATTCAGAAGCCAATGTGATTATGGTTTAAAAACTTGTATAACAAGTGGAAGTAATCAACACCATTTGTACACCACTTCTTACAAGTTAACACCTCTTTTAATGACGAAATCCCAGCCCACACACATGCACATGCCAAGATTTGTTTTGCTGTTTAATAACTATGCTTGATTTTAGGCATGTACTGTGTAATTAGAGTGGCAATGTGTGGTGTATTCTAACATCACTTGTTTTACACAGCTAAATAAATATGCCACTTAGTGTGCCATTGAGTAAGCATACACATGGGGATCTGTCAATATTCACTCTACACAGTTCTTCAGGAAAAGCCTGCGTAAAAAGTGAATCACAAATTAGCTTCCCATGCCTGAAACTGCCTTCCCTTGTGTTTGCCTCACAGATGGTGAGCTTATGATGAATACTTATTGTAGCCTATTCTGTTATTTTACTTTTTCGCGTGTTTTAGCTTTCTACAGCATTCTGCACAGGATGATACAAATACTTCCTTTGTCCCAGTTCTTATATAGTGTAAATGAATTTAGTGGCATTGCCCCTTCACTCTGAAAGGGGCAATGCCACCTTCCAACATTTTTACATTCAGTTGTTTCCAGATAGTTCACCAGAAATAAAGACTTATTTCAAATACTTTACATTTTTTTAATTGTACCTGTTTTTATAATATTGAAATCTAATTATTTTTCTTCTGATGTCTTTCTAAAGCAGCTCTGGGAGGGGGGCACCAACTTACTGTTCTAAATTGATACATAAATTTATACTTTTTTTTAATCTTTGTCCCTTTTGAGCAGAATCCCTGGGTTTCATTATAGCAGGCCTGGACTGGCAATCTGTGGGTTCTGGCAAATGCCAGAGGGGCTGCTATAAGGTGCCATAGAAAGTCAGTATTTAGTGGGCTGGTAGGGGGCTGTTTGGGCCTCTGTGTACCTGAAATAGCAGGGCCTATTTTAATCAAATTGTAACAGTTTAGAATCTGCACCTGAGTTACTGAACAGCCAGACTGAAACACTAGAGGCAAAAAGAAAAAAATGGAAAGCGATTGAAAAAAAAGTATTTCCGGTGAACAATCTGGAAACGACTAAACTGAAATTATTTTTGAGAGGGAACAACCTCTTTAATAGGTGTCATCTGCAAAGCAGAAAATATTTGCCAGCTATATTCATTTTCTTTTGGCCCTTTCTATACCCAAAATGCATATAAACCAAGGCTTCTTGGGTACAAAGATAAAACCTTATAAATATGAATTTCATGTGTCTTCTGAATAGTTTGATAAGCATATATTTACCCCAATATATCATATTTAAGGGCCCATTTATAAAACCTTGAATTTATCTGGTTCTAAACTTTAGATATTTTAATATTTAGAGATTTATTATACCCCAAAGTTGCTAAAAATCTTAATCCGAAAGTACTCCATCTCAAACCTGTCGAGGTCATGTAGAAGTAAATGGCAGATATCCCTGAAGTGGTTACTTGACATTGTGATCTGCACTGGATAATCTGATATAGTTGAGTTATCGCATCGGCAATTCGATAAAATCAAGTTTTCAGAGTGTCATTCACACAATTTGGAATTGGCGCTCAAATTTGTCTCGACTTTTTCGCTCCAATTAGAATTATAGATAAATGAGTTAAATTCATGGATGGCTGTTTGGTTGACTTTGTTTTAATAAAAAAAAACTGAGATGAACTTGAGTTTTAGAGTCCTTGAAATGTAAATAGTACATATGATTTTCAGTAGTTAAATCTCTGCAACCTGCACACAGAATGCTCTGCCTGCAATTTACTATATTAAAGTAATAGATTAATCACAGAAAATCTATGAAAACTTAACTTACTGGCAGATTTAAAATGGATATTTAATTGTTTCTACACAAAAATAACAAATGTGTTTCTACAAAGTGTACATTCATTGGAAAGTAATTGAAAAAACTATTTGTGCATTATTTGTACAATTGTGTATTACATTTTTTACAAATGAGGGTTGGTGTCGGCAAATAAAATACAGCAAAAGTTTTTATGTATCCTACAAACAAAAAATTGTAAGATTATTCACAGACATTTTATATATGGAAAACAGCTATCCAAGGGAATCCAAAGTAGGTAAAATGGTTTCCAAACCAGAACATTGCTAAATTGAATTTTATAAATAGGTGTTTATACTTATAATCTCCCTATTTTACAGCCTCCTATTTGTTGCATCAGTTATAAAACAACACCCCAATATATTATCAAAGTATCACAGTAATATCTAAAATGCCTGGAAGTAGGTGTCTTTCACAGTGATGAGAAAATGTTTTAGGTAGGTATTTATTTCTGGCAAAATTCAGCATTTCACCACTGGCTAATATTTATTTAATTTAAATTTATAAAATTTAAATCTTAGAAAGAAAAAGAGAGTGCACAGGGAAAACTCCCATAGTGTATTAAGTAATTGGATAAAGGATTCCAAGTTTGCTGTTACCAATTAGCATGGAAAGTGAGTATAATTTTGCAAGTAAGGGTCAGGGCTGGGCCAAGCCGTCTGGGCGCTCTAGGCAACCTGGCTGGCAACCTCACAACCTCTAAACTAGGTTTGCATATTAAGCTTCATTGTCATAGCACCACAAATACACCATGGGCAAGATCAGGCAATTTAGCATCACTTTGATGAACATTATCATTATATATATATCTATCTATATATATATATATATATATATATATATATATATATATATATATATATATATTTGCACTCCAAGGCTAGTAACTTCTTTGAAGGGAGGGGTGCACGGTAATTTCATATACACCAACTTATTCACAGACCAGCACTCCCTATTTTAAAAGTTCAAATATTTATTGTTGCATTATATCTGTGCCCGAAGTTTAGGTCCCTGTTCAAGGACCGAACGTTGGGCACAGATATAATGCAACAATAAATATTTGAACTTTTAAAATAGGGAGTGCTGGTCTGTGAATAAGTTGGTATATATATATATATATATATATATATATATATATATATATATATAAAATCTGTCACCATGAAACATTTTCATGAATGGAGGATCGTAGAAGAGCTCCTAACTCAGGATACCTTTGTGGGCTCCACATGAAACCAAATTGGGGAGTTGAGTCAGTTAGAAGGAGCATAAACACTGGATGCTGGTTGCCCTTTTAGCAGCTTGATATCTTAAAGGGTTGTTTACCTGCCAACACTTTTTTCAGTTCAGTTGTTTCAGATAGTTCACCAGAAATTACTTTTTGTTTTCTATGTGAGTCATTTTTCTAATATTGAAGTTTAAAGTTTAATTTCTCACCTTCTTTTGTCTTTCTAAAGCCACTCTGGGTGGGCATTCAACGACTCTCCAAACTGTTCTAAATTGATACATTTGGTTGATACGTTTCTTATCTTTGTCCCTACTAAGCTGAATCCCTGTGTTTCATAAAAGGCAGCTGTTAGAATTGATACAATAGTTGCTAATACTCCAGAGATACTGCTGAGAAATGTATCAACTCAATGTTGCAAAATTGTAATAATTCAGAATCTGTACCTGAATTACTGAGCTGCCAGACTGAAACACCAGAGACACGAACATTAAACTTTAAACTTAGATTTAATATTGAAAAATGTAAAAAGTCTTTATTTCTGTCTGAAAACAACTGAAAACAACTGAACTGAAAATGTGTTTGGAAGGTGACCAACCCCTTTAAAGTAAATCTAAACCTCAAAATCTGAATTGGTGTCAAATTATTCAGAGTGGTACTCTGAGCACTTTTATAATTTACATTCATTTTCAGTTTTATGTGGTTTCTGAGATATTTACTGCTAGGCATCAACAGTTTTTTTTAGAGTCTAACGGTTTATGTCAATATACTTCCTGGATTCCGTACTTAACATAGGCTTTCTGACCTGAGCCAAAAGCCTAAAAATGAAATCTAAAAATGCTAATATCTCAGAAACCGTGAAAAATAAAAAATTATATAATGATAAAATTAATTGCAAAAGTGCTCAGAGATGCACCCTGATTAAATTTACATCAATCCATCTTTTGGGTTGAGATCCCCTTTAAAAGGCAAGGTGCCAAAAACATAGGACCAAAGTTGCACATTTTTTTTCTGCCAGCTTGTAGATTCTACATTCAAGGGATAAATTGAAAATCTGAATATAATCCTATATTCTAAGTGCTTGCTAGAATTCTTCTAGTAGGATTTGGACTTACCCACAGTTTGGAGGAAAGGAGTGTGAATATTTAAAATCTTGATAGAAATAGTCAATTTTAATAGGTGTTGGGGAATCATTAATTTACAATTTTTTTACAGCCATTTCACTGCCCAATGTACATATAGGTAAGAGGTGATCAGATATTTTGGGTTCAGGCCCCTTTGTTCATTATTTATTGGAGCCCCTTTACAAGATCACTTGTATTTAATTTAAATGCATTAAATTCATATATATAAATATGTATTCAAATGTCACCCTAGCTGATCTTCAGACTGGGACTCCTTTGCTTTAAGTTCCCTATAGCAAATATCAATATGATAAATGCCAAGGTCCCTTTATATATTGCTCTATACATAAGAGCAAATAGAAAATATGCTACAATATTACAGGTAAGGGATCCACTATCCGGAAACCAGTTATCCAAAATGCTCCCATAGACTCCATTTTATCTAAATAATCCAGATTTTTAAAAATGGTTTTCCTTTTTTCTGTAATAATAAAACTACCTTTTACTTGATCCCACCTAAGATATAATTAACCTTTATTGGAATCAAAACCACCCTATTGGGTTTACTTAATGTTTACATGATTTTCTAGTAGACATAAGGTATGAAGTTTCAAAATACGGAAAGATCCATTATCCAGTCCTGATTATTCTGGATAACAGGTCTCAAACCTGTATTATTATTAGGTGTATTTATAGATCAGCAGCCTATCCTGCTGCACTGTATCTACTGCAGTGATATTTAACTAGTGGCAAACAGACAAACCAAAACACTATAAGTGCCAGGAATTTTGCTTGAAAGATACTATTGTTACATGCAATAACTGATAATAGAGCAATAACTGGTGCTGTACATTACTGAACTTTTACATTCTGAAAAAACATCGTAGTCCCTTTTGCTGATTGTATAGGGTGTGTGTTTCCTGCTACTCATTTGTCTGTGACTATTTTCTTTCTTGAATGTGACAAAGGAGGAGGAGGAGGCATGTCACACTGACAGCGTAATCTGTCACAAGAGTCACAAATCTTCAGATTGTTTCCAGTACTTCAGCTTTTGTTTAGATACTTTAGGCGAATTCCTTAGCGAAAAAAACCCTCTATTAAAAAAGCAAGTGCACATATTAAATTACACTGAAAATATGAAAATGAAGCAATAATAGTGTTGCTTCAATAACAACATTTGCTGGGTCTGTAGTGAGCAAAAATTGCTCTAAGCTCAGGGTCCCCAACCCTTTTTTTACCCATGAGCCATATTCAGTTGCAAGAGTTTGGGAGCAACACAAGCATGAAAAGATTCCCTTGAGTGCCAAATAAGGGCTGTGATTGGCTATTTGTTAGCCTCTATGTTCACTGGCAGTACATCTGGTTTTTATGCAACCAAAACTTGCCTCCAAGCCAAGAATTCAAATATAAACACCTGCTTTTAGGCCATTGAGAGCAACAGCTATGGGGTTGGTGATCAACATGTTGCTCGCGAGCCACTCGTTGGGGATTACTGCTCTCAGGCTACAAAGTTTTCTTACAGTTTTTTTTATTATAAAAGAATACCGTGATAACATAATGACCTGCATGGAGAGGTCATCATTTTTGCTGATCCTGAAGGATAATGGCATTTGCTTATCAGAACTCATCTTTGTGCTAGAGGACGCACAATTAACATTTAGCGTAATGAGGAGTCTGATGGAAATACCTTATATTTTATTACCCTAGCCCTATAATAATTGTAAAGTCAGTAGGTGTTCCTGCTCCATTTTAATGACCTCTGCTCGAATCTGTTTGAAACTTTAAGAAAAGCTGTCTGATGAGGACAAAAATTTTAAAGGGATGTGGGGGTGAAGTCAAGATGGCATCTTTCTGAGTGCCCCAGTACTTACAGCAGTCCATGTCCTTCCCCAGCACAGATAGGCGCCATGAAATGTCTTAATGATACTTATATTGTGGATGCTACCTCAAAAGTTGTAACTCATGTCAATTATAATTATTGTAAATTAATGACAGCCATATTGATGAATATGCAGGTTTCTGGAAGCTGCAGTGACAAGTAATATCCTGTGATTGGTTAGACAGATTGTTGTCTATTACACAAGTATAAATCTTACAAATCTATATTTTTAGGTCTGCAAAATGTGCATTAGTTTTGACAATTCTTGTCAAAATTTTACAGAAATAGTGGTAGCTGTCAAAATAGTATGTAGGGCTCTACAAGCAAGTCTTATACAGGTATGGCACCTTTTATCTATAATTTGGATTGCCATACTGAGTCTGCTAAGAAAATTTTAAACATGAAATAAACCCAAATTGGATTGTTTTGCCTCCAAAGAATAATTATATCTTAGTAAGGATCAAGTACAATGTTCTGTTTTATTATTAAAAAGAACAAAGGAAATATATATTTTTTAATGAATTATATTGGAGTCTATGGGAGATGGCCTTCCCATAATTCTGAGCTTTCGGGATAATGGTTTTAATGGATCCCATCCCCAGTGGCGATTCTTGCTATTTTGCCGCCTGAGGCAGCCTTCTTTTGCTGCCCCCACCCCTCCCCACGGCACTAACCTTTACAGCGCCGGAGAGGGCAGGGGCGGTCCGCGATGCATAGTGCAGAGAGCGCAATAGCGCTCTCTGCACTAGAAGAGCCGAATTTCCAGTTTGAAAACCGGAAATTTGGCTCTTATTTACCAGGAGCGGCATTTTTGCCGCCCCTGGCAACCAGGGGGGCGCTGCTGCCTGAGGCGAGTGTCTCAACTCGCCTCATTGGTGGAGCGCCCCTGCCCATCCCTGTACTGATGTGTATTTGTAATACAGCTACTTGCCAGGGATTGTCACTGAAAAACTGATGGAATACTAAGTGACAAGCCATGGTTAGTTCTTTCCATGACTCTTTAGAGATGATGTTTAACATCAGTGTTGTGCTTCACAATGTTGCAACTGCAAAGAACACAGAGTTTCAGGTTTAACAAATATCATATTTTTTCTTGTATAATGCATTTACAGACTACTTTTTTTTTTTTTTGCAAATTATTAATTTAGAAAGTGATAGAGAATATTTAGAATGTTGCCAGTTGACCCCTAAAAACACATTTCTCTATTATTAACCAGGTGGCTACTACTGCTTACTACCACTCCAAATCTCATTTTGCAATGTAAAGCCCATACTCTGGCTACTGAAGACCTGCAGAAGATCTAGTTGTACAAACTATTTGCCACACCTGACAAACTGCCACCTTTATTGGGTAGGTTGAAAATCCATTAAGATAAGGACGACATCAGACAATATATCCCATGTGTTATTAACCTTAAGTTGGCCATACATAGTGAGATCCACTCATTTGGCAACATTACCAAACGAGCAGATCTCTCCCTGAAATGTCAACCTTGAGGTGAGAAGAATGAGAAGAGTATGGGCAGTCAGATGGAGGACTGCATCAACAAACCAATGAAGTCCTCGATCTGAAGGGCTTTTCAAACCTGTTGATCAACATCTGGCTGACATTTGGCCAGATATCTATCAGGGACTGCAAGACTGAAACAACATCTGAATGTTAAATTTGCTATGGCGACTAGACCTGTGTTGATCCTGTAGGTGTGTAGAGAGCCACTGATTGACCTTTGCTTTATAGCAGATAAAGCACATATTGTATAGCTTATCTCAATGCAAAGTGTCTTCCACTCCAACAAATGGACTTACTTATTTAAAAACTATCATAAGGAACAACCCAATTGCATGATCAGAGTAAACATAAGTTACATTTTATTGTATCCCCAACCCTACTTTTTTGCTGCTGTTTAATAGCTTCTAGACAGACAGGGTATGGGCAGTCAGATGGAGGACCGCATCAACAAACCAATGGGGTCCTCAATCTGAAGGGCTTTTTAAACCTGTCGATCAACACCTGGCTGACTTTTGGCCAGATGTCTATCAGGGAAGTCCATCAGAGGGCCTTTAGAATGAGTCCAAAAAAAAACTATCATATGTTTTGAAGGAACAACCCAATTGCATGATCAGAGTAAACATAAGTTACATTTTATTGTATCCCCATCCCCACTTTTTGCTCCTGTCTAATAGCCTCTAGACAGATCAAATCTCTTTCAACTTTTACATATTTTTAAAGGGTTTGTTGCTTTCCAAACACACTTTTCTGGTCAGTTGTTTTCAGATTGTTCACTAGAAATAAAGTCTTTTTTCAACTGCTTTCCATTTTTTTAGCCATTTTTTCCAAAAATTGAAGCGTAAAGTTTAAAGTTCCTGTCTCTGGTAATTCAGTCTGGCAGCTCAGTAATCCAGGTGCAGATTCTGAACTGTTACAATTTGCTACATTAGTTGATACATTTCTCAGCAGCATTTGTGAAATATTAGCAAATATTGTATCAATTATAACAGCTGCTTTTAAAGGGGAACTCCAGCTTCCAACCAAAATTTGATAAAGAGGCCCACATAACACAGAAACCCCTAATATGCCCATCACAGTTACTTCAAAAAGTATGAATAAATGCCATTTTCTATGCTGAAATCCAGCTGTTCTTTTTCTGCATCATTTGAAATCCTGGCAGGGAAGAAGGGCCGAAAACACAGATGTTGCAATTTGTAAAAACTTCTCCACAGCTTACAGACAGCATGCAGGAACTGCATAACCCACAATGCATTGCACTGTGATGTTCTGTCCCTTATTGAAATCACATGTGCAGGGAATTGTGGGGTTTGGAGGATGAATGTTAAGTACAGATGGCTGTTGATACAAAGTAACAACAGTCAGCCAGCTCAGCTCATTTTTAATGATGTATGTTGCAAAGTTACTTGAAATTATGTTTACTTTTCAAAAAGCTTAAGTTATGTTTTTGTGGCATTCTCCTTTAATGAAACTCTGGGGTTCTGCTCAGCAGGGCCAAAGATAAGAAATGTAGCAACAAAATGTATCAATTAAGAACAGTTTACAGAGTTTCTAACCTTTTCTTAATATTTAATGAAAAATTAAATATTAAGGCGTTATTTATCAAAGGTGGAGTTGTTTTATTCCCACCAAAAAATGTAGTTTTCAAGGGTATTTTTTAGTTGAATTTTTCAAGATTTATTATGCCCCGAAGCTGGAAATAGCTCAAATCCAAAAATACACCATCTAAAACCTGTCGAGGTCATGTAGGAGTCAATGGCAGAGGTCCCTTGAACCATTTGAAGATGTTAATAGCCTTCACAATGTTCAAGTTTTCGGTGGGTTTCACTCAAAAACTCTATCAATTTGAGGTTTTATTTTGCCGAACACTCAATCAAGTTTTCTGGTTTCTCAACTTGATTCACTGAATTTTTTTCAATTGAGGTTTTTTCTTAAATTGAAAACCATTCCAGTTGTGAGTTCATTCAAGGTCTAAGCTAACATAGCTCTACAATTCGACCTTTGATAAACCCCCCCAGACTTCAATATCAGGGCCGAAACTAGGGGTAGGCAGAGTAGGCATGTGCCTAGGGCGCAAGGCTTGGGGGGTGCCTGGTACGTACCTTCAACTACTGCCTACCCCAGTCTGGTCTGGAGTCCTGTTCTTTTTGCACATGTATGTGCCTAAGTTAGGGGAGGTGGCGTGTGCTGTGACATGACTGCGCTCAGTGGAGGGGGCGATGAGGCCAGCCAGGTTGCCCGGACCTGGGCATTGGCCCTTAAAGTGAAACTGACAATGAAATATGAATGTACATTAAAAATTGTCTATAAGTCATGTTGATTGTTTTAACGAATAGAGCTACTTTTGTAAGTAATTGTTACTTGAGGTTCCCAAACCTGATACAATAATAGGGGGTTGTAGGAGCACCTGGAGTACTCAGAATGCTAAGTTAAAGTATAATTTATATTTAAGTATAAGGGAAGTGTTATTTTTCAATGCACTTCCCTGGTCCCCTGTTTCACTAATAATTCAGCATAAATGCAAGTACATATATTTACAAACAGGGTTTTTACAAAGTTATGATCATAAAGTTGATAAGCCACCATACCACGTCAAGGTAACCCCCATATGGCGGTCCCTAACTTGTTACCTCTGGTCATAGTATAAAGTATCTAGTGCCTTTCTGTATAGTAGAATTGGTTGAAGTAAAAGTCTGCTGAACCTTAGTTTCAGTGTGAAGGCTTAATCCTCCCCGCTGCTAACTTGCAGTTTTTAAGAGAGAGTAATTGCCCAAAACAACGCCCATTTTTTAAAAAAATTATAAGGATGTAAAAATAGTGAAGGCAAAGTACACACTTGGAAAGTATATATATGTGTCGGTATGGGTATAAGTAGGTAAGAATATAGATGTGAATTAAAGTAAATAAAGGACAAACTAAATTATGTATAGTAATAGGTATAGTGAATGTGAATGAATTCAATAGTGTTACTTGGTGCAGTTAAAAACATAGGACCACCATTAGTATAAAGGGGTGGGTATGGGGTGCTATTAGAAAAACACATATGAAGCTCAACCAAAGCTTCAGGCTTGCCAACCTGACTGTAACTTCCCCCCCTGTCAGTTATAGCTTCTAATGCTAATGGACTACTGCTGCACAAATATGGTAGCACCCTCATCGACGAACATGGGGGATCAGATGGGTAATGTTAAATAAAGGTTTGGGCAAATACTTTTATAGCAAAATTATAAACAGCTTGCAAAGACAATGTTATGATAAAGGTAAAAAAAGGTTTAATTTCTGATGTCAGTATAATTTTAAATGCGAGGACTGGATTGGACTGGATTAGACTGGATCATATATATTTATTCATACACCTGGACACATCTCCATTCAGACCACATAAGTTCCATTATGGCATCATAACAGTGACCAGTAAACTAGCTGAGATGTAAACAAGATGCTGGACACATCTCCATGGAGACCACATAAGTTCCATTATGACATCATAATAGTGACCAGTAAACTAGCTGAGATGCAGCTGGGACATTTCAGTTAGTTCACCCTGACCCAGAGAGCAGGAGGACTAACACTTTCTAGAACAAGATCTTTTATTCCTACATTCAACTGAACTATTTATTATGGAAGGTAGGACCAATTTGTACCTGTGTTCATGAATGTTAAGAGGGTAACAGCTTCCATGACGGTTTATACTAAGTCTAATGTCACATGGACTTGGGGATTGGCTTTTCTCTTTTGTACACAGGTGGAGAAAAGCAGATCCGCTCTCATCAGCTCCATCTTTTCTACATGGAGACACTGCGTCAGCCTGTGTACAGATACACTCATTTCAGTGTAAAAATATATACTTTTGCATTTATGCACCATCTGCTCCATATGTCTCTGTCTGTGTTTTTTATGCAGATGGAGAACAGCAGCTCCTCAACCTGAGTGACATTAAACTAACAGTACAGTTGTGGGATCTGTTATCTGGAAATCCATTATCTAGAAATTCTTAATCATGGAAAGGCCATCTCCAAATTTTTAAAAATGATTTCTTTTTTCTCTGTAATAATGGACAGAACCTTGTACTTGATCCAAACTAAGATATAATGAATCCCTTTTGGAAGCAAAACCAGCCTATTGAGTTTATTTAATGTTTACATGATTTTCTAGTAGACAAGATAAAAGGAGATCCAAATTACTGTAAGATCTATTATCCAAAAAAACCCAGGTTCTGAGCATTCTGGATATATTCTATTGTACTTATTTATACAGTAATTGCACCAAAAATTATACAGTTATTATAAAGCATACAGTGATGATTAATATGTAAGTGGCAGGCATTTTAATAAATAGTTGAAACGAGGCTTCAGTCCCCAAAGAGATGTAATGTATTAGTAATGCTACAAAATGGGTAACATTATTCAACACTGCTGAGATGGTGCTACTCAGACATTTCAGTTAGGAGACGTGACACTTTTTTAGAGATATTCTATTTCTAGTTTGGATAACACTGTGTATCACTGAAGGTAGGACCAATATTACCTCCTAATAAAGAGGACAATTTTACAAGCAGATTTATTATTATGATTATTATTATGTTGAAGTCAAGGTTAGGTGTTAGGGTGGCTGCCTTTTTGCTTTTTTAGATATTCCTTATCATTTAGATAACATTTACATAATAGAGTGAATGCTGTGACAATGGTTTCAAATTTGTGGAAAAATGTTACTATCCAAGTAATATGGACCTATTCGACCAAAAAAACTTTGACTTAATTTCAGTTGGTCTTTTTGAATTCGAATTCGAAGTTTTTTCAATTTGAAATTCAACTCTTGATAAATATGCCCCTAAATGTTATCATTTATCCCTCCAGATTATAAATATAACAATTATGACTATTCTACTGACTTCAATGCAAGTTGCAACTGTTATTATTGTAACGCTGCAAGAGAACAAGTTGGCTATGGCATGCAACAATATCTGCCAGCAGGAGAACCACTAAACCAACATAACAATTGTAACAATTATAACTACTCTACTGACTTTGATGCAAGTTGCAATTGTTGTTGTTGTAATGCTGCAAGAGAACAAGTTGGCTATGGCATGCAACAATATCTGCCAGCAGGAGAACCACTAAACCAACAGCAAATGCCACAGACTCTTCCCATGGTCTCCTATGTGTATGACAACTATGGAATGGCTTATCCTGTGGTTAACCAGGCATACCCTGCACCAGCCATGTCTCTTCAAGATGAACATTTTATGCAAACACCTGGTATACCTGCGCAAAATTATAATGCAGAGAATTCGGAGTTACAGAACCCATCTGTAGGTTCCATTACAGAGAGTGGCCAACCAGAATCTAATCAAGAATTTGTGGAAAAGAAAACTGCACCAAAGCCTGATATATCTGCTACTTCAGGTACCTCTATGCCCTTATCTACAGAGGAGCCTATTATGCAGAGCCCTAAACTGTCTGATGATACAAAGGCCAATGCAGTGAGTGAGAAGAAAACTAAAAAGGGCACAAAAAGAAAACCTAAGCCGGCCAGCAGTGTTTCTGACGAAACAAAAAAGAAAAAGAGAAAAACGGATGATCCCTCTGATGATACAAATGGCAATGCAGTGAGTGAGAAGAAGACTAAAAAGGACACACAAAAAAACCCTAGGCCGGTCAGCAGTGTTTCTGAGGAAACAAAAGAGAGAGAGAGAAAAACTGATGATCCCACTGATGATGCAAATGCCAATGCAGTGAGTGAGAAGACGACTAAAAAGGGCACCAAAAGAAAACCTAAGCCGGTCAGCAGTGTTTCTGAGGAAACAAAAGAGAGAAAGAGAAAAATTGATGATCCCACTGACCAACCATTTGCCAAAAAGCATTGCAGCAAACTTCAGCAAAATATGCTTGATTCAATCAATGCATTTCATGCTCTTGGCAAAAAAACTATTGTCACAAGTCAACGGCAACAGATCAGAGAACCTGAAGAACAAGCACAACATCCACGTTCAAAGCCGTCTTCACCAAAGTGTGGTCAAGTTAAAGCCCACAGCAACCTACCAAAGGGAAAATGTATAGGTGTGAAGAAAAGATCAGCTCCAAGGTTGATCCCAATAGCCCAATATGAGACACCAATACAGAAATCACCTCCTCGGATTAAAGACAGTTGGGAAGAACTCCTTGAGCAGTTGGAGTTTTCTATTCCACTTCCACCAGAGGAGAGTGAAGCTCTTAAAAGAAAAGCCCAACAGGAGAGAGAAGAGGCCTGCCAGTATACTGCAAAGGGAAGAGTGCAGTACTTTAAACAGTGGCAGCGCGACAAGGACATCTCCCTGCACTATGGATACCTGCCATATCTAGTGCATGAATGAAGAGCCATTCTTATTCTTATAAGAATGCTATATAGCTTTATTTTTTTTAAAAATGTTTTTATAAATACATGAATAAATATATATTTTTTAAAAAAATATTATTTTGTAATGCTTTCTGACTTAAATTAACATTTAACAAAATTGATACATCTATTCTGCTTGTATTATATGAAATACATATTGTTTAAATGTAAAGTACTCCAAAGAACAACTTAATCAAATTTTATTACATATTTGTTGACTCTGCTGGATGTGCCAGGAGTTACCTGGTTTTGTACTAGTCCCCGCACTCCGACCATTATCTGCCTTTCCATTTTCTCCTTTTCAGTAAGATGTGTGCATGTACAGTGACGCCTGAGTAAGATGTTTGTGTAATTACATACATAACTGTTATTATAGACATAATAACAAATACAAAAATACAAAAGTATTGTAGAAGTGATTCCTATATTGGCTAACAATACAAACACATTGTAAGCTTTCAGAGCACCAAGGCCTCTTCATCAAAATACCTGATGCAGGTGCTTAAACCAAATTAATAACACTCAGTTTATCATCCGTATTTATTTGTCCTTGGCTTGTGCATCAAAAACTCCAAATGCGTGTAAGAGACCTGGTGATAATAAATGCAGCAGCAAAAATAAATCTGAACTATCAAATTATTTAATAGGACCTGACCTGAAACATTTTGTTCCAATTTAATACTTCAAAAAAATGATCCCCACATGCAGAATGTGTTACGTGACTGTGATCCCAATGTCAAAAATAGAGAAGGTGCAGGCTTACTATGCTCCTGAATTCTCCCAGTGATTTGCCTTCCCTCTGTGATACTGTGGCCAATTTTCTTTTTTTTCTATCCCCCTTTCTTCCTGGACGTGTATATTCAGATCCACCAGTTGTACCATCTGAGGCGTGACTCTATCTGACACTTTTCCATTATGGGCCCCTCTGTGGCTCTTACCCTGTATTTATCAGTTACTACAATCTTTGTATTTTTATCCTCAAAAGAGGGAAAATGCTGAATTATCAAGCCTATAGGTATTAGTTTTGGGGCTATATATTGCTCAAAGCAAAGCAGATTCCAATTCAGGTGCAGTCTCCTTCTCATGACATTTTTGTATTTGGTCATTAACATAGGCAGAGTGTGATTTTTTTTTGTTTGGGTAGGCCAGTTTTGCACTGGCCCACCAGGATACCGGGAAAACTCCCAGTGGGCCCAGGTGGACCCTCTTGCTTCTAACCATTAGGCCTATTTCATAGTCCTGCCCTATTTCTTTATGGGGAAAAAATGCTTAATAATGGAAAAATATATTAAGTAGATATAAAAGACTAGAGGAAATAAAGAGGTTGAGTGAGGAGCGGAGGAATAGTAGTTGGAAAGTGGGCCCACGGTCTTAGGTTTTCTGGTGGGCCACTTGCATCCCAGTCCGACACTTGGGTAGGCTAAGTCTAATGTTACTTCAACAGTTTCACCAGCAATTTTCCACTTGCTGATTCAGTCTCATAAACACTGAATTAAAATCTAAAGGTGAGTGATAAGAATGCAGAAATGCCATTATAGCAATACAATATTGATTATAAAATGAATACAGTAACTGAATAAAAGTAACAAATTAGGATAAAAAAATGAACAGTGCTAAAAATAAACTGAGGGTTGCCCCCAAGAAAAGACTAAATGACTATTTAGTGATTTACATTACATTACACTGTGAAAGGGAACTCATCCAGTATATACATTGTTTCTATCAACCAAAATGATTGTAGCTTCTATTTACTGATGAAATAATATTAATAGGAAAGAATATAAAGCAAGGTCTGTCCCGCTTTTTATTCTTCACACGGTAAATGTAAATGTTACTTACAAAATGCTAAGTGATGCAATGGCAGTTATATCTTTTGTGCATTTTCACAAGAAACATATTATATTGGAGAGGCAGGATTTCCATCATTTGTAGAAACTGTGCATCCTTTCCTATGTAGTGTTGATTGTGAGCTCTCAGTTCCACTGTTCTACTATACACAGGCAGACTTTAGGCATAGGCACGAGTCAGCAGCCTTGTGGTCTATGTATGGCATCATAATAATTGCTTAATCAATGGTATCTGATTGGGGCTCAATTAAAAAATGGAGCTATGGCATTGTGATTGCCAATTGGCCAATTGCCCTGTCAATCTTAGGGAATTCTGCCTGGTTTTCCAAATTAGGAAAATCAGGCAGGTAGTTTTGACCTGGACAGCCCTCCCAAAATCTGGCCTGTCTGGTTCAAAACCGGACAGGTGGCAACCCTAAGTGTAGTCTAGTCAAGCAGTTTAACCAATGTTAAGAATTTCTTGAAAATGATCAAATGGAATGTACGCAGGGCTGGGCCCACTGCCGTTTGTCGCCCCTGTCCCCTCCCTCCTCCCTTTTATTCTGGACTGGAGCAATGGGGATTGATGCATGGGAAATTTAAAAAATGATTATATCTCCAGCGCATCCCCAGTGTTTTTTGAACCAATGTGGGTGTGGTTGAGCAGCATGCTGCTCCCTAAAATCCTGCCACTCTAGGCTCGGGCCTAGGTGGCCTTTCCACAAATCTGGTCCTGATTGTACAGCACTGCGGCTCCGTAACAGCCCTTTACAAATGAAGTTATACATATATTCATGCACAAGTGAAGAGACTATCCCAAAACTCATCAAAACTCAATCAGTCTGGAAAAAATAGTCCCCCTATCAGCATAGTTAAGGGGGTGACACCCAACTTGGAAGTGACCGAAGGCACCATCTCTCTCTCATTTATCTTAAATTATCCTCTTTGAGCCCACTGGGCAATGCAGCATCCCACTGTGTGTAAGGTCCAGCTGTCATTTCTGAATCTTTTTATAGCAAAATTATAAATAGCTTGCAAAGACAATGTTATCATAGAGGTAAAAAAGGTTTAATTTCTGGTGTCAGTATAACTTTAAATGCGAGGACTGGATTGGACTGGATCATATATATTTATTCATACACCTGGACACATCTCCATTGACACCACATACGTTCCTTTATGACATCATAATAGTGACCAGTAAACTAGCTGAGATGCAGCTGGGACATTTCAGTTAGTTCACCCTGACCCAGAGAACAGGAGGACTAACACTTTCTAGAACGAGATCTTTTATTCCTACATTCAACTGAACTATTTATTATGGAAGGTAGGACCAATTTGTACCTGTGTTCATGAATGTTAAGAGGGTAACAGCTTCCATGACGGTTTATACTAAGGCTAATGTCACATGGACTTGGGGATTGGCTTTTCTCTTTTGTACAAGCAGATCCGCTCTCATCAGCTCCATCTTTTTTATATAGAGACACTGCGTCAGCCTGTGTACAGATACACTCATTTCAGTGTAAAAATATATACTGTGACAAGCTGGCGGCTTGTACACGTAACTTTTAGGGGGGATTAGTCAATGGTGAGCAGGCAGCATAGGAAAAAGGAGCAGAAAGACAGGGACACACAGTTTCTTCAAGGAAAACACAGGTTTATTTTCCCACTTTCCCACAAACACTTTCAATAGTCCACATACACAGGGGTGACCATTTTATCATACAAACAAAATCATAAAAATAAAACCTAGCCCACTGGGCACTACTTTCCAACTCTGGAGCAGTCCCTGACTAGGCTGGGCCCCTGATGGACTACCAGCAAACAAAACAATTGTTATGGCTCACCCCTGTACTCACAGTCTCGGAGTGAACCTTTTAGCCTCCTGGCTTTCCCTCAATGTCCCACACAGACAACAACTCTGGCTCTTAGTCACAGCCACGGGCTCCCTCTGCTTCTGGCAGGATCAGGCGGCACTCCCAGCTCCTCTGGGAGTTCCTAACACAGCCAGGTCTCCTACCTGCTGTGCCCTGATGAGAGACCCACTCTCCTATTCTAATTAACTTTAAATAGCCTTTCCACAGGACAGCTTTCCTGTGGAAGGTGAACTCCAATCTCTGGACTGGATCTGTGGAATGGAGTCTCTGGCTACTAAAGTCTTTAAACAGAGCGCCGATTCTCTGTTTCATAACTCCCTTTCTGGAGCCTAACTCAGTACCTGGGGAGAAATTAAAGGCTAGAGTGACCTTTTTCCACCTTTTCCTAGTCACTCTACCACAATACTTTTGCATTTATGCGCCAACATCTGCTCCCTATGTCTCTGCCTGTGTTTTTTATGCAGGTGGAGAACAGTAGCTCCTCAATCTGTGTGACATTAAACTAACAGTACAGTTGTGGGATCTGTTATCTAGAAATCAATTATCTAGAAACTCTTAATCATGGAAAGGCCATCTCCAAATAATCCAAATTTTTAAAAATGATTTCCTTTTTCTCTGTAATAATGGACAGAACCTTGTACTTGATCCAAACTAAGATATAACAAATCCTTTTTGGAAGCAAAACCAGCCTATTGAGTTTATTTAATGTTTACATGATTTTCTACTAGACAAGATAAAAGGAGATCCAAATTACTGTAAGATCTATTATCCAAAAAAACCCAGGTTCTGAGCATTCTGGATATATTCTATTGTATTTATTTATATAGTAATTGCACCAAACATTACACAGTTAATAAAGCATACAGTGACGATTAATATGTAAGTGCCAGGAATTTTAATACATAGTTGAAATGAGGCTTCAGTCCCCAAAGAGATGTAATGTATTAGTAATGCTACAAAATGGGTAACATTATTCAACACTGCTGAGATATTCTATTTCTAGTTTGGATAACACTGTGTATAGCTGAAGGTAGGACCAATATTACCTTCTAATAAAGAGGACAATTTTACAAGCAGATTTATTATTATGATTATTTTTATGTTGAATTCAAGGTTAGGTGTTAGGGTGGCTGCCTTTTTGCTTTTTTAGATGTTCCTTATCATTTCAATAGAGTGAATGCTGTGACAATGGTTTCAAATTTGTGTAAAAATGTTACTATCCAAGTAATATGGACCTATTTGATCGAAAATGGACCTATTCGACAGAAAAAACCTTTGACTTAATTTCCATTGGTCTTTTTGAATTCGAATTCGAAGTTTTTTCAATTTGAAATTTAACTCTTGATAAATATGCTCCTAAATGTTATCATTTATCCCTCCAGATTATAACTATAACAATTATAACTATTCTACTGACTTCAATGCAAGTTGCAACTGTTATTATTGTAACGCTGCAAGAGAACAAGTTGGCTATGGCATGCAGCAATATCTGCCAGCAGGAGAACCACTAAACCAACATAACAATTGTAACAATTATAACTACTCTACTGACTTTGATGCAAGTTGCAATTGTTGTTGCTGTAACGCTGCAAGAGAACAAGTTGGCTATGGCATGCAACAATTTCTGCCAGCAGGAGAACCACTAAACCAACAACAAATGCCACAGACTCTTCCCATGGTCTCCTATGTGTATGACAACTATGGAATGGCTTATCCTGTGGTTAACCAGGCATACCCTGCATCAGCCATGTCTCTTCAAGATGAACATTTTATGCAAACACCTGATATACCTGAGCAAAATTATAATGCAGAGAATGCCGAGTTAAAGAACCCATCTGTGAGTTCCATTACAGAGAGTGGCCAACCAGAATCTTATCAAGAATTTGTGGAAAAGCAAACTCCACCAAAGCCTGATATATCTGCTACTTCAGTTACCTCTATGCCCTTATCTACAGACGAGCCTATTATGCAGAGCCCTAAACTGTCTGATGATACAAAGGCCAATGCAGTGAGTGAGAAGAAAACTAAAAAGGGCACAAAAAGAAAATCTAAGCCGGCCAGCAGTGTTTCTGAGGAAACAAAAAAGAAAAAGAGAAAAATGGATGATCCCACTGATGATACACATGGCAATGCAGTGAGTGAGAAGAAGACTAAAAAGGACACACAAAAAAAGCCTAGGCCGGTCAGCAGTGTTTCTGAGGAAACAAAAGAGAGAGAGAGAAAAACTGATGATCCCACTGATGATGCAAATGCCAATGCAGTGAGCGAGAAGACGACTAAAAAGGGCGCCAAAAGAAAACCTAAGCCGGTCAGCAGTGTTTCTGAGGAAACAAAAGAGAGAAAGAGAGAAAATGATGATTCCACTGACCAACCATTTGCCAAAAAGCATTGCAGCAAACTTCAGCAAAATATGCTTGATTCAATCAATGCATTTCATGCTCTTGGCAAAAAAACTATTGTCACAAGTCAACGGCAACAGAACAGAGAACCTGAAGAACAAGCACAACATCAGCTTTCAAAGCCGTCTTCACCAAAGTGTGGTCAAGTTAAAGCCCACAGCAACCTACCAAAGGGAAAATGTGTAGGTGTGAAGAAAAGATCAGCTCCAAGGTTGATCCCAATAGCCCAATATGAGACACCAATACAGAAATCACCTCCTCGGATTAAAGACAGTTGGGAAGAACTCCTTGAGCAGTTGGAGTTTTCTATTCCACTTCCACCAGAGGAGAGTGAAGCTCTTAAAAGAAAAGCTCAACAGGAGAGAGAAGAGGCCTGCCAGTATACTGCAAAGGGAAGAGTGCAGTACTTTAAACAGTGGCAGCGCGACAAGGACATCTCCCTGCACTATGGATACCTGCCATATCTAGTGCATGAATGAAGAGCCATTCTTATTCTTATAAGAATGCTATATAGCTTTATTTTTTTTTAAATGTGTTTATAAATACATGAATAAATATATATTTTTTTAAAAAATATTATTTTGTAATGCTTTCTGACTTAAATGAACATTTAACAAAATTGATACATCTATTCTGCTTGTATTATATGAAATACATATTGTTTAAATGTAAAGTACTCCAAAGAACAACTTAATCAAATTTTATTACATATTTGTTGACTCTGCTGGATGTGCCAGGAGTTACCTGGTTTTGTACTAGTCCCCGCACTCCGACCATTATATGCCTTTCCATTTTCTCCTTTTCAGTAAGATGTGTGCATGTACAGTGACGCCTGAGTAAGATGTTTGTGCTCCTCTCAATCTCCCTGTAATTACATACATAACTGTTATCATAGACATAATAACAAATAAAAAAATACAAAAGTATTGTAGAAGTGATTCCTATATTGGCTAACAATACAAACACATTGTAAGCTTTCGGCGCACAAAAGCCTCTTTGTCAAAATACCTGATGCAGGTGCCTACACCAATTTAATAACACTCAATTTATCATCCGTATTAATTTGTCCTTGGCTTGTGCATCAAAAACTCCAAATGCGTGTAAGAGACCTGGTGATAATAAATGCAGCAGCAAAAATAAATGTGAACTATCAAATTATTTAATAGGACCTGACCTGAAACATTTTGTTCCAAGTGAAAACTTCAAAAAAATGATCTCCACATGCAGAATGTGTTAAGTGACTGTGATCCCAATGTCAAAAATAGAGAAGGTGCAGGCTTACTATGCTCCTGAATTCTCTCAGTGATTTGCCTTCCCTCTGTGATACTGTGGCCAATTTTTTTCTTTTTTTTCTTCCTGGACGTGTATATTCAGATCCACTAGTTGTACCATCTGAAAGGCCTGACTCTAGCTGACACTTTTCCCTTATGGGCCCCTCTGTGGCTCTTACCCTGTATTTATCAGTTATTACACTGTTTGTATTTCTATCCTCAAAAGAGGGAAAATGCTGAATTATCAAGCCTATAGGTATTAGTTTCTGGGCTATATATTGCTCAAAGCAAAGCAGATTCCAATTCAGGTGCAGTCTCCTTCTCATGACATTTTTGTATTTGGTCATTAACATAGGCAGAGGCTGATTTTTTTTGTTTGGGTAGGCCAGTATCGGACTGGCCCACCAGGATACCGGGAAAACCCGCAGTGGGCCCAGGTATCAGTGGACCTTCTTGCTTCTAACCATTAGGCCTATTTCATAGTCCTGCCGTATTTCTTTATGGGGAAAAAATGCTTAATAATGGAAAAATATATTAAGTAGATATAAAAGACTAGAGAAAAATAAAGAGGTTAAGTGAGGAGAGGAGGAATAGTAGTTGGAAAGTGGGCCCACGGTCTTAGGTTTTCTGGTGGGCCACTTGCATCCCAGTCCGACACTGGGGTAGGCTAAGTCTAATGTTACTTCAACAGTTTCACCAGCAATTTTCCACTTGCTGATTCAGTCTCATAAACACTGAAAAAAGTTGTAATTCACCTGTCTGAGCACACAGGGAGGATGTTTGTCTAAAATGCAGTATAATCTTAAATCTGTCACATACACGGGCTGATTTAAGAGCTACTAGCTGATGCTCCCACAGACTGCATGGTAAAGTAATTTTCCACTGGCCATAGACGAAGCCCAGACTATTTTGAAAATAATATTCACAGCACTCTCTTATTATCAAAATTATATAAAAAGTTCAGTTCATCCACATTAGTGGAAATCAGGTCTAATAATTGGGTTGTTTAAAATTATACTATGTTTATAGATATACACACACATAAAACACAAGGGAAATGTTAACTGTATACCGAAAGTACAATGCATTTATATTTTCCCAGGCAAAACACAGTTTTTGCATGGGAAAGTACAGGTATGGGATCAGTTATCTGGAAACCCATTATCCAGAAAGCTCTGAATTACAGAAAGACTGTCTCACATGGACTCCATTTTATCCAAATAATCCATATTTTTAAAAATGATTTCCTTTTTCACTGTAATAATAAATCGGCACCTTGTTTAAGAACTAAGATATAATGAATCCTTATTGGAGGCAAAACCAGCCTATTGGGCTTATTAAAGGTTTAAGTTATTTTTTAATAGACACAAGGTTTGAAGATCCAAATTACAGAAAGATCTATTATCCAGAAAGCCCCAGGACCTGAGCATACCTGTAATACAATATAATAGTAGATGAGATTGAAAACAACTTGCATTCAACCATCAACACAACATTTTTGGGATTTTTTCCTTTGAAGACACTAGAGCACCCACTGCCCCTCCCTCCAGACAAGCTCAAATAGACACATTGGTGGGAAGGAAGATTTTTAATGCTTTTTCTTTTATTTTTTCTTTTATTTTTTTAGGCGAACAGGTTTGGGGAGGCTTAACCTTAATGGAAATCTGCCTATGCCACAAAGCACAAACCATGAAAAAATGACACAGATTACTATTCCCCCTGTACTAAACCTTAGTATTTTTTATTCCCTGTTATTCGCTGAGTCAGTTTAAATGCAGAAAGAGGCCATTATAGCAATACCATGTTATAAAATGAATACAGTAACTGAATAAAAGTAACAAATTAAGATGAAAAAAATGAACAGTGCTTAAAATAAACTGTGGGTTGACCCCAAGAAAAGACTAAATGACTATTTAGTGATTTACATTACATCACACTGTCAAAGGGAACTCATTCAATATATAGATTATTTCTATCAACCAAAATGATTGTAGCTTCTATTTACTGATGAAATAATATTAATAGGAAAGAATATAAAGCAAGGTCTGTCCCGCTTTTTGTTCTTCACACGGTAAATGTAAATGTTACTTACAAAATGCTAAGTGATGCAATGGCAGTTATATCTTTTGTGCATTTTCACAAGAAACATATTATATTGGAGAGGCAGGATTTCCATCATTTGTTGAAACTGTGCATCCTTTCCTATGTAGTGTTGATTGTGAGCTCTCAGTTCCACTGTTCTACTATACACAGGCAGATTTTAGGCATAGGCACGAGTCAGCAGCCTTGTGGTCTATGTATGGCATCATAATAATTGCTTAATTAATCAGTATCTGATTGGGGCTCAATCAAAAAATGGAGCTATGGCATGACGATTGGCAATTGGCCAATTGCTCTGTCAATCTTAGGGAATTCTGCCTGGTTTAAAGGCTTTGGAGTCAAGAGGCATAATTTCCTATATTTTTTCTCACGTTAAATATTTTGACAATTGGGAGTTTTTCTCTGCACTTTTTCGTGCATCAAACAAATTGTAGTCAATGGACATTTTTTTTCCAGAGCAAAAACATAAATAAACATAAATCAGGATTTTTTTCCCTAAAAAAACATGGAAAGGAAAAATTCAATAAATGTATTCGTGTTTTTTCTGCCATGCATTTGTTTTAAACCAGTAAATTTTGCAGCAAAACTGGGAGCAACATCCAAGGGGTTAGGGAGCAACATGCTTACAAGCCACTGGTTGGGGAAAACTCATTTAGTGTGGACATATTATTTTTTTTTGGGGGGGGGAGGTTCATGTTTGTACCACTGTTCAAGGCATGTATTAATATATGGAGGCAGAAAACACTAAATATACAGCTAAAATATGGCTTTGAGTAGACGGTAGTCAGACATGAGAGGCCCTGGGGGAGAATAGCATATCATATTTGAGAACTGGTAGAAAAAATGCAGCAACAGTTGAAAACCTAACAAAAAACATCATCACCTTTATGCTAACAAATGCCAGAGGTCTTTCAAACAAGATACGTCTACAGCAGTAATAACTGCAATGGAACAATACAATATGGTCTGCATTACACAGTCACTCATAACTGTGTGTGTCTTAAACCTGCATGATAAATCCGTTATCTTAGCAAGGATAGGATAGGCAAAAAAAGAAATAGAGGTGGTGCCAGGAGGAAGTAGACGTGGCAGGTAGAAGTATACAGTAGTATATAAATAAAGTTATTAGGTATGCAGTGTGTTGTGTGTGTGCATGTGTGGTATTGGGACTGTTTAATATGCATCATGTACAGTATAATCCCTGTAAAGTACTTGGCAATATATAGTTATCTATAAATAAATAATTCTAATAACAATGTGGTGCAGACAGGGTGTCACGGCATGAGGGCTTTACCTGGTGTACAGGTCTATTATACAAGAACAGCATCATGTTAGTTACGCATGAGCACTAGCTAAACAGAAGGCTGTGCAACAAATCCAAATCTAATGTAGACTAAGAACAAAGAAAGGGTTAATAAACCAAGATGAGGAACAGATAAAGCAAAAAGACTGCAGCAGCAGGAATTTAAGTGGATTATAAAATTAGGCACAGTTGGTCTTGGACTCTTAAATGAAACCAATGAACCCTCCACCTGTTGTGCTTATCAAGTTAATTATAAAATATGGTGCAAGTCATACAAAAGGTTTTAATGATACCAATGCATTTTGGAAATAAAGTCAACTGACTTAATTCTGGTTTTACATTGCTTTGTGTATATGATGTACATACTGTATGCAATTCCCTTAAAACTATAAAGATAAACACAAGACCAAATGAATTGGTGTGTCGATAAAGTGTTACTTTGTATTCAGAACAGCTGTTGGCTGGAGGATCGCATAATACTCTAGAATTTATGTTATTTTTTTTTTAAAGGGGACGCTAGTGCCTCTATTGTAAAAAAAATCTCTTTTTGTTTTGGTCATACATTTAAAGCCCTGGGGTGTGAATTGATTTAGGGAATCTATGCATCTAAGTTCCATAGTAAATTAGGTTGAAAAACAATACACGTCTATATATTTCAACCTTTTATATCCATATATAATCTGTCTAACTACCAGTTGACTCCAAGATGGCAATCAGACCAGTCCCTGGATCAACTTGTACTATGAGCTATCTCCCATAACCCTGTATTCACTTGATAAAAATCCATCCAACCCCTTCTTAAAGCTATCTAATGTATCAGCCTGTACAACTATTTCAGGGAAAGAATTCCACATCCTCACAGTTCTCACTGTAAAAAACCCCTTCCGAATATTTAGTCAGAACCTCTTTTCTTCTAATCAGAATGGGTGACCTTGTGTCAGTTGGAATGACCTACTGGTAAATAAAGCATTAGAGAGATTATTAATAGTAACATTAGGGGGCACATTTACTTAGCTCGAGTGAAGGAATAGAATATAAAATACTTTGAATTTCGAAGGTTTTTTTTGGCTACTTCGACCATCGGATTGGCTACTTCGACCTTCGACTGCGACTGCGAATCAACGATTCGAACTAAAAATCGTTCGACTATTCGACCATTCGACCATTCCTTAAAAAAAACTTTCGACCACCTACTTCGCCACCTAAAACCTACCAAGCATCAATGTTAGCCTATGGTGAAGGTCCCCATAGGCTTTCCTAGCTTTTTTTGATCGAAGGAAAATCGTTCGATCGATGGACTAAAATCCTTCAAATCGTTCGATCTGAAGGATTTAATTTTTCCTATGAACGAATAGCTGTAAATCCTTCGACTTTGATATTCGAAGTCGAAGGATTTTACTTAGACGGTCGAATATCGAGGGTTAATTAACCCTCGATATTCGACCCTAAGTAAATGTGCCCCTAGGAGTTACTCTTTGCTACATTTAATGTGTGAATGCATATAATTATCAGCTGTGTTTTATCCCCTCCAAAAAAATTTGGTGTAATTATAAGCAGCTGCATAAAAGTGCTTTGGGAAAATATGGCGTTCATCCATTATGGCTTTTTATATGGTTATTACTAGAGCAACTTCCACCTGTATTACTTGCCAGTTTGAATTTTCCCCATTGACTTTAATGGGTTATGTGAGGTCTGAAGTGGTGTAAAACAATGACGTCAAATAAAATTATTTTACAATTTATTCTGCGATATTCGTTTTACACAGCATAATAAATAGACCCATATGTGCACAGTAGATCTGATGTTGGTTACATCTCATGCATGCCAAGACCCCAGTGCTCCAAGAACAGACAAGAATCCATATCTGGGCCAAGTGGAGGGTAGGGGGTAAGGGGACACGAAGGATTTCTGGCTTTTCAAAGTAAAAAAATTCTAAATTCAAAGCAATTTTTTGGATGCTTTGACCATCGAATAGGATACTACGACTTTGACCTTGATTCGTAAAAAGTAAAAATCGTTTGACTATTCGACCATTCGATAATCAAAGCACCGTCTCTTTAAATAAACTTTGACTTCAATACTTCGCCAACTTAAACCTGCCGAAGTGCTATGTTAGCCTATGGGGACCTTCTACAACATTTTTATAAGTCTTTAGACATCGAATAAAAATCCTTCAATCGATCGCTAAAATCGTTCGAATTATTTAATCATTCGATATGACTTCTAATATGAGGATATTAGAAGTCACCTTCGGGGGTTCCATGACCTGTATAAAAACTCTCGGCCTTTGGCCATGTGCTTTTATATGGTCATGTAACTCCTCGGTAAGGTATCCTTATATTTTACAATAGGGGGTAATTTTTTCACAATACTATATATTTATATAATGTTTATTGCATATTTTATATATTACATGTATACTATAGATGTTATAAATATATTACATATGGAATATTTTACATATTACCTATGTAATATGATACATGTTACATATGTTATAAATTATATAAGTTATAAATTGTTTTGAGACATTACTTGTCTATATGTCACATTAAATACTGTATATGAAAGATAAACCAACATTATATAATATGGATTTCCGGGAGAAAATGCACACATCCTAGATATCAAGGTCATGGACTGCAGTTAGTTTTGCCTATAAAACACTAACAGCAATATTATGTATTCCTGGGGCTGGAAGAGGACAAGGAGGGGGAAGAAAAAGCATCCAGTTCAACAATATATGATAATCAATTAGTCCCCCAGAAGTCTGACAATAGAAGATGTAAGCTGTCTTTCCAAAGGATTATCCTTTAACCCCACCACTAAATGAATTTGGCTTTGAAAATGCTCTTTAAATTCGAGAGACAATTAGGGCAAAATCAATGTTTTCAACATGCAGTGCCTATTAGTGCTTTCAGATTAAAAAGCTAATTTGAGCCACTGGAAGCTTATCCTTCTATTGAGACTTTTTTGCTGTTTTGAAAGCAGAAATTTTGAAAAGCAGAAATAAATGCAGAGCTACTAATTCAAACTTAAGAATAGTGGGTACTTAAATGTCCGGTAACAGAGACATACTATAAAGCTTGCTTATAAGTGTGAGACAGCAGCTCCAACTAAATGATTGGCACTTTGGGAATATGATTGGCTTGTATTTGGCAAATGTATGGATTTGTAAACAGATTGCACACTTCTCAACAAGTTTAATCCTGGGTGCCCATTGTTACATGTTAAAGAAAGTCTGGAAATCTGGTAAATACCTTTTGTTCTCCACTGACTGCCCCATGGATGGGGATGTAGCCTAAAGGCAAATTAAGGTGAGATTTGGGGTAAAAGCTTATTGAATGTTCAGCATACACATGAAACAATGCCAGGCTACAATATCAATGTTCATATGCATCAGTACATTTATTATGAGTTAAATGGTAGCCCTGAACATTTGTTGGACTGCAAGGAATGACCTCTGCCCTATGACCTTCTTTACAATATATTGTTTCAAAAGGAGTAACTGTTTAATTTGTCTTAATAAGTCACAATCTTGGCTTTCCATTTTACCAAGGCTGTCTAGCTGGTATTTACCTTTGAAAGGGCTCAAACTTCATTTTTATGACTTCATCCTGACTTGGTACATGGAAAATGTTATACGGCACTGCTCTTTGTAAATTCCTAGGGGCCTATTTATTATGCTGTGTAAAAAACTGTGCGATAATACACCACAATTCACCATGTAAAAAAGGGTGTACGATTTTTATGCATTTTTTCTTAGAGTGACTTATGCCAGAGTAAAATTATACACATCTTGATAACTTCACCATTGATTTTACATTTTCACACCGTTTTTTATGAGAATTTCGTTTTACACAGCATAATTAATAAGCTCTTTAGAAAAAAAGAAATGTCTTGAGTGTATTTACATGGTTTCAAGATCAGCAGTTACATGCTTTGTGTGCTTTCTTGGCTGTACTATATCCCACACCCCAAAAAAGTGCAAATAGATTTTTAATTAGAGGTACTACAATTCTAGAAGTGAGACTAATATTTACTTTCCGAAGACTTCACATCCTACTTCCATGTTAGGAAACAGATCTTGTATTATGTGATATAGATGAATTTAAGTAATCTTAGGAAAAAATATATTAGCTTCATTTTAAACTTTCCATTGTCTTTCAGCTTTTTTTGTTTTGTAATTCTCCTGGAAAGTGAAGTAGTGACTAGGCAGTGGTTTAAAAGTCAGAAAGAAGATGAATTAGAAAAGATCTGCATTAAACATACATACGAAAACATAACACATGTATGGAATCAGTTATCTGGAATTCTTGTGACCAAAGGCATAGCCATGCCTTAAAGGAACAGTAACACCAAAAAATTAAAGTGTTTTAAAGTAATGAAAATATAATGACCTGTTGCTCTGCATTGATAAAACTGATCTGTTTGCTTCAGAAACACTACTATAGTTCATATAAACAAGCTGCTGTGTAGCAATGGCGGAAATTGAAAAAAGGCTATATGGCACAGGTTAAATAGTGGATATCAAATAACACCATTATGTTCTACAGAGCTTATTTGTTATCTGCTGTGTAACCTGAGCCTTTTCTGCTTTGAATGGCTGCCCAATTGCTACACAGCAGCTTATTATATAAACATTAGTAGTGTTTCTGAAGCAAACACAGCAGTTTTAACATTGCAGGACAACACTACATTATATTTCTATTACTTTAAAATAATTAATTTTTTTGATGATACTGTTCCTTTAAGACTACTAAAAAAACATTTAGGGGTTTATCTATGAAAATTCGATTTTTGTCCGACAAAACTAGAATCCACAATTTGCCCTTAATTAAAAACAAAAAACTCGTATCAGAAAAAAAACTACATTTTTCAGATTGTCACACGAAAACTGTGACTTTTTCGGATTGTCGCAGACAATAATATCTTCAAATTGCAAATAGGACCTCTGCCATTGACTTTACAGGACCGTGGCAGGTAGAAGATGTAGTATTTCGGATTTTGCAGCCTTGGGGCATAATACATCTCAAAAAATATAAGGTTTTTTTATATTAAAAATTATGATAAATAACCCCCTTAATCATGGAATTAAAAAAAAACAAAATAGCTTTGTTACCAACAAGAATTTATGCAGCTCTGTTATGATCAAGTATAAGGTACCTGAAAACTAAGAGCATTGTGTTACTTCTAATGAAATAATTTTCTATGAGTGTTATTGTAAGCGAATTTTTCTAAGCAGGATGAAAGGGCAACAAATCTAAAAGGGTTTTTTTACATGTTGATCACAGCTGGTCCCTGGTCTGTGTTATTTGTATTTATATTGTACAAAATGTTTTATTTGTGTGGATGCTTTACTACTCATGTTTTCTTCATTTTACATCAGTAAAGTGCTTGGAGACTTATCTTGCATGGATCTGTTCAGTTTACCAGCCCTGATAAAGACTTGTACTTGAGATAACCTGAATCTGATTCTGCATTTTTTCCATCTTTATATTTACTAATTAATGTATTAACAGGTTTAAAAAAGGGTTTGTTTAAAAAATAAATTATTAAAAATTGAAATGTGAGAAATATGCAGAATTATTTTCTGCAACCCTGAATAGTCAGGCTTTATTAGAGGGGAAAAAATGAAAGTCACAAGAAAAAAAACAAGTCAAAGCTGGTGAGATTTTCCATTGCACTAAAAATAAATGGTACAATGTGATTCTCATTTGTGAGCAATGGGAAATAGCTGCCCTATAGCTGCCCTATGGCACATTGCATTTGTAATATCACTAAGAACTTAGGCATTCAAACCTGCCACTGCTCTGTGGGTGCACAAAACAAATCTGTGTTTGTATTGCATATGTAATTGTGATGTAGGTAATCTCTGTTTTAAGATGTGTATTTATCAAAGTATAAATATCCCAATTCCCCCATAGGAGAACTCCATAGCTCTCTGTTCACTCCTATATAATTTTTGAGCATGTTTATCAAAGGGGGAACTACATTGTGACCTTACAGTATTTATGAAAAACAATGTGATCCAAGAATTACAAGCTTGCTTATTAAATTGTCAACTTGTTGAATATTTACTTCCCATTTACTTCTAGGCACCTAGGCAGGTTTTAGGTGGTGTTAATTTAAATTTTCCCATTTTTAAAAAATACATTCTAAAAAATTGCAGTAACATAATTGTAATTGCCTAAAGGGCAGCCTATGTATGGGCCTATACTTTATAAAATACATCACATTAACATACATATATAAATTACATGCTGGCAGTTGCCTTCTGTTTAGAAAGTAACCTTATTCATATGAAGAGATGTTTATCTAGAGTGTGCTCTGTAAGAAAGTAGGGTTTTAATACTATATAGTATATCTATAGAGAACCACTCAACTTGTATTTACCCTTTAAAAATGAAAATCTTATGCCTTTAAAATGCCTGTCTTTCGCTTTATATTGTAAATTATTTATTTTCTAGAAAATGCTAGTTAGCTCCTACAGTTGCATTGATGATAACTATAAAGGAACCACCAGACAAAGCTCCAATGTGAAACTTGGGGTACTTTTATTTCTCATTCTAGCTGTTTTGAGTCTGAGAATGCAGTCCAAAGCTCATTTCTGCCTTTGCTTTGTAACAAAACAGTATCACTTTAGTGAATGATTATATTTAGGGCTATGATTGTGCATTTACTTCAAGTTTTATTTTTACGTATTATTCTTTATTTATACAGTGGTTATTCAGTTCTTTACAGTGATTGTTAATCATTTCATCAGTCCCTGCCCCACTCTAGGGTCTCTAGTGCAATCACACAACAGACTATTGTCAATTTCTATCTGTCTAATGGTGGTGGCAGACAGGGAGATTAGTCACCCAGCGACAAATCTTTGCTTCTGTGGGCGACTAATCTCCCTGAAATGCCTTCCCAGCGGCAAATTGTATTCTTGTCGGCATTGGGCAACTTCAGAAATCCGGAGCAATCCATATGCCATTCCGCCGGTGACTTGTATTCTTGCTGGCAGGAAGGTATTTAGAGGTGACTAATCTACCTGTCTGCCACCATCCTTAGACGTATGGGAGGAAAGCAGAGAAATTGGAGGAAACCTATGAAGACACAGGGAACATAAATGCCTAGCAGACAGCACCCTGGTAGGAACTAAAGTCAGGACCCCATAGCTGCAAGGCAGCAGTGCTAACCAATAACACAATGGTACCCAAACCCTAAAATACCACCCAAATTAACAAATTAATTAACAGATTAATTAACAGATTAATTAACAAATTAATCTCTAATTTTCTGTAATTTTCACAGTAGTTCAAAGTGTGCTCCTTGTTTATTATCCTGTCTTGTGAACATGGAATCTCCTGTTGTATATAATATAAAGATATAATATAATATAAGGATACAATCCTTTCATTGCAGTGTAAGTGATACGGATAAAATAGAAATGCAACAGAAAATGGTCTTTTTAATGACGCATTTTAAAATTCCTACCTTGAATGGCACAATGCAAGTAAACACTACTTTTATAAAATACTGTTTATCACCCTAATGACATGGGGTTAACCTGATTATATTCAACACCCACAAAGACAGAGTTATTTTCTCACTTTAACTATTTAACTATAGAGCAGTAATATTGTATGTTCCTAATAACAAAGCAGTCCATCCCCATGTAACATTCAAAATTCCATCCTCTTTCCCTGTCATAAAGGTCTCACTATACCAGTGTCAATTTCTATCTATTTATCTATCTGTCTGTCTAGCTATCTGTCTATACATATGCAAAACTTATATCTATTTCACAGTAGGATAAAATGATAAATGATTCCCACATGCATCCTGGCATTGTTATTTATATGTAAATGCAAAATGTACTGTATATCAATGAGGTATTATATTAAAGTGAGCAGTGCAAATAAATGTGCATATAAACCACAGAAAGCCATTGACTCTGTTCATAGCTGTTTTAATCAAATAATTCACATTTTTAAAAAATATTTCATATTTCTCTGTAATAAAAAACAGATCCAAACTAAGATATCATTAATCCTTATTGGAAGCAAAACCAGCCTATTGGGTTTATTTAATGTTTACATGATTTTCTAGTAGACTTAAGGCATGAAGATCCAAATTACTGAAAGATCCGTTACCTGGAAAACCCCAGGTCCCGAGCATTCTGGATAACAGGTCCCATACCTGTACTTTAATGCAATAACTGATTGCCCTATTTAGCTCAAGAAATAGTAAAACCATCTACATTTCATGATTAAAACTATAGGCAAAAAGTATGTTCAACACAAGGGGGGGGTATATTGGAAAAGGGCGTATACTGCTCTTTTAAATCAGGTGACTTTAAAAAATGGGAGAACTGAAGGCCATACGTTTGATATTGCAAATTATGCCATTTTCTATAATTTATTTCTTCTATTTTGCTTAATATAATTAAGCAAAATAGGGTTACCATTTGGTGCAAATATTTTGTGGAGCAGGCAGAAAGTACTGCAATGTAATAATGAATATATTATGCTCTGCTCAGTATTTGCCTGACGCGTTTCATGCTAGAACAGTGCCTAGTTGCAGACAAGGCAATCTATAGTGTACCGACACATCATTTGAGCATGGTATGTAATTGCTGCATAAAATGTAACAAGGCATATTTCATTATTCTGTCATTTATATTTACTTGCTGTTCAGTAGGTCACATGGTTGTGTTTCATCAGTCTATGTGCAGCTCCATTCATTTGGATAAAGTGAACCATTCTAGGGAACTGAAAAGTGTTTTTTTTTCCACAGTTGTACAGATTCCGCCATCGTTCCATACATTTTGCAGCAACACAGGTCACTGCAGACTGTTCAGCAGTCAGGCACTGCTTTGTCTTTAACTGGAAGTATATTGGAAGTTCTGGAATTTTATAGCCAGCCAATTAAACCCCCACCACCCAGAGTCTTTTATTTTGTGTATGTATTTCTGCTTTTATAGGCAGCTTTACCCAAGCAGTGCAATATTGTATATATGGCAAGGTATTAGAAATGAACATTACAAGCAAATATGAATGGTAGAGCAGAGCACTGGCAGGATATTTGGATGACATATTGTATTTCTTTCTGTTTGATGATTTATTTATTTTAGATTATAGCTACTTATTTATAGGGGAGCATTATATCATGTTGGTGCTCATCAGGAACAGTGAGATATGGATTGTGGTCATTTCAAACTATTAGTAATCATGATAAATGTAATCAAGTAGAATGCCAATAGATTTTTAGAAAATATCAAGAACATATTACTGGACAGTAAACTCAAATATTGTTCCCTTTTCTCCACTTAGTATTATTATTCTTTATTTATAGAGCACCAAAACAGTCTGCAGCTTTTCACAGAGAATTTACATCATTCACATCACTTACTATAGAATGGCTTTGTTTGCTGTGCATGCTTTTGCTTGTCTGTAGTGAGATAGATGAATGAAGCACATTTCTACACCTATTTAAAGGGTTACTGCCACATTTACTGTATAAAACTTTATTTTTTGAGTTATAGTCCAGCTTACAAAGGATAGCTTTAGGGAATTGGGCTCCTGTATTTCCCACAGAGAAAATGGAAGAAAACCATCTCCTGCCACTCCATTTTTGCGAGACCTAAAATACTGGGGGTATGTAGACCGAAAACTAGCGTAATTTAGAAAATGTGCCATGGCTATGATATTGTGTCCTGAGGGTGTTATAGCAGTGATTATATATAACTATCTCAGATTGCAAAACTCTATAGCAGGGCAGGAACTTCTTTTCTCCTGGGGCCTATTTATTAACATTCTATTTTCTTCAGAAATTGAAATTTTTCTCTAAAAATTAGATTTTTTATTTCTCCAAAACTCTTAAAATTTGAGATAAATGTAAGAGTAAAATTAGCCAAGGTGCTATAGAAGTCAACGAGAGCTGCGTTGATACTGCTGGACCTTTTTTTAGCCATTTGGACTTTTAGAGGTTTTCTTATTTTCCGTGCACTACTAATTGTCCTGAAGTTTTAGAGGTTTTAGAGGTACAGTCTTTGTATTTTTTCCTGAATTGTCCAGGGCTTTCTTTAGTTTGTGCTTTTTATATTCAGGCATTTCTGATTTTAAAGAAAATAAGTTTATTTGTTGTTTCAAAAAAAAAAAAAAAAAAACTCAAGAGAATGTTAATTAATGGACCTATTAATCTTGTATCTGTTTATGATCTAATTTATTACAATTTCAGTCCCCTATTTATATTGGATCCCTTATCTGGAAACCCACCATATTACACAAAGGCCATCTCCATTTTAATCCTAATAATAATTATATATATATATATATTTTGAATTACCTTCTTTTTCTCTGTAGTAATAAAACTGTCCTTGATAGTAACTAAGGTGCATAAATCAGCATTAGTGGCAAGATTACATTATTTACATTAGAACAAAAATCAAACCTGCATGTATCTGAAAAGTATTAAGACAAGCAAGATGCAATACTGCCTAAGTATAAAATAAATGGAAGATATAACTATAAGCAAGGCTATATTTGCCTTTAATATGTCAGTTGTGGGTGTATGCATAGTCCTACATTTTTCTGCATCTGTCAGTTGCACAAAGGATCTGCTTGTTTTGCAGCTTATGCTGTCACTGCAATGCTCAGTCAGTAGAAAAGCTACACAGCAGCACTGCAAGATCCTCAGCAGATTTAATAGAACTGCAGCATATATTCAGCTTTTCCCCATTTGTTATATTGGAGAATAGGTTTCATACAGAGCTTTCTATTGTTGTGGCAGGGCTTGATCAAAACAAATCTGTTGGGGCCCTGGTTTTATATAACGCAGGAGTATTTAACCTATGGACCTTCAACTATTGTTAAATGATGAGCCAGGCTTTTGATTTACTGCTGCCATTGTGTCCTATTGTTGCCATCTTGCTCTTCTCTACCTGTTATTCCCCACTCTTCACACATTATACTGCAGCTCTGTGTGACCCCTAAATGAGTAGGTCCCAAGGCAATCACCCCGATATACATGCACGAAAGCTCTGGTTAATAGGATAAAAATTAAATCAGATTACAGTTACACAGTGGGTGATCAGGGGTGTCCAACCTTCAGTTCTGCAGGTAGGAACATTCCCCACCTCTGCTTTAGAAGCAACATACTGTAGGTACCAAGGGCAGAACTAATGGACTAATTTACAATATATAAGACAAGGTGCCCTTTGCATCCATTTTTTGCCCCAAGAAACAGAGTTGCACCTTGCGCTGAGTCTGACCGCTCTCTATACAGGGGGAACCCCTAGAATTCCCCTTAGTTTGCACCCAAACAAGTTGGGAGCCTTGGTACCTTTGAAGGCGTATTGAGCTGGGAAGCCTCATGCTCACCATCTGCCAAAACAGGCATTAAAGGGGCTGTTCACCTTTCGAGTTAACTTTTAGGGGGTTATTTATCAAAGAGTTTTTTATACCTCAAATTAACTCGAATGAACTCACAACTCAAATGGTTTCTAATTTAAGAAAAAGCTTGAATGGAAAAAACTTGAATCAGCGAGTTTGGGGTCTACGACCTAAAAACTCAAATCAATTTAGTCACTAGAATTAATCGAGTTTTGGGGAAAAGCCCTCTGAAAAAAACTCAAACATCATGAAGGCTATTAACATCTTCAACAGGTTCAAGGGACCTCTGCTATTGACTCCTACATGACTTAAACAGGTTTTAGATGGTGTATTTACAGATGTTTCCAGCTTTGGGTTATAATACATTTTGAAAATGTCAAATTTTGTTTTTTAACCTGAAAAATATTTTTTTTTACTTTAAAAACCTCTCATAAACTTGAATTTTTCGTGGAAAACACAACTCGACTTTTGATAAATAACTCCCCGTAGGGAGCGATATTCTGAGACAATTTGCAGTTGGTTTTAATTTTTTTTATTATTAGTGTTTTTTGAGTTATTTAGCTTTTTATTCAACAGCTCTCCCATTTGCTAATTCAGCAGTCTGGTGGCTAGGGTCCAAATTACCCTAGCAACCATGCATTGATATATAAATAAGAGACTGGAATATGGAAAGGAGATGGTTTGAATAGAAATCTGAGTAATAAAAAGTAGAACTAACTGTAAACCTGTTGCCTTACAGAGCATTTGGTTTTTGATGGGATCAGTGACCCTCTTTTGAAAGCTTGGTTTTTGATGGGGTCAGTGACCCCCTTTTGAAAGCTGAAAAAGGCAAATCATTAAAAAAACTTAAATATGAGAAATAAACAATTGAAAAAGTTGAAAGTTGAAAAGTTAGTTTAAAGGTGAACCACCCTTTGAAATACAGGAACCGCTTGCACCTTATAGAACTCAGAAGCAGCACCAGAATGGTTAATGCATGAAGCACCAATGGTCACATTGTGCAGCCCTAATTGCTCCTCCTTTGTGCTTATCTCTCCATAAATGGTCCCTTAGATTTTTTTCCAAAGCTTCCTGTAACATTGTGTTATTTTAACCCTTAAGTAACACATTTCCCCAGATGACTCTATTTTCTATTTTGGCTCAGGATAAAACAGATGGGAAACAAACCTTCTCACTCTGGACAACTCAGGTTGCTGAAAGCCAGAGGTGTCAGCTTGCTCTTGCTTTTAAGGTGTAACCTTACACAAGTCTCTATTTTCCTGATGTTTATTTACCTATTACCCATGCACTGTGCCCTAATGAAAGGGGGCTACTGCTGTCAGGCACCAGGAATATCCTTTTTGGAATAGTCCCCTTTGTGCACTACTATTTTATGTTTTATAACATTTTAGCCTGTTTAAAATATATATATATGTATATATCCCAGCCTATACCCCAGTTAATAAACAAATGTTTCTGAATCACAGTCGACATTTTAGTAGACCAAAGGTTTTAAATACACTAATAAACTGCACCCTGCATAATAAAATATATCATATAAACACATTTAAAGGCACATTAATATTAAAGCAGAGTGTATTTTATTCGGGCACGAAAACTGTTGTCTGTCTCTTTCTTACCTTTTATTCCTCTGTCTTTCAATTTGAGTTTTCAAATGTATTTGAGAGTTTATAGAGCCATTGAAAATGATAAATAGAATACAAACTCATTGCATTTTAATGCTTTTATTCGATCACGTTTTACTAGATAAGTAAACATTCAATGTCTCAGGGTAGGTTGTTGAGGTTATTCAAATTAAAAAAAAAACAATCGAATTTGGATAAATAGGCCTCCCCAACTAGTCCACAAATACTAAAATGGGGCCTATGACGTTAAACTTAGAAATCAACCAATCCAATTTTTATTCTCATCATATTAGTTTGCAGTAGACTAATAAAAGCTACTTGCTGGTTGGATGCCAGTAAATATGTTACTATATATTGTGGGTTGTTAAGTTGCGGAAGCATTTTTATATTCCTGCAAATGTCACAACATCACCTTTTATTTAAATGCCATTATGTTTTTAAAGCAGTATATGGTTATAACAAGTAAAACATTATGAGAATCGTCTGGTTAACACTGTGTAACAAGCATATGGTGACATTTTTACACCCAGATGGGAAGACAGTGTATCCATCTGGTTAGGTGGCCTTAAAACAGGCAGCACACTATAAAATACAATATATAGTTTTATTAAGAGACAATGCAATATTACTGCCTGGAAAGTCTTATGTGTGTGCTTTGTAATAATCACTATTGACACAACAAGCACATACTACAAGGATGCTACAGACTTACATGTCATCTATAGCATTAACTATTGTCATTGTGATTTCTTTTTTGTGACAATAGACATGAATAACTCTTTTATGGTCATACTGCACAAAGATGGGTTGACTGCAGAGATGGAAAAGCAATATGTGTTTTTCTGTCTGATGCCAGAGGGGCTGGTTTTAGATGCCATACGCATACCTTCCAACATATTGCAAATAAAAAGAGGGACAAAAAAATTGTTGGCGTAGTGCAGCAAATTTTTTTGACACGTCCATTTTTGTGGACACCCCCCCCCCTAATTACCATGTTCAGTTTACAAAATTTGCCAGGTTATGAACGTTTGAACATATTTATGTGTTTTTTTTCCAGTTATCACAGTTTTGCTAAAGAAGTGAATTGCCCTTTAAGCTGTGAGTCTAACTTTTCCCAAGGGACCTGTTATCTTATATTGTTACAATTTCTTATTTGCTTATCTAAAAATTGTTACAAAAGTATCTTATCTGCTGCTGTGGCTGTTCTGGGCTCTCTGCCAAAAGCCAATTAAGTTAGAAACTTTGTTTCTTTTTCTAGCTGTTCAGTGCAGAGAAAAATGGGACTTTCCAGTACAAATAAGGGACTTTGGACTGAGCTGCCAAACGAGGGACTGTCCCTCTAAAAACAGGACAGTTGGGAGTCCCCAACCTTTTTAACCTGTGAGCTACATACAAGTGTACAACAATTTTGGAGAGCAACACAAGCATGCAAAAAGTTACCGGGGCTTTCAAATAAGGGCTGCGATTGGGTATTGGTAGCTCCTATGTGGACATACAGCCAACAGGAGGCTCTGTTTTGGTAGTAAACATGGTTTTTATGCAACTAAAGTTTGCCTTCAAGCCAGGAATTCAAAAAGAAGCAACTTCTTGGAGGCCATGGGGGCAACATCTAAGGGGTCGGAGAGCAACATGTTGCTCGGGAGCCACTGGTTGTAGATCACTGACATAGACAGTCATTATTAAGTGGGCTGGTGAGGACTGTTTGGGCCTCTGTGAAACTGAAATGCCAGGGACTATTTTGAATCCTAGTCCTTGCCTGACCTGGTGATAGAAAATGACACATATATATCGGACACATATAAATCTCATTGAGTCTGTGTTAACACTGCTGCAGTTTACCCAACACAAGAATATTTTAAGGGGGTTTACTTGCAAATATCTGGGTCAGCAATGTGATCAAACATGGTGCTTACTTATGTCAATACATACAGTATATCCTGGGTCACTCCATATTCAGAATACATGGTGGGTATACTGGCGCTACACTGATTATCTGTTCTTTCTGTGGTTTGGGTTTGAAGAGGAATTTACTCTTATAATGAGCTTAGTTTGATACCCACCACCATGTGTTTTACCTGCATACATTATAACTGGGATTTCATTGATTTCTTGGAGGTAATGGTCCAAGATGGTCATAAATAAGGGCCCCACAGGCTCACACTTGTCCTCCCATTAGTCAGCGAGTGGAGTAATTGTACATTACAATTGTACTTACAATAGGCTACAAGCACTGACTGCTGAATGTAGAAAAAGGGCCAGTGCCCCAGAGGCCGGAGCTCAAGGTAAATGAAACTGTATAATCCTGTTGTCTACTGAGAATGAATATTATATCTGTCTGTGAACAGAGGAGTTGTGGGACTAAGCCTACCATTTTAGATATAAAATACAGTACAGGTATAGGATCTGTTATCCTCTCCCATAGACTCGTCTTCTCTGTAATAATAAAACAGTACCTTGTACTTGATCACAACTAAGATTTAATTAATCCTTATTGGAAGCAAAACCAGCCTATTGGGTTTATTTAATGTTTACATAATTTTCTAGTAGACTTATGGTATGAAGATCCAAATTACAGAACACCAGGTCCTGAACATTCTGGATAACACTCATACCTGTACACATCCCCAATAGAGTAGTAGCCATCAAAGGTATCACATTTATGGAGCTTGTTTTTTTTTGTTTTTTTGTTTCTTACCAAAATGCAAAAATATTTTTCCTCTGAGATTTACAGGAATAATCTTGGTAATGTAAAAAAGACTCCGGGTTTAAGACCAACATAAAATAATTGCAAATGATGGACATTTTATAATCTGACACCCTAATGGCCTTATACATTCAGGTTTTTAGCTCAAAAATACATCTGCAAAACATAATGATAATTACAAGAGGCTTAACATAGGAATGTTGTTAAGAAGCCAGCAAATAATATGTGTGTGTCTGTTAAATTCTTCGCTGGTTAACCGCTTAGACTTTGTATTAACTCACTGTTGCTAAATCGACTTTATTAAATTCATTTTTCCTTTCATGTAAAGACAGATACAATACCACAGAGCACTATGGGGAATAACTGCAGAATGGACGACTGTTTATTTTATGGAGCAATCAAAGATGTTATACAGACAACATGTTTACCTAGTGTAGTTATAATGCACAATAGCATGTGATATACCAGATGCCATCTCTCTATAACATATTGTAAAGCTCATTAAGTACTTGAGAAAAGATGCTAGAAAAAAATATTTCATCAAAGGTTTTGCACAATGGCTGAGAAGTTAACTTGTTGCATTATAAGCCATGCCTGGAAGTAGGCTACGGGCAATCTGTCATTTTCAAATACTATTTTTAATACAGCTAATGAGCGAAAATATTGTTAAATCCAAACCCACAAATATAATGAAAGCCACATGATTTAGATGTCTAGGCTTATAAGCAGCAGCACTAAAAATAGCGAAGAAGGAAAAATAGCAGCGTTACAGAAGTGTTGAAACTCAAGATGTTAAAGTGATACAAACCCAACATATCCCTCTAATGTACATTTTTCTATCACTTAAATTATTTAATTAATTATAAAATTACAGCTACAGTTACTTTATAAGTAATCATTTTGAAGGCTTGCAGCCTACAGACTCATTTATCAACACTGGGCACAATTGGGCACCTGGGCAGTAACTAGGGTTGCCACCAGCTTTGCCAGTAAATCACCATAATGCTGATTGCAGCATTATAATGTTCTAAACGTTATCCCATAACACATTATAGGTCTCAGCATTGCAACCTGTGGTTGGATATCATACTACAAACTTGTAGATAAGGCTTTAAAGCGTGTCCAGTTGGCTGATGTAAACATTTATACAAAAGTCCACTGGAAGTCATTTTGAATTTCCATAACATTTTTAAAAGCATGATTTTCATTTTAGGAGATACATTATTCTCTATATACCCTATAGACTGAGTAACAGGGGGGCCAATTTAAGATTGTTTTTTTGGCACACGCAATCTTTAAGTAAACTCACGCTGGGTTTCATGCTGAAAAAACCTCAGCAATATTTGTTACTCTACTTGAACGGGCTTATAAAACAAAGAAAAACTTCTTTTTCATTTGAAAAGTCTTTTTTTTCGGCACAAAACCCAGCGTTATTAGTATGAACAATCTTAAATTGGCTCCTTAGTGTACAAACCTTTAAGACATTTTATTGCTGCAGTAATGCCTGCATTAGAGTAATAAGAATTAGATTTTTATGTATATTATATGATGGATTCAGGGGTTCGGGCGAATCCAAAATAGTGGATTCAGGGCATCCCTAGTTTATTTAATGTTTACATGATTTTCTGTATGAAGATCCGTTATCCCGAGCATTATGGATAACAGGTCCCCTACCTGTACTTTGGCATTTTGGTACTTTACTATTTTGGCAAGTTTTTTTACATAATTGGCATTTTTGTAAAAAATTAAACAACAACAACACTCAGTTTTGTATTAGTTGGTTGCTCAACCACAGATGGTCGAAGGTAAATAAATCTGCCAAATTTAGTTTGGCCACACTTATATATTACTCATTTTACAGCTCACATCCTTCTTTCTCACGACTATGATATTGATATTATATATAATTTCATAAATCTAAAAATATAAATAAAGATGTAATGGTCCTTTTTATATATATAACAGAGTCATAGCATAATGCTAATATTTCTAAATAAATAGCCTTATTATTTCACCAGATGATTCCCACTGGAAATTAATTGGAATGATCATGAACTCTTACGTAGTTACACGTGGATGGAATGGATAGAAGAAATCACCTTGAAAAGGCACCAACAGTTTAAAAATTCCACATAAGTCTTTTATTGAAAGTCCAATTGTAAATTTATGAGATGCATGTGAAATTCACAGCAGGTAGAAAATCTACAGGCCTGTTTTTAATTTAAGCTAGTTTGAAATCATTTCAGCAGCAGATGGCAAGAAAAAAAATAGCTGATGCAGGATGTCACAGTTGTGGCTGGAGCAGTTTTACTTAAGACCTGTGCAGCTGAACCACATTTATTCCATTAGAGCATAAACTGACTGCCAGAAACCAGTGTTTGCTCTTCAGTGCAGCAGACTAGCCAGATACCTTGCTTTTCTAATTCACATGTGTCAGGAATATCTCTCAAGATAATAGAAAAAAAATATATGTAAAAGTATGGAGGGTTCTATAGTGTCATATGTTAAGGTGGCCATACACGGGCCGATAAAAGCTGCCGACAGACTGTGTCGGCAGCTTATTGGCCTGTGTATGGGGGCCCCCGACGGGCTTCCCCGATAGAGATCTGGCCGAAAGTCGGCCAGATCTCGATCGGATGGGTTTAAAAACCCCGTCGGATCGCGGCCGCATCTGTTCATTGATGCAGTCCCGCGATCTGACCGCCCATTTGCGAATGCTAGGATCCGATCGTTGGGCCCTAGGGCCCACGATCGGATCTGTCTGATATTGCTCACCTCAAGGTGGGCATATCGGAGGGAGATCCGCTCGTTTGGCGACATCGCCAAACGAGCGGATCTATCAATGTATGGCCACCTTTAGATGTTTATTGAAAGCAGCTTAAGATACTTATAAACCTAGATGGGCAATAGAAACATCATACAACTATATTGGTACAATGCCCTTCCCATGCGTGTACATGCAGAGCAATATGGCCCATCAGCTTGCCGTACTCACAACAATACACCTAGAATATGGTGGTTCTTACTTGGTATAATCAGTCAAAACCTATGCTTTTCAGATGTGTTGTCATCAGGAGATACTCTCTCCCACTTTCCATCTTAAAGGGGTTGTTCACCTTTAAATTAACTTTAAGTATGATGAAGAGTGTGATACTTGCAACTGGTCTTAATTTTTTGTTTGTTATGGATTTTTAATTATTTCGATTCAGCTGCTCTCTGATTTGGAACGTCAGCAGCTATCTAATTACCAGGGATTAAATTAACCTAGCAACCAGGCATTGGATTAAATAAGGCACTGGGAAATAATAATAAGAGGACTTGAATATAAAGAGAATTAATAAAAAGTTTCAGTAACAATAAAAAGTGTAGACTTACGGAGCAATAAGTTATTGGCTGAAGGGGTCAGTGACCCTATTTTGAAAATGGAAAGAGTTAGAAGAGAAAGTCAAACAATTTAAAAACTATAAAAGATAAATAAAAAAAAAACGAATGAAAAAAATTGCTAAATATTTAACGTTTTTAACATTCTTAGGGGCAGATTTATCAAGGGTAGAAATGAAAATTAGATATTTGAAATTCAAGTTTTCGAGCTTATTTTAGTGAAATTCGACTAGGAAATAGTTCAAATTTGATTTGAGTGTTTAAAAAAAAAATTGAATTAAATTTTCAAAATTTATCATGTATTGTCTGTTTAAGAATTCTAATTCGACTATTCACCACCTTAAACCTGCCTAATTGCTTTTTTAGCCTATGGGGGACCTCCTGGGATCAATTTGGACTTGTTTGCAGCCTTCCTGAAAAGTTAGTTTTTTTGGGAGAAAAAACTTGTATCGAATTCGATTCAAGTTTGCAGGTCGATCCCATTCACCTGACTTTTGAAAAATTTCGATTGGTCGTTTTTTATTCGAATTTCGAGTTCATGGGAGTTTATGTTATGGGAGTTTTTACAAAGTCGACCCTTGATAAATCTGTCCCTTAAAGTTAACTTAAAGGTGAACTACCCCTTTAAATATTCTGATTCCCAAGGCATACTGTAAATAAATGTACGACCCTATTGCACATACATATGAACCAGATGTCATATTTTAAGTTCACATATGCAACTATTATGCATATAGTAAGGACATTAAGACAAATTGTGCATAAAGCCAGAGCGGTATTTACCATGAAGATACTTGAGGGCCTATTCCTAGGGTGGCAGCTTTAAGGGGGTGGCAGTCAGATAAATATCTAGTAGATAAATGTTTTTGCAAAAATAAAAAAAACACCTCTTCCCTTGCTGCCGGATATATTCTCA